>SJYX01013377.1:273596-474730 GCA_006410675.1 Oreotragus oreotragus
TTCTTGCCTCCTTTGTCAAAGATAAGGTGTCTGTATGTGTGTGGATTTATCTCTGGGCTTTCTATTTTGTTCCATTGATCTATATTTCTGTCTTTGTGCCAGTACCATACTGTCTTGATGACTGTGGCTTTGTAGTAGAGCCTGAAGTCAGGTAAGTTTATTCCTCCAGTTCCATTCTTCTTTCTCAAAATTGCTTTGGCTATTCGAGGTTTTTTGTATTTCCATACAAATCTTGAAATTATTTGTTCTAGTTCTGTGAAAAATACCACTGGTAGCTTGATAGGGATTGCATTGAATCTGTAGATTGCTTTGGGTAATATATTCATTTTCACTATATTGATTCTTCCAATCTATGAACATGGTATATTTCTCCATCTATTAGTGTCCTCTTTTATTTCTTTCATCAGTGCTTTATAGTTTTCTATATATAGGTCTTTAGTTTCTTTAGGTAGTGCTCAGTCTTCTTTATAGTCCATTCCTCACATCCGTGCATGACTACTGGAAAACCCAGAGCTTTGACTAGATGGACCTTTGTTGGCAAAGTGATGTCTCTACTTTTTAATATGCTGTGTAGGTTGGTCATAGCTTTTCTTCTAAGGAACAAATGTCTTTGAATTTCATGACTGCAGTCACCATCCACAGTGATTTTGGAGCCCAAGAAAAGAAAATCTGTTGCTGTTTTATTTGCCACGAAGTGATGGGACTGAATACCATGATCTTTGCTTTTTGAATGTTGAGTTTTAAGCCAGCTTTTTCACTCTCCTCTTTCACCTTCACCAGTAGGCTCTTTAGCTCCTCTTTGCTTTCTACCATTAGAGTGATATCTGCATAGCTGGGGTTGTTGATATTTCTCCCAGAAATCTTGATTCCAGCTTGTGGGTTCATCCAGCATGGCATTTTGCATGATGTTCTCTGTATATAAACTAAATAAGAAGGGTGACAATATACATCCTTGACGTACTCCTTTCCCAATTTTGAACCAGCCTGTTGTTCCATGTAAGGTTCTAACTGTTGCTTCTTGAACTTCCTACTCGTTTCTCAGGAGACAGGTAAGGTGGTCTAGTGGTCCCATCTCTTTAATAACTTTCCACAGTTTGTTGTGATCCACACAGTCAAAGGCATTTGCCCTTCTTTGGGATTGGAATGAAAACTGATTTTTTTCCAGTACTGTGCCCTTTCCCATGGGCAGCCACAAATCTGTTCTCTAATATGTAAGTCTGTTTCTGTTTCATAAATAATTTCATTTGTGTCTATTTTAGATTCCACATATAAGTGATATATAATATTTGTCTGGCTTACTTCACTTAATTTAATAGTCTCTAGGTCTAGCCATGTTGCTGCAAATGGCATTATTGCATTCTTTTTTACGACTGAGTAGTTTTCCATTGTATATATGCACCGCATCTTCTTTATCCATTCATTTGTCAATGGATATTTAGGTTGTTTCTATGTCTTGGTTATTGTAAATGGTACTGCTATATGAATATTGGGGTGCATGTGTCTTTTTAAATTATAGTTTTTCTGGATGAATGTCCAGGAATGGGATTGCTGGATCATATGGTAACTCTATTTTTAGTTTTCTGAGGAACTTCCATACTGTTTTCCATAGTGGTTTCACCAGTTTACATTCCTAACAACAGTGTAAGAGGATTCCCTTTTCTCCACACCCTCTCCGGCATGCTTTATTTGTAGATATAAAATAATGGTCAATCTTATTTTTTGATGATAGCCATTCTGACTGGACTGAAAGGGCTTCCCTGGTGGCTCCGTAGTAAAGAGTCCCAGAGTCCCTCTGCAATGCAAGAGACACAGGAGATACAGGTTCGATCTCTGGGTCATATTGATCCCCTGGAGGAGGAAATGGCAACCCAGTATTCTTGCCTGGAAAATCTCATGGACAGAGGAACCTGATGGGCTACAGTTAGTCTATGGGATTGCAAAGAGTCAGACACGACTGAGCGACTATCTCTTTCTTTCTTTCTTTCCATTCTGACTGGTGTGAGGTGGTACCTCACTGTAGTTTTGATTTGCATTTCTCAAAGAATTAGTGATATTGAGCATCTTTTCATGTACCTCTTGGCCATCTGTATGTATTCTTTGGATAAATGTATATTTAGATCTTCTGCCCATTTTCCAACTGTGTTGCAAAACTCACTAGTTTATAAATAACAGTTGGGATAATAAATTGTCTATTCAGGTTGCTAAAGTGTTTTATAATTTTGGAGAAGCCCAGGTGAAACATTTACATCTCAAAGTCACGGGGAGACAAATGCAAGCTCCTATGGAAGGACTTCTGTTCCCTAAGTTCACAATTTTGGGGGAAAAAAGTTTGTGTTGTTGTTTTTTTTTTTTTTTCCAAAATGGCCATAATAACCGAGATTTTCAATAGACCTTAGAATTATTGTTGTCTTCTGCAGGTGCTCAATCTTGGTGTTATAAAAAGGAAGTTCACAGGCAGATAGCAAGGAGGAGAGCATTGCAGCAGAAATTCAGAGAAAATGGGGATGGGAGAGAGTTGTCTGAAGCCTCAGAGGTTTTTCCAATTCAGAAATCCTTTGGGTTAATTGTGAGTTTCTCTAAGGAAAGCAGTGGTGAATTCTTTATTACATTTTTTATAGTAATTTTTAAAAAATTATTGAATTTACAATGTTTTAAATTTCTGCTGTATAGCAAAGTGACTCAATTATACATATATATATTTATATTCTTTTTCATTATGGATTATCACAAGATATTGAATATAGTTCCCTGTGATATACAGTAGAATCTTTCAGCATCAGTAATTATTAAAGAAATACAAATTAAAACTACAATGTACTGTTACCAGTCAGAATGACCATTGTCAAAAACCTACAAATAATAAATGATGGAAAGGTTGTGGAGAAAAAAGAACCCTCCTTCTTTTTACATTCCCATGTTGGTGGAAATGTAAATTGGTATAGTCAGTCTGGAGAACAGTATGGAGGTTCCTTAAAAAACTAGAGCTACCACATGATGGTGGGTCACTGAAGTAGGGTAGAAACTTCCAGGATCTAGGTCTGCAGGGGTGAGTCTGAATCCTGGATCTATGACGAAGTCAAACACTTACATCACTTTTCCTCACAAGGGAGCTCCTGAGTGGAAGGAACTATATTACTATTTTGAAGCTCAAAATACCAGTTAAAATATGCTTTCATTCTTGTCTTACATTTTTTTTTCCCTAAATGACTGCGCAGATAAACTAATGTAGGACTAAGGTAGGCTTAAAACTCAACATTCAGAAGACTAAGATCATGCCATCTGGTCTCATCACTTCATGACAAATAGATGGGGAAACAATGGAAACAGTGACAGACTTTATTTTGGGGGGCTCCAAAATCATTGCAGATGATGATTGCAGCCATGAAATTCAAAGACGCTTGCTCCTTGGAAGAAAAGTTTTGATCAACCCAGACAGCATATTAAAAAGCAGAAACATTACTTTGCTAACAAAGGTCCATCTAATCAAAGCTATGGTTTTTCCAGTAGTCATGTTTGGATATGAGAGTTGGACTGTAAAGAAAGCTGAGTGCTGAAGAATTGATGCTTTTGAACTGTGGTTCTGGAGAAGACTCTTGAGAGTCCCTTGGACTGCAAGGAGATCCAACCAGTCCATCCTAAAGGAGATCAGTCCTGGATATGCATCGGAAGGACTGATGCTGAAGCTGAAGCACCAATACTTTGGCCACCTGATGCAAAGAACTGACTCATTGGAAAAGACCCTGATCCTGGGAAAGATTGAAGGTAGAAAGAGAAGGGGATGACAGAGGATGAGATGGTCGGATGGCATCACCGACTCGATGGACATGAGTTTGAGTAAGCTCCGGAAGTTGGTGATGGACAGGGAAGCCTGGCATGCTGCAGTCCATGGGGTCACAAAGAGTCAGACACGACTGAGCGACTGAACTGAGCTGAACAGAGGTTGTCAGGAAGGTTTCCCAGAGGGAGCAACATATAGAGTGAGACCACCAAGTAGAAGCTAGTTTAGCAATGAGAGGAAGGAACAGGGTCTGAGAAAGCCAGGGGCTGTCAGAGAATCACTGTGAAGGTCGAAGTGCTAACAAGCTGACACACTAACGCAGTCTGTGGCCAGGACTCAATCCAGGGTGCCTTTGCTTCTTGCAGTCTCTCCCTTTGTTCTTCCCAGCCCCACTTCCTTCCCATTAATGTTCTTTATCCTAACAGTCAATTCTTCAGCTTTAATAATTATCTGGAAGAACTCCTTCCTGTCACCCATCAGCTAGTAAACTCTTCAGAGCTCCTCTTCCTAGGCTAGTACTAGCCAGCCTCTTGCTGCCTTCCTGCATTGCCTCACTACAGCGGCGGTGGAGGGGGGATGTCTTGCGCCCTTGTCTGCATGATTTGATCAGTGTATTTTCCACAATCCTCCACCTTCTGGAACACAAAGACAAAATCCATCCTCCTCAGATACTTGATTTGTTTTGAGAAAGCTCAATACTCCCCCAACCGAGAACCACAATGGATGTGTTTGATAAATAACCACTTAGAGTTACCATAAATCCTCTTCTTTGAGAGAGACTGTTAGTGTTAAGATAGAGTTTAAAGTTTGACATTTCCCTGAGGTCTGGAGAAGGTCACAGACATGTACCATATTCAGTAAGATTTAAGTTCATGCACCATTTCTGCCATTTTCCTGCCAAAAGGGGAGGAAAATTTGACATGCTTCTATATCCTGGAAATTGAAAGTGTTCAAGAATCTGTTAAATCCTCTTCTGAAATAACCCTCAGCAGAACCTTACCTCATCTTCGAGGTGGGGGAGTGGGGAGGGGAGTATAGCTTGGATCCTGTGCTCTGCTGGCTTACGCAGGGGACAGCTAGGCATCAGGATTTCCCAGGTGATGCTAGTGGTAAAGAACCCGCCTGCCAATGCAGGAGATGTAAGAGAGGCAGTCTCCATCCCGGGGTCAGGAAGATTCTCTGGAGGAGGGCATGGCAACCCACTCCAGTGTTCTTGCCTGGAGAATCCCATGGACAGAGGAGCCTGGCAGGCTACAGTCCATGGGGTCGCAAAGAGTCAGACATGACTGAAGTGACTTATCATGAGCACACGCAGGGAAGAGGCTGGGCACTATGGAGAAAACCCAGCCATCTGCCATGAAAGCCATTGTCCTGTGATAGGGCTGGGCAGAATCAGGGCGTCCTCTTTTTCTATTTAAAGCCTTCTAAATGCAACATGAAAAAAATCTTATTATTTTCCTGCTTGTTAGAGAGCCCCATCCTTTCATTCCTTCCTCCTTCCCCATTTTACCGCATTTGGAGCCACTTTGACATATGGGTGGGACCAGAAACAAAGGTTCCTGTCTCATCCAGCCAGCCATCTGTCCACATTCACCAGTGAACTGTGCTTGCCAAGAATTCCCACTCTGTGGGCTCTCAGGAAATGCAGGCTGATAAGCTTGTGCCTCTGATAAAGCCCCCAGTCTTGGATGATCCGAGCAGGGTGGGGAGGCTGAATCCATGGGAAACGCTGGCCCTGATGGAGGCTGGTCTGGATCCCTGTCTGCCTGGAGGTGCTGACATTGTGAGAATCGTGGAACGAGGAGGGGGAGGGGTGAGAGTGGAGGATCAACTCAGATGTTTAAGGAACCAGAGCTGCAAATAAAATCAGGCTGGGATTCGTGTTTTGTTTTGTTTTGTTTTGTTTTCTTCTGCATTTGAAGTTACTAGAATTCTCTTTCAAAAACTAAGCCTTCTCTGGGCACACAGGGTCTTCCTGAAGGCTGGTGATATAGTGGAAAGGTCACTGGCTTGCTGCCAGACTGCCTGGTATGAGTTCACTATGAATCTGGCAAATCTGATTAAGTGACACTATTTCCCTGAGCCTCGGTTTCTTCTGTGAGCTGGAAAACATAGTCCCCTCTCAAGTCTGTTACAGATTTGCAATGAGCCAGCATGGTTAATACATATAAACCCTAGCACAGTGACTGGGACACGGAGGGGCGTCAGGAAACAATTTTCACTCCTAACTTTGTCCTTTCCTAAATGAAGTCAAGCCATTGAAAGCCCCATTAGTGTTCAGGAGACATTCTGTCCATCCCGGACGTTCTCAGCACAATAGGCCTAGCTGCCAAGAGAGCCAAGCAGCAGAGAGAGCTGCTGAGTTGATCATAAATCTGAATGAAATTATTATGTAGAGTATTGAAGAGCAATTCAGTGAGAAGATGCCTCATCTGCCTTGATGGGTTTTTCAATTACTCATCTTTAGTACTGCATTATACCCTTCTCTGGCAATAATTATTAAACATTTCAATGGTATTGTGATATAAAACTTAAAAGGCTGATTTATTTCCTAGACATTAGACTACCTAGTATAATGTTCCCCAACTATATGGTTCTATGGGTTTAAACCTATTTATCAGAGTGATTTTCTAGCATCAAATTGAACCTGACACTATCTCCCCAAGTGAAAGATGAGGGGAGTGAGTTAGGTCCAATGGTTCTGGGACTATAGGTTTAGGGTCAGGGGGGACATGAGCCCAAGCTCCTGCTTCTAAGCCCCAGTTTCTGAGTTTGTAAAATGGGGATAATTCATACTTTACAAGATTATTGGGACGATTATGTGAAATAATGGGTAAGAAGTGTTAGCAAGAACATGCAGTATGGACTGGGGACTGGGCAGATAGTAGATATTATTGCCATGACTGCATTCTGGGATGGATTTTATTAACACATTCTGCAGATGACAATATTCTAAGTTATTCGCACATGTGCATCACCCACCTGCTAGGCTGTGAGCACTGAGGGCACTTTCAGGGTTCATTTCCTGGTTGTCACTTTAAGAACTCAGAAGTCACAGTTATAGGGCACCTGACTGTTCTAGTGGCTTCCCTGGTGGCTCAGATGGTAAAGAACCTGCCTGCCAGTGCAGGAGACACGGGTTTGATCTCTGGGATGGGAAGATCTGGAGAAGGAAATGGCAACACTCCAGTATTCTTGCCTGGGAAATCCTGTAGACAGAGGAGTCTTGAGGGCTATAATTCATGGGATCACAAAGAGTCAGACACAACTTAGCAATTAAATAACAATAAACTGTTCCAGGCACCCTGCTAGGCAGTATATGGAGAGTATCTTCCTTCATCAGCATGATATACCCATTTCACAGACAAGGACCCTGAGGCACAGAAAGGTTAGTTACTCTGTTCAGGGTCATTCAGTAACTAAGACAGAAATCTGATCCAGGTCTGCACGGCTCCAGAGCCCACACATCATACTCCCCCACTACCCCACAGTTTCTCTCAGGATCCCTTGAGATATAATTCACTTGTTTTAAAGGAGAATTCTTCTTTTCCTGGATTTTCTAAAGGACATATATATTTTCTTACTGAGGATTATCTACACCCAGTTGATGACCAGAAAGGTTAAGTCCATCTTAACCTTTCTCAGCATCTCCCAATCCTCACATGGAAGATGAGACTCTCTTTCAACCAAGGGATACACTGTGGTTGAAAAAGACACACACACACCAGTTCCACTGCAGCCTGTCCATTGAACTCTAGGCTCCCAAGCCAAGTTGGATTTAGGTGCCAGCCTGCTGAGCTGGTGCCAGGATACCAGTTTGTAAGAAGCACTAAAATGTCACTGGAAATGTAATGAGATAGAGAAAATGGTCTTTACGAGAATTATTGAGAACAAGCATGAAATGAGAATGATGATAATAATGATTTTATTACTATAAATAATACTCTGTGATTATAATAAACAGAGATAGCTTTGTGCCAGGAACTTCTCTAACTGCTTTATATATAATAATTCATTTAAACCCTTCCAGCCCATTGAGGAAGGTATTCTTATTATTCCCCACTTCACAGATGAGAAGACCCCTTAAGAAAGGTTAAGGAATTTGCCAGAGTCACACCCCTAGTAGGCAGGCTGTCTGGCTCTCCCAGGCCCTTCATCATTGCCTCATGATGGGGGCAAAACTCCCAGGTGCTCTAAAGTGGCAAGAGGTGATGTCTCGGCTGCTTTCCAGGCCTCTTAGCTGCTGGGTGAGGTGTGTTCAGGGCTGAGAGCCAAGCTGCGAGTGGGTGGATGCTGAACCAGCATTCTTCCCTGTCCTCTCCCGCTACACAGCACCCAGCCTCTCCCCTGGATGAATGTTGGCCAGATATTTAGAGAATATTGTTTGGAGGGGGCCAGTTTATTAGCCTGCTCAGGTTGCCCGCGTGCCCTGGTCCAGCACTGCTCCTAAGCTTGGCCTGCTGTGTTTACTCCCAGTATGTGAAACCACCCAGGTAGCATGCAGAATTCATCTGCTTTTCATGGGAAGCAAACATCCATCAGGAGCTTGACCTCTGTGGATTGAAGGCTGTGTACCCAGAGCATCATCAGAGGGGCCGCCTGTGATGCTCATGGCCACCTCCTCTCTGCTCCTCCCTCAGCTTCTCACATGCTTCTCTGGTCTGGGAGGTGGAGGACATGCCCTCGGAAAGAAAAAATAAAGCTGAAAGGGTTAAAAAAAAGAAAAAGTGAATGCAATGAAAAATAATCTGTTGGAAGAGATGCTAAAGTAGAAAGGGATCCTAACAACTGGGAGGAGCTGGGACGTGACAGTCTTTGTAAGGAAGGAAGACAGATTTGGTCCTAAATCTTTACAGCCTAGAAGGGGGGTCTACTGTCAAAGCTACACAGGGGAATACAGCCAACACTGATGTTCAAATGATGTTTCTGATGAACTGATAAGACCCCAGAAAAATGTGAAGGCTCCTAGGACAAACAGGAAAAATAAGATAACATACACCAATTATGAATACAACTATGTATAAGTTTCAAGGCATAAACAGAGGATACTCTAGAAGGAAACAAACCAAAATTATTGAGCCAGTAGGGGATTTTTTTCCCCTTTACTTTTCTATCCTCGTACACTTTTCTATAATGAACTCTATAGAGCCATAAAAGTAAAATCTTTGTTTACTTTTAAAAAATCTGTCTTGAAAGCTCTTCCATAAAAGACAAAGCAACTATATCTTTCATTCCATGATTTTCAGCTGGAGAAAATATACATGGGAAACTAGAAAGGGGTGATTTAATGACTGGGCTTATTTTCTTTGAGTGCTCTCTCAGATCTTACTGAAGTGTTTCAAAGTCCCTTCCTGGGCAGAGTCAATAACAATAATGGGCATTAATTTCAGAAAATTAAAGATGTGAAATTTAGCTGTAAGAGATAATTGCAATAACCCCAAACTGTAAACAATAAAATGTTCAACACTGTGAAGTTTGTTAGGTAAACTGTGTGCTAGCCACACTATGGGGCCTTCTGCAGCCGTAGAGGACTGTGTTGAGTTACATACTGAGTAGAAAGGAAAGGTGTTCACGATGTGTTGTTGAGTGAATAAGACAGTGTTGTGTAATTCTGGGTTTTTTTTTTACGATTTCATGTATGTTTGTGTGTGTATATATATAGTTGGAAAAGAAACGTCAAATAGTAATAACTATCTTGGGGGTAGTTGAATTGTGAATATTATTTATTTCATAATTTTTGCTTCTTTGCATTTTCTGATTGTCCTATAGTAAACAAGTATAGTCATACCTCATTATACTGCACTTTGCATTACTGTACTTAGCAGGCATTGTATATTTTACAAATTGAAGTTTTGCAGCAACCCTGGGTCAAGCCAGTCTATCAGCACCATTTTTATAGCAGTATATGCTCACTTCATGTCTCTATGTCACATTTTGGTAATTCTTGAAATATTTCAAATTTTTCATTATTGTATTTGTTGTAGTGATCTGTGATCATTGATCTTTGATGTTACTATTGCAGAAAGATTATGACTTGCTAAAGACTCAGATGATGGTTAACGTTTTTTAAGACTTTTTATTTTGTATTGGGGTATAGCCGACTAAAAATGTTGCAATAGTTTCAGGTGAACAGTGAAGGGATTCAGCCATATATATACAGGTATCCATTCTCCGCCAAACTCCCCTCCCATCCAGGCTGCCATACAACATTGAGCAGAATTCCATGTGCTATACAGTAAGTCCTTGTTGGTTATCCATTTTTAATATAGCAATGTGCACATGGTTAGAATTTTTTAGCAATAAGTATTATTAATAAATATGAATAGATTGTGAGTTTTTACATGATGCTATTGCACACTTAATAGATTATAGCATACTGGAAACATAATTTTTTCTTCTTTAAATTTTAACCTTTAAATTTTTTAATTTAATTTTTTATTGAAGTATATTTGATTTACAATGTTATGTTAGTTTCAGGTGTACAGCAAAGTGATTCAGTTATCTGTTCTTCAGATTCTTTTCCCTTAAAGATTATTACATGATACTGTATATCATGTGCTATATAGTAGGTTGCTGTTGGTTACCTCTTTTATTATAGTGTTCTGTATATGTTAACTCCAAGTTCCTAATTTATCCCTCCCTCCTCTGGTAACCCTAAGTTTGCTTTCTAAGTCTTTGAGTCTATTTCTGTTTTGTAATAAGCTCATTTGTATTAATTTTTTAGATTCCACATAAAAGCAATATCACATGATATTTGTCTTTCCTTGTCTGACTTACTTCACTTAGTGCGATGATCTCTAGGTCCGTCCATGTTGCTGCAAATGGCATTACTTCATTCTTTTTATGACTGAGTACATTCCAGGGCACGTGTGTGTGTTTCATCTTCTTTATCCATTCATCTGTTGATGGACATTTAGGTTGCTTCCATGCCTTGGCTTTTGTCAATAATGCTCCTATGAACAATGGGGTGTGGTATCTTTTTGAAGTAAGAGTTTTTGTCTTTTCTGGGTATATTCCCAGAAGTAAGATTGCTGGATTATATGGTTTCTTATTTCTAGTTTTTTAAGGAAACTTTGTACTGTTCTCCATACTGGCTGCACCAATTTACATTCCCAAACAATGCAGTAGGGTTCTCTTTTCTCCACACCCTCTCCAGCATTTATTATTTGTACATTTTTTGATGGTGGCCAGTCTAATTGGTGTGAGGTGGTGCCTCACTGTAGTTTTGATTTGTATTTTTCTAATAATCAGTGATGTTGAGCATTTTTCACTGTAAATGTAATTTTTATTTGTTGCTCAGTCCCTCAGTAATGTCAGATTCTTTGAGACCCCATGGACTGCAGTACACCAAGGTTTCTTGTCCTTCACCATCTCCCAGAGTTTGCTCAAATTCATGGCCATTGAGTCGGTGATGCCATCCAACCATCTCGCCCTCTGTCATACCCTTTTCCTCCTGCCTTCAGTCTTTCCCAGCATTGGAGTCTTTTCCAGTGAGTTGGCTCTTTGCATCAGGTGGCCAGGTATTGGAGCTTCAGCTTCAGCATCAGACCTTCCAATGAATATTCAGGGTTGATTTCCTTTAGAATTGACTGATTTGGTCTCTTGCTGTCCAAGGGACTCTCAAGAGTCTTCTCTAACACTACAGTTCGAAAGCATCAGTTCTTAAGTATTCAGCCATTTTTATTGTCCAGCTCTTACAACTGTACATGACTACTGGAAAAAACAGAGCTTTGACTAGACAGACCTTTGTTGGCAAAGTAATGTCTCTGCTTTTTAATATGCTGTCTAGCTTTGTTATAGTTTTTCTTCCAAAGAGCAAATGTCTTTTAATTTCATGGCTGCAGTTACCATCTGCAGTGATTTTGGAGCCCAAGAAAATAAAGCCTGTCACTGTTTCCATTGTTCCCCCATCTATTTACCATGAAGTGATGGGACTGGATGCCATGATCTTAGTTTTTTGAATGTCGAGTTTTAAGCCAGCTTTTTCACTCTCCTCTTTCAGCTTCCTGAAGACGCTCTTTAGTTCCTCTTCACTTTCTGCATATCTGAGGTATGCATGATATAGGTTTCAAAATGGTTATGGTAGCTGATTCAGGATTGTAATTGATTGAAAGTTTGGAAGCCTTTAAAAGTCATGCTAATGAGATAGCATGAAAAGTTCCTAATATTTGAAAAGGCCTATTCATGATAAAATACCCAGTCATTTTTCCTTAATGATAGGTTGCCTAATATTCTGGACATTAAGCCTTGTTCACCTGGCTAACTTTGGGTCTACCTTACCTGGCTACCTCACCTAATTGGGTGGGGACCAGTTGTGGGTCTCCCAATTTCTCTCTTCTTACAGGGAGTCAAGCAGCCTACCTTACTTACAAATCTCTCCCAAGTAACTTTAAACTTTAACTTTACCAGGGAAGATTTATTTTAGCTTACATTTTTTTTTAAAAAAAAGGAAACTTTATCCATTGAATGTTGTAATGAAATTGCTTTAAAATTAAACACCTCTTCATTTAAAGCAATATATCACCATTTTAGAAAATGTAGAAATTACAAAAAGCATAGAAAGGAAGCAAGAATCACCTATAATACTACTATCGGACAGAGCCACCCATTATAATATGTTTTCATTTTCTTGTCTCAAGTACTCAGAAAAGAAGACACAGATCAAAACAAGTATTGAATCCTTTTTAAGTGACTTTCTTTTAGTTGGTGGCTAACAAAGTGGGTCTTCTCTAGACCAGGACAAATGAGGAGATGTTTGGGAAGTGGAGAAAGGGATAAGAATAAGTTCTGATAGGCCCAAAGTCTGTTGGATAAAGCTGATATTTTCTGAAAAACAAACATCTTTGGGAGCATCCTCTGAATTGAAGGAAATAACCCCTTCTGTTCAATCTCAATAATCTCAACTACCATCTGGCAACTGAAGCTGTAGATAAACCATCATATTTGCCTAAGGTGGCTTCCATGGTTTGGCAAACATTCTTCTTTGTTTCAGTTCTGGGCCAAGGATCTGAGTCTTATCCCCCACTGGGATCTTTTCAGAGGTACAGGCTTTAGTTTCAGACATCCCTGAGTTAGAATCCAGACCAGATCACTCTGACTTTTATTTCCTTATCTATGTGAATAGTTATTCCCATCAAGGATTCAAAGATGTGAACATATTAAGTACCTGGCACATAGTAGGTACTAATTAAATTTTAGTTCCCTTTGGCTTTCCCAATATAGTCACCCAGAACCCTCTCAAGAAGTTTAAAGATTTAAGGTTAAAAGTACCTGGAAAATTTCTCTGTAACCACCAGTAAAAGGGGTCTCAGGGAGATCAACTGTGCAATTCCAAGACAATCTCAATGTGGGAAATCTACATTTACATCAACAAAGCTGTAGAAGGGACTCTAAATGCCCTTTAAGAAAATAAGACGCAGAATTGCATTTACCAAGTACTTATGTACATGTGTTGGAGTGGGGTGTTTAGTTATTGTGGGCTGGTCCAGTATGGGTGGTTCCACAAGATCCAGCTTGGCTAGAGAGAAATCCTTACTTCACATGACACTACTAGGAAGAACCTAACAGTGGTGTAGCGAAAAGAGCAAAGGCTTTAGAGCAGATGTGGCTGAGGGCAAACCCTGGCTCCACCACTGTGGGATTTGAACAGATTATTTATCCCATATGCATGACAGTAGTTTCCTCAAGAATAGGCTTCAGTCAGTCCAGTCACTTAGTCGTGTCCGACTCTTTACAACCCCATGGACTGCATCACACCAGTCTTCCCTGTCCATCACCAACCTCCGAAGCTTGTTCAAACTCATGTCCATCAAGTCAGTGATGCCATCCAACCATCTTATTCTCTCTTGCCCCCTTCTCCTCCTGCCTTCAATCTTTCCTAGCATCAGAGTCTTTTCTAATGAGTCAGTTCTTTGCAGCAGGTGGCCAAAGTATTGGAGCTTCAGCATCAGTACTTTCAATGAATATTCAGAACAGACTTCCCTTAGGATTGATTGGTTTGGTCTCCTTGCAGTCCAAGGGACTCTCAGGAGTCTTCTCCAACACCACAGTTCAAAAGCATCAATTCTTCAGTGCTCAGTTTTCTTTATGGTCCAACTCTCACATCCATACATGACTATTGGAAAAAAACATAGCTTTGACTATACGGACCTTTGCTGGCTAAGTAATGTCTCTGCTTTTTAATATGCTGTCCAGGTTGGTCATAACTTTTCTTCCAAGGAGCAAGCATCTTTTAATTTCATGGCTGCAGTCACCATCTGCAGTGATTTTGGAGCCCAAGAAAATCAAGTGTCACTGTTTCCCCATCTATTTGCCACAAAGTGATGGAACTAGATGCCATGATCTTCATTTTTTGAATGTTGAGTTTAAGCCAGCTTTTTCACTCTCCTCTTTCACTTCCATCAAGAGACTCTCTAGTTCCTCTTCACTTTCTACCATAAGAGTAGTGTCATTTGCATATCTGAGGTTATTGCTGTTTCTCCCAGCAATGTTGATTAATAGTGCTTAGTTATTGGAAGACAATGGAAATCATCTATGTAAAGTCCTTAGCTAATAGAAAGTGGTCAAAAATGCAAACTATTAATATTATCAAGGCTATTAGTAATCACCTAGAAAAACAAAATCTAAAGTTAGAAGGATATCCAGGGAAAAGGCAGATACTGCAGCCAGGATGTAGAACCATCCCACAATTAAAGGGAAGAGACAGGATACCTAGTTCTTCAGTGCACACCTCTTATGTATCAGGCATGGTGCTAAGTGCTGAGGAAGCAGACAAAAATAAAAAGCAAGAGATATAATGCCTTCCCTCATGTTGCTTACAGATTATTAGAGAAGTAGATGTTAGTTAAGAACCCAAACACTATCAAAATTAGAAGTGCTAAAGTGTCTGAAGGGAGAGGGATGATATATGAGAACACATAAGAGGAGAAATTGCCACCATGAAAGAGGACAGGGAAGATTTTTCATTGAGATGGACAAGTGAGCTGAGATAAAGGGATGAAGGAAACAGAGAAAGGGAAGGAGGAAGAAAGGAAAGAAGGGCAAAGTAATTGACCAGGCTTTTGCAAGAGAAAGCACAAGATGAGAATAGCCAAGTGCAGAAAGCGAGCAGGGAGATGGCACAGCATGAGGCTGGAGAGGTGGGAAGGCAGGGACTTGACTCTTAAGCATTTCAGTCTTGATTCTGGAAACAATGGAAAGCTGTTGATTTGTTCTAAGGAGGAAGATAATTGTGTTTTTAAAAGGTCACTCTGGCTTATAGTACAGAAAACAAATTGAAGAAAGGCAAGAGAAGATGTATGGAGACCAGTTAGGATATTTTCTATTGAAAGTATAAGTGAAGTCGCTCAGTCATGTCCGACTCTTTGTGACCCCATGGACTGTAGCCTACCAGGCTCCTCAGTCCATGGAATTTTCCAAGTGAGAGTACTGGAGTGGGTTGTCATCATTTCCTTTTCCAGGGGATCTTCCCAACCCAGGGAGCAAACCCAGTCTCCCACATTGCAGGCAGACGGTTTACCATCTGAGCCACCAGGGAAGCCCCCCTTTTTTTTTTTTTCCTAGTTCAGGTTAAAAATGATGTAACTTAGTCTGAAGTAGTAAGGATGGTAGTCTATGGTAGTAATGGGGATGGTAGTAGGAATTCAAAAGGCATTTGGAAAATAACATGGACAGCATTTGGATATGAAGGATGAGACAGAGGGAAGAGCCAAGGGTGACACCCTGCGTTTCTGACTTGCACGCTTGGAGCAGGACCAGGTTAGAGGGAAGATAAACTGGTTGTTGCCAAGGTGGATTTGAGGTATGTTTTAACCAAGAGGTAGTACAAGTAGGAGATAGAAGTTTGGAGATACATACTTGAGCTCAGAGAAGTGGCTAAGACTGGAAATATAAACATGTGAATCACCCCCACTTAGGTAGCAATGCCATGAGTTGAATGAGGTCACCTACAGAGAAGGGCTGAAGTCAGAATAGAAGAGGGCTTAGGACTGAGCTTTAAGTGATTTCAAGTTTAAAGGTCAGTAGAGGAGGATCAGCAGCCAAAGGAAGTAGAGACAGTGAATAGGAAAGTGGAGGTGGGGAGAGGCAAGGGGGAGCTGAGAAGCCAAGGGAGGAGAGTCAAGGAGGTCTATGTAGGTCTAGTTGGTGAAGCACTGCAGAAACCACTGATGGCCTTAGTTAGAGCTGTTAGTAGTATGAGTTACCCACCAAACACCCCAGACTAGGATGAGAACGAATAGGAGGTGAAGACTGGAGGTATAGCCAATTCATTCAATTTACTTGATTGTGATGGAGACAAGAGAAAATACTGTATCTGGAGGCAGAGGAAGAGTTAAGTGAAGGTATCTTGATTTTTCAACAGGAAAGACTCAAATGTGCTTACAAAATGGAATGATTCGTCTGGGGCGAAAGTTGAATGTGGAGGAGAGAAATGGGGTAATTGTTAGAGTTAGGAAGATGGATGAGAGCAGAGATGAAGGAGAAGTAAGGTTCCTCTGTTACAACAAGGGTGAAGAAGGACAGGGTGGATACAGAAGGGAAAGTGAAGGACTTTAAATCTGATGACTTCTGTTTTTCTGTCAAGTAAGAGGCAAGGTAATACAATAAGAGTGAAAGAAGAGATTTGGAGAGAGTGGAGATTTGAAATCATTGTTGTTGACAGTGGAAAGGTAATGGTTTACCAGATATATACAGCAGTGTGGCAGGGCAGACCTGAGGCTAGGAGGCAGATTAAGTGAAGTTCCTCAGTCGTGTCCAACTCTTTGTGACCCCATGGACTCTAACCTACCAGGCTCCTCTGTCCATGGAATTTTCCAGGCAAGAGTACTGGAGTAGGTTGCCATTTCCTTCTCCAGGGGATCTTCCCAACACAGGGATTGAACCTGGGTCTCCCACACTGCAGGCAGATGCTTTACCCTCTGAGCTACCAGGGAAGCCCGGAGGCAGATTAAAATAGGAGACAATTGGTGTCATTACATGACTTTGTCCAGGAGCACTGAACTGCACAGACATGAGTGGCTGGGGTTTAATCACATCAGGAAGATAATATGACAGAGAAGCAAAGGAGTTTTTAGTGTATTTATGCCATTTATGAAGAAATAAAGATGCACAAAGAGATTACACAGTGTTGATAATGAAGAACAAGGAATGAGGATATTAAAATATATTAGAATGCTTTGGGGAAGAGGAACCAGAGTAGACTGCTCAAAAATAATGTCAGTATTTGGGAACCTGGTATATTATTAAGCTGAACATATGCCCCATTTGCCTGGGAAAGTTCCAGTTTTGGCAGCTGTCACAACATAATTATCAATAACAAACTTTTTCATCCTTGTTTGGACAATAAATTTCATGGTCACTCTTTATGACAAAGTGGCATCACAAAGTGGAGAAAAGATGGATTAAGTGGTGTTAAAAGTAGCCTACAGTATGGACTTTCAGCTTCTAGGCCCACATGTAAGGAGTTTAGAAGTCACTGGAGAAGACAATGGCACCCCACTCCAGTACCCTTGCCTGGAAAATCTCATGGACGGAGGAGCCTGGTGGGCTGCAGTCCATGGAGTCACTAGGAGTCAGACACGACTGAGCAACTTCACTTTCACTTTCCACTTTCATGCATCAGAGAAGGAAATGGCAACCCACTCCAGTGTTCTTGCCTAGAGAATCCCAGGGACAGATGAGCCTGATGGGCTGCCATCTCTGGGGTCACACAGAGTCGTACACGACTGAAGCGACTTAGCAGCAGCAGCAGCTCCATCCTAACAAATAAAATGCTGATTAAACAGAAAAATCAGGAATTCTTTATAGATCCATGAGAGAAGTGCGGTCACGGGGAAAACTGCTGCCCTCAAATTGGAGAGGTAGACGGAGGATTTGGAGAATCACAACCTCCCAGAGCAGAAACCTGCTCCTGTCAAGTAGGAAAGCCTGAACTATAACGGATGAATTGCTTGAGGCTCAATAGAGACAAGTCTGAGAGAAACTCCAGAGATACCTAGTCATTGGTGGGGAGGGGGAATAACTTTTATGGGTTTCACCTACAGGAGCTCTAGTAAGTGCATAAAGTGAATATCAGAGAAAAATCTCTTCATGCTTCTGGCAAGGGGAGGAGAAAAGGAACTATTTTTAAATACACCAGGGCATTCTGTTCTTAACAAGTCCTTGCTCTCAGAAGATATTTTACCAGAGCCTATCTGGGGGAAGGAAAATATACAACTCCAGCCCACTCCAGCCATCCAGTCCCACCTAAGCAGTGGGGGGAAGCTGAGAAACACATGTGAAATTCACAGTCCAGGGGTACAAGTCACCAAAAGAGTGAGACCTAATTATGAGACTGTAGAACACTCCCTCTCCCTGACACCTTAATACAAACATCCTTCAAAGATATTATTAGTTCAGTTCCAGACCACTGCAGTAAAGTAGAGATTGCAATAAATCTAATCACATGAAATTATTGGTTTCTCAGGGCATATAAAAATTATGTTTACATTATACTATAGTCTATTAAGTGTGCAGTAGCATTATGTCTAAAAAAGACTTGCCTTTAAAAGTACTTCTAAAAAATGATAACCATCATCTGACAATGCAGTGTTGCCACAAACCCTCAACTTATACAAAATGCAGTGTCTGTGAAATGCAATAAAGTAGAGCCACAATAAAGCAAGGTTTATCTTATGGTGAGGGGAGAGCCAAGAGGGAAGGGATATATATATATAATTATGTCTGATTTACATTGGTGTATGGCAGAGTCTACCACAATATTGTAAAGCAATTATCCTCCAATTTTCAAAAAAACATAAGGTGTGTCTACGTGTTGCTAATAGCCTACTCACTTCAGTTGCTTTTACCCAGCACATCATGTGCACCTTGCAATAAAATATTAAAAGGCAAACCCAAAGGCAAAAAAAAAAAAAAAACTTTTGAAGAGATAGAGAACGCATCAGAAACGGACACAGCAGGGATGTTGGAATGATCAGACTGGGAATTTGAAACAATGATTAATATGCTAAGGGCTCTAATGGATAAAGTGGACAGCATGCAGAAACAGACAGGTAATGTAAGCAGAGATGGAAATCCTAAGGGAAACCAAAAAGAAATGGTAGACATCGAAAATTTTGTAACAGGAATGAAAAATGCCTTTGATGGACTTACTAGTTGCCTGGACACAGCTGAAGAATCTGTGAGCTTGAGGACATAGCAACAAAAAGTAATAAAATTGAAAAAAAAAAGAGAGAGAGAGAACAAAGATTGAAAAAAACAGAGCAGAATATATTAGGCTGGCCAAAAAGTTAACTCAGCCTTTTCTCTAAGGTGAGCTGGAATGGCAAACAAACTTTCTGGCTAACCCAATACAGATACTATGAGAAAACTACAAAAGGCATAACATTTGCATAATAGGAATACCAAGAGAACAAAGGACAGAAAAAATATTTGAGACATTAATGACTGAGAATTTCCTCAAATTAGTATCAGACACAAAACCAGAGATCCAGGAAGCTCAGAGAATACCAAGAACTATAAATGCCAAAAAAAAAAAAAGAACACTATATCCAAGCATATCATTGCAAACTATAGAAAATTAAAGATAAAAATGTACTGAAAGAAACTAGAAGGAAAAACACCTTACCTACAGAGGAACGGAGATAACAATTATGTCCCACTTCTCAGAAACCATGCAAATAAGAAAAGAGTGGGGTGAAACATTCAGTGTGTTGAGTAAAAAGCCACCAATTCAGAACTCAATACCCTGTGAAATTATTCTTCAAAAGTGAAAAAGATAAAGATCCTTCTTCAGACAAACAAAAAGACGGGGGGGGGGATTTGTCACCAATAGCCCCATCTTGCAAGGAATTTTAAAATTCTTTAGAGAGAAGAAAGATAACATAGGTCAGGAACTCAGATCTTTATAAAGAAAGGAAGAGCATTAAAGAAGGGATAAATGAAGGTACAATAATTTTTTTATTTTTCTTAATTGATCTAACAGATAATAATTTATTCAAAATAATAGCAATGAAGTATTTAATTATATATGTTTATGTCTATATGTTCTTATATATGTTTATGTGTAAGTGAAATGATTGGAAGCAATGATATAAGGGAAAGAAGGAAGGAATTAGGAGTATTTTGTTATTACAGAGTACTTGTAATATCTTTGAAGCAGTATAGTGATATTTGAAAGTAAACTTGGATTAGTTGTAAATGTCTACTGAAAACTCCAGAACAACCATTTTTAAAAGAAAAAAGAAGAAGTATAACTGATATGCTAAGAAAGAAAAGATAGACTTATATAAAATTCTCAGTTAAAACCAGAAGTATAGAAAAAGTGTGAAAGACAAACAGGAACAAAAAACAAAGTAACAAATATAGTAAATATTAATCTGCCTATATCAATAGTCACATGAATCATTAGTGGTTTGAATATACGAATTAAAAGATTGTCAGTGGATCAAAATCAAGACCCTTAGGACTCCAGTTAATAGTACTATGTTGCATATTCAAAAGTTGTTAAGAGAGTAAATCTTAAAATTTCTTATCACAAGAAAAAATTTTATAACTGTGGATGGTGACTGATGTTAACTAGACCCATGTGGTGATTTTTTTTGCCATATATACCAATGTTAAATCATTACTTTGTACATCTGAAACTAATATGTCAGTTGTATTTCAATTAAATAAAATTAAAAAAATTTAAAAACCAAGACCATTGTACATTGTATGTAGAAACCCACTTATATCTTAAAGACTTATAAAGATTTATAGATTAAAAGCAGAATAAGACAGATAAACCGTGCTAACACTAATAAAAGGAAAGCAGGAATAGCTATATTAATTTCAAGCGGAGTAGACTTCAAAGCAAGGAAAGTTATCAGGAATAAAGGGGGACATTATATAATGGCGAAGGGGTCAGTACTCCAAGAAGATGTAATAATCCTTAATATGTTTGCACCTAATGACAGTGTGTCAAAATACGTGAGCTAAAAACTGATAGAACTGCAAATATTATAGAAATAGATAAATTCACTGTCACAGTTGTAGATGTTGATCCCCCTCTATCCGAAATGGACAGATGTAGCAGACAGAATTTAGTAAGTACATAGTTCAGCTAAACAGTGCCATCAGTCAACTGGATCTAATTGACATCTATAGACTCCTTTATTCAGTAACAGCAGATTACATATTGTTCTCAAGCTCACATGGAACATTCAACAAGATAGATCACATTTTGGGTCATAAGACACACTTTGGCAAATTTTAAAAGGATAAAAATTGTACAATATCTGCTCTCAAACCACAGTAGAATTAACTAGACATCAGTAACAGAAAGATAACTGTAAAATCCCCAAATACTTGGAGATTAAACCACACATTTTTAACGGACACATGGGTCAAAGAAGAAATTTCAGAAGAAATTTTAAAATATTATGAACTAAATGAAAATGATAATACAACTTAAAATCTGTACAATGCAAAGAAAGCAGCATTTAAGAGAAATTTGTATCATTGAAAATACATATTAGAAAAGCGGCTGCTGCTGCTAAGTCACTTCAGTCGTGTCCAGCTCTGTGCAACCCCATAGACGTCAGCCCACTAGGCTCCCCCGCCCCTGGGATCTCCAGGCAAGAACGCTGGAGTCAGTTGCCATTTCCTTCTCCAATGCATGAAAGTGAAAAGTGAAGGTGAAGTCGTCAGTCATGTCTGATTCTTAGTGACCCCATGGACCACAGCCTACCAGGCTCCTCCATCCATGGAATTTTCCAGGCAAGAATACTGGAGTGGAATGCCATTGCCTTCTCTGTAGAAAAGCAGAAAAACTTTAAATCAATAATCTAAGCTTCTACTTTAGGAAACTAAAGAAAGAAAATAAAAATATATAAAATAAGGAGGAAAAAATAATTTTAAAAAATAAAGCAGAAATCAATGAAATTAAAAAAAGTATCAGAGAAAATCAACAAAACCAAAAAGCTGGCACTTAAAAAAAATCAGTAAGATTGATAAGCCCTTAGACAGGCTAACTGAACAAAAACCAGAGAAGACACAAATTACTAATATTAGAAATGAAAGAAGGGACATCACTACAGATCCCATGGCCACTAAAAGAATAATAAAGGTGTTCTATGAATGTTCACAGTTTTGATGACCTAGATGAAACGGACCTATTCCTTGAAAGACACAATTTGCCAAAACTCACAAAATAAGAAATAGAAAAAAAAAAATTTAAGAAATTGAATCAATAATAAAATCCTTCCAAAACAGAAAGCACAAGAGTGAGACAGGTTCACTGATGAATTCCATAAACATTTAAGAAAGAAATTATACCAATTTTCTACTTCCTAACTCATTCTCTGAGGCCAGCACCACCCTAATACCAAAAGTAGACAAAGACATTGCAGAAAAAGGAAACCTGCAAACCTATATCTCTCATGTACAAAGATACAAAATTCCTCAATAAAATATTAGGAAATCAAATGCAACAGTATGTGAAAAGAATAGACACCATAACCAAATGGGATTTATCCCAGTCATACAAGGCTGGTTCAACACTTGAAAAAATCAAGTAATATAATCTATCACATCAACAGACAAAAGAAGAAAAATCACATGATCACATCAATAGATGCAGGAAAAACATTGAACAAAATCTAACACCCATTCATGATAAAAACTCTCAGCAAAATATGAATAGAGATAAAGGTCCTTAACGTAATAAAGAGCATACAAATAACATACCTGATATCATACTTATTAGTAAGAAACTTGAGACTGCTGCAAAGGTCAAGAACAAGGCAAGGATGTCTCCCCTCACCTTTACTTTTCAACATCATACTGGATATCCTAGCTAATGTAACAAATAAGGAAATGAAAGATACAGATTTGAAAGGCAGAAATAAAACTGTTTTTGTTTGCAGATAACATGACTGTCTACAAAAAAAAATCTGAAAGATCAA
The DNA here is from genome assembly GCA_006410675.1 of Oreotragus oreotragus. Lineage (NCBI taxonomy): Eukaryota > Metazoa > Chordata > Mammalia > Artiodactyla > Bovidae > Oreotragus > Oreotragus oreotragus. The sequence goes on from SJYX01013377.1 coordinate 296,319, forward strand.
CAAAAAACCTCCTGAAACTAATAAAAATTACAACAAAAGTTTAATAATTGCCAGGGATTGGGGAAAGGAAGGGATGAACAGGCAGAGCACAGAGGACTTTTATGGCAGTGAAATTAATCAATACAATACTACAACGTATTATAGTATTATTATACATTATTATTATTATTATATATTATACATTTGTCAAAACCCATAGAATATACAAAACCAAGAGTGAACAGAAGGAAAGTTATGACCAACCTAGATAGCATATTGAAAAGCAGAGACATTACTTTGCCAACAAAGGTCCATCTAGTCAAGCCTATGGTTTTTCCAGTGGTCATGTATGGATGTGAGAGTTGGACTGTGAAGAAAGCTGAGTGCCGAAGAATTGATGCTTTTGAACTGTGGTGTTGGAGAAGACTCTTGAGAGTCCCTTGGACTGCAAGGAGATCCAACCAGTCCATTCTGAAGGAGATCAGTTCTGGGTGTTCACTGGAAGGACTGATGCTAAAGCTGAAACTCCAATACTTTGGCCACCTCATGGGAAGAGTTGATTCATTGCAAAAGACTCAGATGCTGGGAGGGATTGGGGGCAGGAGGAGAAGGGGACAACAGAGGATGAGATGGCTGGATGGCATCACCCACTCGATGGACATGGGTTTGGGTGAACTCTGGAAGTTGGTGATGGACAGGGAGGCCTGGCATGCTGCAATTCATGGGGTAGCAAAGAGTCGGACATGACTGAGCAACTGAACTGAATATATATTCAGTTGAATATATATATATATATATATATTCAAAAGAACATATATTCTTATGCTGCTTCTGCTAAGTCACTTCAGTCATGTCTGACTGTGCAACCCCAGAGACGGCAGCCCACCAGGCTCCCCTGTCCCTGGGATTCTCCAGGCAAAAACAATGGAGTGGGTTGCCATTTCCTTCTCCAGTGCATGAAAGTGAAAAGTGAAAGTGAAGTTGCTCAATTGTGTCCGACTCCTAGTGACCCCATGGACTGCAGCCTACCAGGCTCCTCCATCCATGGGATTTTCCAGGCAAGAGTACTGGAGTGGGTTGCCATTGTCTTCTCCAAATTCTTATGAGTGAGTAGCAAATAAGGAAGAGAAATGAGAGAAGAATAAAAAGAATATTGAGATAAATAAAATGTCTTTGTTTCATCACTGGATAATAGTGATGAAAATATATAATATGACAATTTTTTAACTGCTTTCTTAAAGAAGAGGAATTTTTAAAAATGTTTTTAAGTAAAATAAATACAATATGGATATAGTCTCACTAAATTGTATTTGAAAATTTAATGAATAATTCATATAAAGTGCTCAGCTTAGTGCCTAGCCTATGCTAAACACTCAGTAAATGTTATCTCTTAATATTAACACTACTCATGATACAGCCTGCTGCTGCTGCTGCCAAGTCGCTTCAGCCATGTCCGACTCTGCGCAACCCCAGAAACGGCACCCCTCCAGGCTCCCCCGTCCCTGGGATTCTCCAGGCTACTACCAATCAGTTGGGGTTGGCACTTAAGACCCATTGGACTTAGATGATTTCCCCCAAAAGACCCTTCCAGGTCTAATAGTCTGTGGTTTTATGAGAGGGATAGGCAAGTCCTGGCAGCAGACCCGAAAGCAAGCAGAAGAAATGGGGTAAACAGCTTTGAGGGATGGGGATGACTACCAACTTTTCTGCAATGTCGTGGAAAACCTTGAAGGCTAACTTGAGAGAACACCAACAAAAGGCACAAATAAAGATAGGAAATGCTGCAGAAGTGAGTAAAACTGGGTGACTTTATGTACTTTGGGATACTTCCTCCAAGATGGGGGAGTTCCTTTTAACATTTTAATTTCAAGTTATAAGATTGAATCATGCAGTCTAGGTGTATGTTTGCTTTGGATTCTCTCTTCCCCATCCTCCACCTTAGGTTATTGTAATCAATGAGCAAGATCATCACCTAGTGGCCTGTCCCTCAAAGTGCTGACATAAGATCCTGGTCCCAGAGAGAAGAGAACCTGAGCTATATTCTTGTCTTTATGTTAAGTGAACAAACATTGAGTGGGACTCTGTGCCAGGCAGGATTCTGGTGTCCCGGGGAAATAGAACTGCTAACAGAAAATGACAGATTTAAAACTAAAATTAAGGAATTGTCAACACGACAACTTCCCAAAGTGACGTTGCCTTTTAACGTGTTTATTTTCCACTGATTCTCCACAGATCATAGATGAAGAAGAAACACAGTTTATGAGTAATTGTCCCGTTGCCGTCACAGAAAGCACCCCACGGAGGCGGACGCGGATCCAGGTGTTCTGGATAGCGCCACCTGCAGGAACTGGCTGCGTAATTCTAAAGTAAGTGAACATGGAATCCTCAGAACTCTTCATTCCCCTTCCCTTTGTGGCTCATGGTGTGGTTGCAAAAGGAAAAGTGGCTTTCCTGGGGCCTCAGACAAGTTGTATCATCTCTCTGCCCTCCATTATCTTGACTATAAAACAGGATTATGGGCCATCTTTCCTAAAATGCTGTAAAAAGTATCAGTTGCCTGAATCTCCATGCTCCTCTCATACAGTGATCTTCTGATCACTATCTCCTTGGGGATAATGATCCAACGACTGGTTAAGAAAAACTACAAACCTGCTGAGGGTAATTTTTGGTTTCCTCCATCTTGAATTTAATGCTCTATATCCTTAAACTGTGCTAAGCGGACTGAGAACTGAATATAACTTCCATTGGCCCTAGGCTCAGCTTTATAATCCTATCTTCTTCCTTCTCCAATCAAAAATACCCTCTTGCACCACTTCCCTGGGGCCTATTGATCCTCCTTTAGGTGAGTCACAATAGGTGATGAGAAGTATTAGCCAGTCAATGGTTTTCCTCTGAAAGGCAGCATTATCTCAAACCTGTGTTTCCAAAATTGTATGTTATAGAATGATGTTCAGTTCAGTTCAGTCGATCAGTCGTGTCTGACACTTTGCGACCCCATGAATCGCAGCACGCCAGGCCTCCCTATCCATCACCATCTCCTGGAGTTCACTCAGACTCACGTCCATCGAGTCCGTGATGCCATCCAGCCATCTCATCCTCGGTCGTCCCCTTCTCCTCCTGCCCCCAATCCCTCCCAGCATCAGAGTCTTTTCCAATGAGTCAACTCTTCGCATGAGGTGGCCAAAGTACTGGAGTTTCAGCTTTAGCATCATTCCTTCCAAAGAAATCCCAGGGTTGATCTCCTTCAGAATGGACTGGTTGGATCTCCTTGCAGTCCAAGGGACTCTCAAGAGTCTTCTCCAACACCACAGTTCAAAAGCATCGATTCTTCGGCGCTCAGCTTTCTTCACAGTCCAACTTTCACATCCATACATGACCACAGGAAAAACCATAGCCTTGACTAGGCGGACCTTAGTCGGCAAAGTAATGTCTCTGCTTTTGAATATACTATCCAGGTTGGTCATAACTTTTCTTCCAAGGAGTAAGCGTCTTTTAATTTCATGGCTGCAGTCACCATCTGCAGTGATTTTGGAGCCCCAAAAAATAAAGTCTGACACTGTTTCCACTGTTTCCCCATCTATTTCCCATGAAGTGATGGGACCGGATGCCATGATCTTCGTTTTCTGAATGTTGAGCTTTAAGCCAACTTTTTCGCTCTCCTCCTTCACTTTCATCAAGAGGCTTTTTAGCTCCTCCTCACTTTCTGCCATAAGGGTGGTGTCATCAGCATATCTGAGGTTATTGATATTTCTCCCGGCAATCTTGATTCCAGCTTGTGTTTCTTCCAGTCCAGCGTTTCTCATGATGTACTCTGCATATAAGTTAAATAAGCAGGGAGACAATATACAGCCTTGACGTACTCCTTTTCCTATTTGGAACCAGTCTGTTGTTCCATGTCCAGTTCTAACTGTTGCTTCCTGACCTGCATACAGATTTCTCAAGAGGCAGGTTAGGTGGTCTGGTATTCCCATCTCTTTCAGAATTTTCCACAGTTTATTGTGATCCACACAGTCAAAGGCTTTGGCATAGTCAATAAAGCAGAAATAGATGTTTTTCTGGAACTCTCTTGCTTTTTCCATGATCCAGCGGATGTTGGCAATTTGATCTCTGGTTCCTCTGCCTGTTCTAAAACCAGCTTGAACATCAGGGAGTTCACGGTTCACATATTGCTGAAGCCTGGCTTGGAGAATTTTGAGCATTACTTTACTAGCGTGTGAGATGAGTGCAATTGTGCGGTAGTTTGAGCATTCTTTGGCATTGCCTTTCTTTGGAATTGGAATGAAAACTGACCTTTTCCAGTCCTGTGGCCACTGCTGAGTTTTCCAAATTTGCTGGCATATTGAGTGCAGCACTTTCACAGCATCATCTTCCAGGATTTGAAACAGCTCAACTGGAATTCCATCACCTCCACTAGCTTTGTTCTTAGTGATGCTTTCTAAGGCCCACTTGACTTCACATTCCAAGATGTCTGGCTCTAGATTAGTGATCACATCCTCATGATTATCTGGGTCGTGAAGATCTTTTCTGTACAGTTCTTCTGTGTATTCTTGCCACCTCTTCTTAATATCTTCTGCTTCTGTTAGGTCCATACCATTTCTATCCTTTATCGAGCCCATCTTTGCATGAAATGTTCCCTTGGTATCTCCAATTCTCTTGAAGAGATCTCTAGTCTTTCCCATTCTGTTGTTTTCCTCTATCTCTTTGCATTGATTGCTGAAGAAGGCTTTCTTATCTCTTCTTGCTATTCTTTGGAACTCTGCATTCAGATGCTTATATCTTTTCTTTTCTCCTTTGCTTTTCGCCTCTCTTCTTTTCAGTGCTATTTGTAAGGCTTCTCCAGACAGCCATTTTGCTTTTTTGCATTTCTTTTCCATGGGGATGGTCTTGATCCCTGTCTCCTGTACAATGTCACGAACCTCATTCCATAGTTCATCAGGAACTCTGTCTATCAGATCTAGGCCCTTAAATCTATTTCTCACTTCCACTGTATAATCATAAGGGATTTGATTTAGGTCATACCTGAATGGTCTAGCGGTTTTCCCTACTTTCTTCAATTTAAGTCTGAATTTGGAAATAAGGAGTTCATGATCTGAGCCACAGTCAGCTCCTGGTCTTGTTTTTGTTGACTGTATAGAGCTTCTCCATCTTTGGCTGCAAAGAATATAATCAATCTGATTTCGGTGTTGACCATCTGGTGATGTCCATGTGTAGAGTCTTCTCTTGTGTTGCTGGAAGAGGGTGTTTGCTATGACCAGTGCATTTTCTTGGCAAAACTCTATTAGTCTTTGCCCTGCTTCATTCCGCATTCCAAGGCCAAATTTGCCTGTTACTCCAGGTGTTTCTTGACTTCCTACTTTAGCATTCCAGTCCCCTATAATGAAAAGGACATCTTTTTTGGGTGTTAGTTCTACAAGGTCTTGTAGGTCTTCATAAAACCGTTCAACTTCAGCTTCTTCAGCATTACTGGTTGGGGCATAGACTTGGATAACTGTGATATTGAATGGTTTGCCTTGGAAACGAACAGAGATCATTCTGTCGTTTTTGAGATTGCATCCAAGTACTGCATTTCGGACTCTTTTGTTGACCATGATGGCTACTCCATTTCTTCTGAGGGATTCCTGCCCGCAGTAGTAGATATAATGGTCATCTGAGTTAAATTCACCCATTCCAGTCCATTTTAGTTCGCTGATTCCTAGAATGTCGACGTTCACCCTTGCCATCTCTTGTTTGACCACTTCCAATTTGCCTTGATTCATGGACCTGACATTCCAGGTTCCTATGCAATATTGTTCTTTACAGCATCGGATCTTGCTTCTATCACCAGTCACATGCACAACTGGGTATTGTTTTTGCTTTGGCTCCATCCCTTCATTCTTTCTGGAGTTATTTCTCCACTGATCTCCAGTAGCATATTGGGCACCTAACGACCTGGGGAGATTCTCTTTTGATATCCTATCATTTTGCCTTTTCATACTGTTCATGGGGTTCTCAAGGCAAGAATACTGAAGTGGCTTGCCATTCCCTTCTCCAGTGGACCACGTTCTGTCAGACTTCTCCACCATGACCCGCCCGCCTTGGGTTGCCCTGCAGGCATGGCTTGGTTTCATTGAGTTAGACAAGGCCCTGGTCCTAGTATGATTAGATTGACTAGTTTTCTGCGAGTATGGTTTGAAGGTCAGGAACTGTGGCGGTAAGGAGATATCCCTCGTCCAAGGTAAGGAGTAGCCGTGAAGAGACAACCCACGCCCAAGGTAAGAGAAACCCAAGTAAGAATGATGTTCAGGGAGATGTAAACAGGTGGGCAGGAAATCAATTTCTATGGTTAAATAAGTCTGGAGAATTCTGTATGCTGTATATCCCCTTCTTGCCAATTCACAACATATATTAACATATTGAAGGTTTTGCAAAGTCCTGCCAAAAAGAAATCTGTTTAACTTGGTTTCACCCAACATTTCCTAAACTTGACTGCAAAGTTCCTTTTTTGCTGAGACATCTATTAACATTCAGCAATTTGAGAAATACAGTTATCACCTATTTTAAATACCATATTTTAAATATATTTAAAGGCTCTATAGAGTGATGCTGGGGAGTTTAGGATTTCAGAAGGCCAATAGTCATGGGTAGATGGGCAAGGCTCCAATGCCAACATCTAAGAAACACTTTTTTCTGGAGTTAGTAGCTGGGAAGTTCCCAACCATCTTCCACTTCTTTAGATCCCCCAAGACATTATGTATGTATTTGGTTCACTTGTTTGAACCTCTGGCAGGAGAACATTTCTGAAGACTCACAAGTCCAGCCTGGTCCTGAGAAGAGACTGATAAGAAGGGATTTTACCTAGAATCTCTAGTCATTGAAGTTTCTTGATCCAACTGTGCCTGGATTATGGAGGGGGAAAAAAAAAACCCATAGAGATAGCTGGAGCCTCTGTCCATTGTCCAGACTCAGCCCTGGATTTGGCCTGCCTTTGCTACCATCTGTATGGATATCATTGTTTTCTTTAGTTTAATACAAACTGAGCATCTTTTCTCACATTCCTTGAGAAATTTGACTTTTGGTGTTAATCTACATTGGTGATTTTTTAAATTTAGCAGTAGAATTTATAGATAACTATAAACTCCATATATAACATGAATCTAGTATCTAGCTGCAATGTGGGAGAAGGCCTTGTAGAAATAAATGAAGACCACCAAAATGAGAACAGAAGCTATTTATTCAGAGGTTGCTCTATAGCAAGGGAAGTCAGCTGCCATCACTAGAATCTGGCAGAGATTCAAAGACAAGTGAGGAGTGGGAAAGCTTTATAGTGAGAAAAAAAAAAAAAAACAGAAAAGATTTAGGTACTTTCTGACTGGAGATATTTGGTGTGGGGAAGTCGAGAGCAGGCTAACTAGAAATGAAGCATCTGACGTGGTTGGTTTGGGGAACATATTTGGCTTTCTCTGACTGGTCGTGAGCTGGAAACAGAGGAGGCAGTGGGGGCAAGAATTCGAGAGCTGGCATCACTGACCAGGTCCTAACCATGCTGGACTAATGGCTGCATAAGTTGTGGTTTGGCTGCAGAGGCTGGCGCTCAGAGTTCTTTTGTCACAGCCTGGCCTTTGTCCATTAGTGTATTCATTCAGCCTCTTAGGCTGGATACCGGGTTCTCAACCTGGCTTTCCTATACCCATACCCCTGTCCATGGCAGCCCTATGACTCCACAGAGACTGGGGCCCACCAACATTAGATCTATCTGACGAGTTTTCTTGCTCAAAGGGCTTCCCTGGTGGCTCAGCTGGTAAAGAATCTGCCTGCAATGCGGGAGACCCGGGTCCGATTTCTGGGTCCGGAAAATCCACTGGAAAAGGAATAGGCTACCCACTCCAGTATTCTTGGCCTTCCCTGGTGGCTCAGCTGGTAAGAATCTGCCTGCAGTGTGGGAGACCTGAGTTCGACCCCTGGGTTGGGAATATACCCTGGAGAAGGGAAAGGCTACCCACTCCAGTATTATGGTCTGGAGAATTTCATGCGTGGACTGTATAGTCCATGGAATTGCAAAGAGTCGGACATGACTGAGCAACTTTCACTTTCACTTTCTCTAAAACTCCATCCCTTTGGCATAGATGTCTGGTTTTCTTTGATTTATTGTTCTCACAAACCAGACGTATTTGATCTTCCTGTTGGAAGCCAGAAAGGCATCTCCTTGTTTACATTAAAAATGAACATACGTGAACATATGTTTATAAATTAACATTGAACAAATGAGGCTTGTTCAGTCACTCGTTCTTTCAGTAAATGTAACTGAACTTCTGTTTGCACAGGTGTCAATATTATACAGGCAACTGAGATTAAGATCTTGGCCCTCAAGGTTCTCAGAGGCCAATGGAGGAGAGAGAAAGGGGCAACCAATACTTTCTGTCTACTGTGAACTCAGCTACACATCTAGCAGTTTTTGTCTAACTTAATCTTCACAACAGACTTTCCCTTTGCATGCAGGAGGTCACAAGTCCCAGTGAATTAGGCAGTTTCTTGAAGGTGCATGTCCATTTAAAGCTAAAGCCCTGTGTCTTCCTTTCATCTTTTTCCGAAGGAATTAAATATAACCTACAACCACTCACTAAAGAAATAATGATTTTATAGGTGAAATGTAAATACATTCACACTGAAAAATACCACATGGTATAGAAAATAGTGAAATACAGAAAAACAGAGAATACAGAAAAAGTGAAAAATCCCTGACATTTCTCCCGATAAATCCCACAGTCTTCTACCCAAAAGTAGCATAGATAACAATTAGGTGTGTATTTGTTAGACTTTAATGTGTGCATTATATATGTTAATATATAAATAAACATATAAGTACCCTTTATATAAGTGGTATAATGGTCTGCATGATGTCCTGAAATTGAATGGATTTTAACTAAATAAAATGTATTAGAGATATTTCCAGGTCAGAACATATGGGTTTATCTCTTTTTTTAAACTGTTGCATATAATCTACTGTGAAAATGTGTTAATTATTCCATAGTTGATAGACATTTAGATTGTTTCCAGTCTTTCACAATTACAAATAATGCTATAATAAACATCCTTATATATGCCTGCTTGAGCAAATATGCAAGCTTTTGTCCATGGTAGCTGCCAAGAAGTAGGATCATAAGGGATACACATTTATAATTTTAATAGACACTGCCAGATTTTCTTCTAAAAAGCTTGCCAACTTAAACACTCTCCCTGACTGTGAGCAAGAGAATTTGTTTCCTTACTTGCTTAACAACTCTTGATGTTTATCATTCTTTAAAGTTCTGCCAATCTGATAGTTAAAAGTGACATTTTCTCATAATTTTATTTTCCCAATTACTAGTAATACTAGAATCTTTTCAAATATTTATTTCATTTCTCTTTTCTGCAAATGGCCATTCACATCCTTGTCCACTTTTCTGATAGTTTCTTTTTTAAATTGATGTTTATATATAAATCTGATGGCTCAGTCAGTGAAGAATCACCTGTAATGCGAGAGACCTGGGTTTGATCCCTGGGTTGGGAATATCCCCTGGAGGAGGGCATGCCAACTGACTCCAATATTCTTGCCTTGGAGAATCCCCAAGGACAGAGGAGCCTGGCAGGCTGAAGTACATGGATTTGCAAAGAGTCGGACGTGACTGAGCAACTAAGCACACAGCACATATATTTCTGTATATTTATATATAAAATATATTTGTATATTATGTATAAAATATATTTTATATTACATATTTTATATAAAATGTGTATAAATGTTATATATAAATGTCTATAAATATATAATTTTATAAATTTATGTTTAAAATTGATCCTTANTGACTGAGCAACAAAGCACACAGCACATATATTTCTGTATATTTATATATAAAATATATTTGTATATTATGTATAAAATATATTTTATATTACATATTTTATATAAAATGTGTATAAATGTTATATATAAATGTCTATAAATATATAATTTTATAAATTTATGTTTAAAATTGATCCTTATACAGTACAGATAATAACAATTTGTTATAAATTTCAAATATTTCTACCTTTCTTTGCTTTCATCATCATAATTAACTTTGCTTTCATCATCCAGAAATTTGAAATTTTGATTTTAATCAAATATATCTATTCTTTCACTTATGAACCTTGATTTGTATCCTGTCTAAAAATAATCTTCCTACACAGCCAAGGTTATAAATATATCCCCATATTATTAATATTTTTATAGGTTTAAAAATAAATTTAGGTCTTTAATCTTCTTGGAATTTACTTTTGTGAATAATATGGTATCAGTAGGCCTCAACAGAAGATAAATGGCATACTCAGCAGAAATGCCAAAAGGTCAGTTGAATCAAGGGTCCCTTTATGATGAAAGTGTTAATTGCTCAGTCATGTCCAAATCTTTCTGACCCCATGGACTGGAGCCTGCCAAGCTCCTCTGTCCGTGGAATTCTCCAGGCAAGAATACTGGAGTGGGTTGCCATTACCTTCTCCAGGGGATCTCCTGACCCAGGGATCAAACCTGGGTCTCCTGTATTGCAGGTAGATTTTTACCATCTGAGCCACCTGGAAAGCCAATGATGTGGCCAAAAAGAAGTGGGAAGAGCCTTTAGCGCTCAGGCCTAAAGGGATAAGGGGAGGACACAGAGGATAAACAGAAAAGACCACCACCTCCCAGGAGCTGGAACCTTTGAATAAGGGAAGCTACTAGCCTGAGGTGACCCCAACCTTGATTCCCTATCAGTTTTCCCTTTTGACCTTGGCTTCAACTATGAGGACAACAGAGCCCATTGCTAGAGTCCACACAGATTCTCCTCTCCAGCAAAGATCAGGGTGTGGAAGGATGCAGAAGGTGGCTGGAGGGGCAGACCAGAGCTGGCCAGCACAGATGAGAAATCCAAGTCTGCTTGCTTTTCTCAGAATGGCTTGGCCATTGTTGCACATTCGTTTGTCAAATAGTTTGTCCTTTCCGCAAGTGTTTGAAGTGCTGCTTTATCAAATATGAAATTTTTATACAGATCTGTTCTGTTCTGTTGATCCTTTTATCTATTCCTGCACAAAACCCATACCATTTCACAGCACAATTTTATTTGATGTTTTGATAGCAAGTCATTGCTCATTAATCTTCTGGTTCAAAATGTTCATGACTATTCAAGCAGATTCATAATTCCAGACAAATTGTAAAATGAGTTTATTGGGTCTAATAGAAAGTTGTATCGGGATTTTGAATGGTATTGCAAACCCTACAATATGTTTCCATATTTAGCATCCCTACAATGTTTTCCCAGTTAGAAATATGGAATATCTCCTATTCGGGTCTTTTATGTCCTTCAGGAAAGTAATGTAGTTTTTCTTCATTTAGATTGCACATTCTTGTGAGGCTTCCTCCCCCAGGCATAGATATTTTATGGTTTTATTGCTTTTGCGAATGGGCTCTTTTTTCCTATTAAACTTTCTAATCATTGATTGCTTATGTTTAGGAAAGCTATTGATTCTTATACCTTGAGTCTGAGTTTAGGCAGTGCTGAACTCTTGATAGTTCTAATGGCTTCTTTTTTCATTCTTTTGGGAAATAATAAATATACCTTTGTTCCTTTTTCATGTTTTAGTTGATTATCTGTCACCTCTAGTACAATATTAAATAGTGGTATTCATGCTTATTCCTGATTTTAGTGGGAATACTATTATAGTTCCCTTTTAGTATAATAGGAAGTACAGGTTTCAAACTGATGCCTTGACTAAACACCCAAGTTGTCTAGCTGAGAAAGTTTCCTTCTTTTTCATGTGGAAGGTGGTGTTGGGAAAACCAGTCAGCCAATCAGTATCCAATGTACATATACTATGTACCCCGAGTTGACCAGTGCTGAGAAAGTCTCGGAGTATAAACAAGGCTCCTGACTTTCAAGACACTTTGCTGAAATCTAGTTGTGGTATAAATAAAAATATGTATGCAAAAGTTAGCAAATCTAAGACAAACATGAACTGGGGAAAAATTAAACATGGTTAGTCAGAAAGTAGATGCATGAAGAATGTAATAATGGGAGCACCAGAAGTCCTTAGAAAGGTTAGTTGATACGTTGAAGAAAGTAGTAGGGTTTGGATAAATGGACAGAAGGGAAGAGGTCATTCCAAGTGAAGGGGGTGGACAGGGAGAAAACTGCTGTGAGAAGTTGGAGGTGAGAGTAAATATGGTAGTTCTGGGTGACAGTAAACAGACAGACTTGGTGAAATTAGAAGGTCTTTGGGGGGCCAAGATCCATTGCTAAATCATAGAAGTTCTTCAGTATCAAGATGAAGAGGTTGATCTTGATTCAAGAGGAATGAGGGAGCCATTAGTGAGTATTAAACTCTGGACTGACATGCTGGGAGGAAAGTTCAGTAAAAAAGTTAGTAAGGATGTTTAAATCTGGCAGCAAAATTCAGGAAATATGAAAGAGGAGATGCTAACTTTGTTGCAGAGCCCTCATTTGGAAAAATGGGTGTTTGTGTTACTCTGTTTGGGTAATATTCCTGGGAGAAGGCGGCTCAGTTTCTGTAGATGGCATTTCTAAAACCCACTTAGCTGATTATGTTCCATTGCCCAAGAGGGCTGGGAAGGGACACACCGAGCAACCATGCCTTTCCTTTCGGCACAAACCTGACACCGTTTCTTTTCTATTTGGGTGCAAAGATTTGAACATTTCTAAATTACAGGCTTTCCAGGCAGCCTTCTTATAGCTTTCCCCCTGCAAATGAATGACCCAGCACTAGTTTCCCTGGCTTGCTACAGTGCTGCAAGTTGTTATATCAAAGTAGTGACTGCCTGAAAGAAAAAGCCTCTGAATAGAATAGATGTTTACAGACCCCATCAGAGAGAAGTCCTATGCCCTTAAGTCTGATAAAAGTTTTGTCCCTTGAAGTGATCCTCTCTTTCCATAGCTTTATTACTAGATTTATGACTCCCACTTGTCACCTCCTGGGAGGGTCTGAGATGTGGGTTGCCTTACTCTGAAGGAGACAGTCACTTGGTAAACCATTTGGGGAGTTCAACTTCATAAAACAATGATTGGTGGTAGGCAGTAATAACAGCCCAGCACCAAGCCCTGCTCTGCATACATTACAGATACTTATTTAATCCTCAGAGCAACCCCATGAACTGGATACTGAGGAGGACACCAAGGTACCAAGAGGTTAAGTAACTTGCTCAAAGTCACAGGGTAAGTGACAGAGCTGAAATTTAAACAGAAGCCTCTGCGATCTGAGTACTGCACGCTACCATCTCAGATGGGCCAAATTCAACTGCAGCTTCCTCTCCAACATCATCATCATCTGTGAGGTCTGTCTCGTCTTTCCCTCACTAGCTTTACATTGACTGCCTTATTCACAGACACTTCTTGTCTCATTGTTGCAGGAACCTTGTACTGTTCCCCTAGCTCCTCCCTGTGATCTTCCTCACGCTGGCATAAGAATTGCTGTCCTCATTCACACAGCTGAGCAACACCACTTACATATCAAACTTGAAGGGGACCCTCCATCACCTTCCAGATCGAGTCCAGAATCCTGATCAGAGCACTAAATTCTCCCTCTGTCCCTTCCCAGAGTCCCTGACCAGCCTCTACTTCCCCTGAATCCCTCCATGAACACTGTTCTCCTGCCATTCTTGTCTGCTCACTCTCTAACATTTATTGAGCACCTCCTGCATGCAGTCAGTGAGGACACAAAGGCTATCTCTTGAGGGTGTCACAGTCAGGGGTGAAACACATATCAAGTCCATAGTCCTTCATCTGCATTTCTGAAATCCAAAAAGTTCTAAAATAGGAAGATATTTTCCTCACTCTTTTAGGGCTCAAGCCTGCCTTGAGCTGACTTCAAGTTACTTATAGCTTTTCAGTGTAAATGTTAATGTATTTGCTGCTGCCCCAGACCCTGATGAGGTTGTTATGAAATATATGAAAAATTTTATCTTTCTAAAATCCAAAAATATTCTGGATTCTGAGACATGTCTGGTCTCAAGGATATGCGATAAGGGGACTTAGCTGTCTGATGGGAAGTTTGCTCATGGAAGTATCACTTAGGGTGTTGGAGGAACAGAGGAGGCAGCCCTCTGGCAGGACGGGGTTTCACAGAAATGTTAAAAACAAGCACTTCATTGCTTGCCAGTGAAATAACCTGTTCCCAGGTGCAGCTGCTTTAAGATCTGAGAACATCTTCAGTGTTCCCATCACCAAAATATAAAGCCAAAATTTCTTAGCATGGGGTCCAAGGTGCCTAGTGACATTTCCAGACGCCTTTGCAGTCCATTTTTAGGTGTTCCTCCTCTCACCCAAGGCTGTGATCTTCACAGAGGAGGGGTTCAATTGTGCTAATCTTCTTGGCCCTAATACAGGAGTTGGCAAACCACAGTCTGTGGGCCAGAAAGGAAGTCTTATTGGAGCACAACCAGGTTCATTCATTTATGTATTGTTCAGGGCCGCTTTCATCCTACAGCAGCTGTATCAAGAAGTTGCAATAGAGACCTTATAGCCTACAAAGGCTAAAATAATTTTTAAATGGAGCCTTCTAGAAAACAGCCTACTGACCCCTGCTCTAATGTATACCCAGTGCGAGCAATAACTGCTGATTCCTGGCCCGAGCTCCCCTGAAAGCCCAGCTGGGACAAAGTCTTGTGTTCAGGCAGTTTATTTGGGAAGTGATTCTGGGGAAGAGGAGGGGCAAAGCATTGTGGGTTTATTTGATCAAGTGTTGTTAACCTGTCCTAGATGGTACTTGATCCTCTAGGACTTTTTGAAAAGCCTTATGACATGTATCTCAGAACTGTGTGCCCTGGAATGAAGGGAAAAGTTATTATCCTCCACTCATCAAGGATAGCCCCACAAGCATTAATGCCCTGCAATTCTGGGCTGCACTTAGGTGAATATTCATCCAATTCTGAACATGCACTGCAGCATCAGAGAAGCTCTGGGACAGGAAGCAAGAGGTACACCACACGGACAAGGTGTGTACCATCCAATGACGTGGACAGAGCTGCTCACTGCAGCAGTGGATGGAGTCAGATTTGGGATGAGAGGATGTGAAGAGGTGTATAGCAGTGCTCAATGCATCAGTTAGTGTGAATCACAGTGTAAGTAGCTTACATTTATGCCAAGAACTATGCTAGGTGCATTGCATGCCTTATCTTACTTAATACCAATGACGTGGACAGAGCTGCTCACTGCAATAGTGGATGGAGTCAGATTTGGGATGAGAGGATGTGAAGAGGTGTATAGCAGTGCTCAATGCATCAGTTAGTGTGAATCACAGTGTAAGTAGCTTACATTTATGCCAAGAACTATGCTAGGTGCATTGCATGCCTTATCTTACTTAATCTTCATAAAAGCCCTGTGGGGTCTTCATAATACTATTCCCATTTTCTTGATGGGAATACTAAGGTTTAGAGAGTTTGTATTCAGGGTAATAAAGCAGTTAAGTGATGGGGCTGGGTTTTTAACCCACTTCCACCAACTCCAAAGTCCTTATTGTTAACTAATCACCACCAAGCTACATTGACCCCCACACCCCTGCCTTCTGCCTCAGTTGGCCTCTGAAGCCTGGAGGGGCAGAGTCTCCTGTAAACCAGGGGCAGACCACTGCCTGTTGGGTTTGGGGGGCGGGTGGGGGTTGTGGATACTGTTTCCAAAGTGAAGAAACTAAATGTCCTGTAGAAAATGGAAAACAAACCCAGGGACCTGGCAAGAGAGAATCTTGTTAGTGGGAAGGGAGGATGAGTATTAGGAGGAAATAGCCAGAGCTCATAATACTTTGTAACTTCATGTAACTTCAGCTTCACCAACTCTTTTATCTTGGAAGGAAATATCACAAAACCCACGTGTGATGACTCTCTGTATGATTTAGAGGCAGGTGGCAGGGTTAGAAGGACCTGATGGGGCTGAAGTGCAGCTTACTCTACAGTTTTTTTTTGGCATTAGGTACTGAGAAGAACCATGGGCTCTTTTGTCATAAAACAGAGTGACTCTCCCTTGAGGCTGACTAGGAAGGACCTCAGCAATGCTAACTAGGGGTGGAAGCAAAGAATCAACAGAAAAGGGGATGGGAAACTCCAGACCCGTGGAAGTGTTGGTTCTTGGGAAAACAGTTAGAGACCAAAGCTATGGTTAAAAGGCAGTATGTGCTTGGTTCAGAAAAACCTAGATACTCCAAGACTACCACCCAACAGGTGGAATCCAGATGCGAGGGCTTGCTGGGAGGCTGGTGGTGGCATGGTTGCAGGGGAGCAGTCCGATGGTGGCAGAATTTCACTCAGCAGCTGGAGTCCCGAGTGTAGGATCCAGCTCCCAGAGAGGAAACTGGGAAGAATTAAACAGGAAGTATATGCTGTAGAGCCACTCCAGGCACAGCAGGAAACTGAGGCTCAGATGGATCACTGAAACCCACACTGCAGGCAGAGCTGGAGTGGCCGCAACTCGGCGGGGCACGCACAAGCACAGGTGGACCAGGGTCCAGAGCCCTGGCAGCAAGGCCAGTCCCACTCCTCTCTCACTGATGGAGCAGGGCTCACCAAGGTACTTTGGACTCTGATCACAGTGAGATCAAAACATGGCGTTTAGACCTTGTGGACATTAAAAAAATTGAAATTAAATTCACGTCGCAAAATTAACCACTTTGACGTCATCAGTTTGGTAGCATGTGGTACCTGCCCAGTGCTGTGCAACACCACCTCTATCCAGCTCCAAAATATTTCCGGTTTTCCACAGTAAAACCCTTTACCCACAAGCAGTAAATGTCATTCTCCTTTTCTCAGCCCCTGGCAACCACCAATCTGCAAAAGGTACTTTGGACTCTGATCACAGTGAGATCAAAACATGGCGTTTAGACCTTGTGGACATTTAAAAAATTGAAATTAAATTCATGTCACAAAATTAACCACTTTGACGTCATCAGTTTGGTAGCATGTGGTACCTGCCCAGTGCTGTGCAAACCACCACCTCTATCCAGCTCCAAAATATTTCTGGTTCTCCACAGCAAAACCCTTTACCCACAAGCAGTAAATGTCATTCTCCTTTTCTCAGCCCCTGGCAACCACCAATCTGCATGCTGTCTCTATGGATTTGCCTATCTCAGTGAATTCCACTCATATAAATGGAATCATGTAGTACGTGATTTTTTTCACTTACATAATGTTTTTGAGGCTCATGTATATTATAACATGTGTTGGTACTTCATTCCTTTATATATCTGTATAACATCCCATTACATGTATATGCCACAATTTGTTTGTCCCTGTGAACGTTTTTGACATGAAATGGTCACAAAATAAAGATGCAACTTTATGCACATTTATGCAACTGTGAAAAATTACCAGATGTTATAAGACCTACATTAACCTTTCAATCCACATATATGGTTTTTTAACCAGGGAATATACAATAGATGTGTTGCTCCACTCCTGAGCCTCACCCCATACCTGGGAAGGACAGTGATGACTCTGAGACAAGGGTAGAAGAGGGCAAAGAGATGGTTCCAAACCTACTTTGTCTCTTGGGGTCAAAAAGTAAGAGTATTGGGCTGCTGGTGGGCAGGATGGGAGCCCAGGCCTCCCAGGGCAAAGTCTGGCCTGCTACAGGCTGGGTCCACAGACTCCACTGGTTTTCTGGTGTCTGCCACTTGGTGGATGAGGCAGGTCTAGAGGCTAATGCAAGCTTCCTGAGGGCAAGGCCAGGGACCAGAGGATTCTGGGACTGGTTCCTCCGGTGGCTAGAGCTAGGTCCTGGGCCTTCTGAATGTTTTTGAGGCTCATGTATATTATAACATGTGTTGGTACTTCATTCCTTTATATATCTGTATAACATTCCATTACATGTATATGCCACAATTGTTTGTCCCTGGAACATTTTTGACATGAAATGGTCACAAAATAAAGATGCAACTTCATGCACATTTATGCAACTGTGAAAAATCACCAGATGTTATAAGACCTACATTAACCTTTCAATCCACATATATGTTTTTTTAACCAGGGAATATACAATAGATGTGTTGCTCCACTCCTGAGCCTCACCCCATACCTGGGAAGGACAGTGATGACTCTGAGACAAGGGTAGAAGAGGGCAAAGAGATGGTTCCAAACCTACTTTGTCTCTTGGGGTCAAAAANCCTACATTAACCTTTCAATCCACATATATGGTTTTTTAACCAGGGAATATACAATAGATGTGTTGCTCCACTCCTGAGCCTCACCCCATACCTGGGAAGGACAGTGATGACTCTGAGACAAGGGTAGAAGAGGGCAAAGAGATGGTTCCAAACCTACTTTGTCTCTTGGGGTCAAAAAGTAAGTGTATTGGCAGGACGGGAGCCCAGGCCTCCCAGGGCAAAGTCTGGCCTGCTATAGGCTGGGTCCACAGACTCCAGACAGACTCTGGTGTCTGCCACTTGGTGGATGAGGCAGGTCTAGAGGCTAATGCAAGCTTCCTGAGGCCAAGGCCAGGGACCAGAGGATTCTGGGACTGGTTCCTCCGGTGGCTAGAGCTAGGTCCTGGGCCTTCTGTAGGGCTGTGCTGTGTTCAGAGACAGCTGTGTGCTCAGGAGATCTTTAGGCAGCCTGTCTACTGATGGGCGGGGCTGTGTCTNCAAGGCCAGGGACCAGAGGATTCTGGGACTGGTTCCTCCGGTGGCTAGAGCTAGGTCCTGGGCCTTCTGTAGGGCTGTGCTGTGTTCAGAGACAGCTGTGTGCTCAGGAGATCTTTAGGCAGCCTGTCTACTGATGGGCGGGGCTGTGTCTCTCCTTGCCCCCAGTTAATTGTTTGGCTTGAGGCATCTCAGCACCTGCAGGCTGTTGGGCTAATGAGCTGGAGGGAGATTTCATAAAGGCACCACCAGCATCAACCAGCACCCCAACCAGCACCCACATCCACATAAAAGAAGTAGCTCCCAAGAATGGCTGCCGCCAGTGTCTCTGTCCCTAAGGTGAGCCACAGTTCCCTCCATCCCTTCTAGGAGATGCTCCAAAACCAGTAGGTAGGTCTGACCCAGGCTCCTATCAAATTACTTGCTTTTGCCCTGGGACCTGGAGCTTGTGGGATTTTGTGTGCGCACTTAAGGACTGGAGTCTCTGTTTCACCCAGTCCCTGGGGCTCCTGAAATCAAACCCCACTGTCTTTCAGGGCCAAATGCTCTGGGGGCTCCTCTTCTCAGTGCAGGAACCCTGGGGTGGGTAGCGTGCTGCCGGGCTCAGAACTCTCATGAGACAGTGGAGGTGGAAATGGTGGGAGAACCTCTGCATTGTCATTATTCTCCAGTATAATTATCTGCCTATCCGAGGGTATGGGGCTTTGTCATGAGTTTGCCCCTCCTACCCATCTGCTTGTGGCTCCTTCTTCATGTGTTTAATTGTAGAAGTTCTTTTCTGGTATGTTCTGGTCTTTTTCATTGCTAGTTGTTCTGCAAATAGTTATGATTTGGGTGTGCCCATGTGAGAAGGTGATCTCAGGCTCTTTCTACTCTGCCATCTTGGCAGATCTCATGAAGTAAGTGTAAAACAAGTTGGCATATTTTATCCTGTCACCAAAATGGCTTGATTAGATCTTTTAAACCCAGCATGTAACCACAGGGTAACAAAGTCATATACCTAATCATACATTACTTCATCTGGAAGAAGTGTGGGCTGAAGTCCACTGAAGACACAAACAGCTCTAGAAAAATGAGCAGAGGGACCCCTGTACTGTAGAAGATGACATTTCTCCATAGGTCCATCACCATTCATTTGCAACCACTAATCCAAGAATTCTCCTTGAACTGTTTGCCTTCCTGCAAGCCTGATTGCTACAGAGAACACCCAAACTAAAGCCAGTGAAGAAATGAGATTAAGTAAGAAGAAAGAAGGGCTTTCCTGATGGCTCAGTGGTAAAGAATTTGCTTGCAAGGCAGGAGACGTGGATTCAATCACTGGGTCAAGATGATCCCCTGGAGAGGATATGGCAACCTACTCCAATATTCTTGCCTAGGAAATCCCATGAACAGAGAAGCCTGGTGGGCTACAGTCCGTGGGGAGTCAGAAGTTTGCAGAAGAGTCAGACACGACTTAGCAACTAAACAACAAGAAAGAATACCCCCTCTCCTTGCATGATTAATTATTGTAGGCTGATTTCAGCTACATTTTTCCTTGGATATTTCCCTAACATTTTGCTTTTAACAGCCCCTGTAAGCCAGGAAAATAGAGGAGGAAAAAAGCTCTCTAGTATCTTAGTTCTGTACTGTTTGTAAATGAAAATCATTGTTAATTTAGGGTTTGACAGCTGTGGTGCATTGTAAGTCCAGGGCAGCTGTCATCAGCACTTGGGCTTATTTTTCAAACAGATGTTTAATTTGACTTTAGTGTTACTGCCAATTTTTGAGGAGAAAGAGAAGGGAAAGCAGAAACAGAAATAATCATTTTATTCATCATTTGGTTTCTTTTCAAAACATAAATCGATATGATTACCGATGACATCAGAATTGCTCTAATTGCAGTTTGGGGTGCAGGACTGGTTAACTGTCATCTCCTAATGTGGTCCAGAGTTCTTCTTTTTTTTTTTTTCTTTCCTAAAGTCAGAGGCTGTCTTACAGTAATTACACCTAGACTCTGAACAACAATCCCAGCTACCCAGAAAAGCTTTCCAGAGTGCAAGAAAAAATTGAGGAGTGGTGGTGATTGGTTACTGGGCTGCAACCCCAGATGAAAGGTGCGAGGCTGAGGCCTGTCCTGTGGCTGCGAAACCAGGAAGCTGGCAAGAGCGGAGCCCCTGGAACGGCAGCCAGGGTCTCCCACTCACTCTCCCATCTCTACCATGCTTATGGGGCTCAGGCAGCTGGATCGTGCATCCTCACAGTGTGCAAATCGGTCTCAGTGTATAAAATTAAATACATCTGTGGCTCCACGTAGAAATCTGATGAGTCAGAACGTCCTTGAAAAGTCCCCACTGTTCCAGTCCACATCGCTGGGAAGAATCTTTCTTCACACCAGCTGTGTCACTATGCAAACCCACTTCCCAGATCTGATTCCTCTATCCTCGCTTTTTTTGAGTTTGGGTCCTACTCTGTATCATCTATCACTTGTCCAGTCACAGGCCCCCAGTCCCTAACCTACAAGGCCTCTGTTGCTGGGACTCTAGATGCAATAACACACTCACTGCATTTCTTCGTATGTGGAGAGGAAAGACTCACCTTGCCTGCCTCCTCAGTCAACAGTTGTGATGTGTGCTATACGAAAGAGAAGCCCACCCCAATGATAAAGTTGGCAGGTATCCTGGATCCCAGCTCTTAAGTCATGGTTGGACAGAGGAATGATCCACATCCTAACCCAGTACTGCTCGAAAGAGCACGATGCTCTCAACAGAACCAGAGATGTGCTCCCTAAGGGCCAAGTCTGGCTCCCCAAAGGGTGACCCCCCATTTCTTTAACTGGAAAATATTGTTTTCAGATTATTAATCAGGAACTAATCCCTGGTGGCTCAGATGGTAAATAATCTGCCTTCAATGCAGGAGACCCAGGTTCGATCTCTGGTCAGGAAGATCCTCTGGAGAAGGGAATGGCAACCCACTCCCATATTCTTCCCTGGAGAATCCCATGGGCAGAGGAGCCTGGTGGGCTACAGTCCATGGGGCCACAAAGAGTCAGACACGACTGAGTGACTAACACACACGCACACACATAGAAAGATTAGGTTTATGCCAGGTTGACCACCCAAGAATTTGAGGGAATCCTAGAACAATTATGGGGCTTCCCTGATAGCTCAGTTGGTAAAGAATCCACCTGCAATGCAGGAGACCCTGGTTCGATTCCTAGGTCAGGAAGATCCGCTGGAGAAGAGATAGGCTACCCACTCCAGTATTCTTAGGCTTCCCTTGTGGCTCAGCTGGTAAAGAATCCACCTGCAATGAGGGAGACCTGGGTTCGATCCCTGGGTTGGAAAGATCCCCTGGAGAAGGAAAAGGCTACCGACGCCAATATTCTGGCCTGGAGAATTCCTTGGACTGTATAGTCCACAGGGTTGCAAAGAGTCAGGCACAACTAAGCGACTGTCACTTTCTTTAGGACAATTATTATGGTATCAAAAGCTCTGACCTGTTGCTTACCACTTGGTTACCTGAGTCTAGACTCCTCCAGCCACTGCTTCCCCGCCTTTCCTCCACTCATGGAGCCCATCCCTCAATACCTCACATCACAGCTAAGGCTAAGCAACAGTGGTAGTAAGATGTTGTTAAAAGCTTGAGGGGTTAGAGAAGAGACTCATAACACAGAGGCCCTATGTCACTAGCCTATAGATTTAGCTATTCTTAGGGCCCAGAAGCCCAAGGTCATCCTTGGGGTTTCACTGCTCTAACACTTGGTGGGCATCAGACTCTCTTCCCAACATCAAGGGCCAGTTTAGTTCCCCCTCAAGAGAGTGCCCCGTATGAGTTTCACTTGACCCAAATCCAGACCCAGTTTCCCTTGGTTTAGTTTGTTTGATATTGTAGTTATGAGGATGGTTTCAGGTCAGACAGGCTGAAACTGAGTTCTGACTCCACCTCTTGGAAATAACATCAGGCAAGTCGTTAAACTCTGGATACTTTAGATGCGTCTCCTGTCCAGTGGGGATAATAATAGTACCTACCTTATAGGGTTGCTTGAGGGTTAGATAACTTAATATATGTGAAGTGTTTAGAACAGTGTCTGGTCCAGAAGCAACTCTGTACAAGGTTATATTATTATCATTATCATTATTATGGCTTTACATTTGTAATACAGTGAAGATTATCACAAAAATGTCTCTAAGGCAAAAAAATTGGTTCACCCCTAGAAGTGAATTCGTTTCTGGCACTTAGGACAAAAAATTATAAATGGTTTTTTGAACTTAAACACTGTTAGGTTTCAGTCTCACTGAATCTCGTTTCCCTTTGCTTGCTTACTTCTTGCCAATTTCCATAGACTAAGAAGCAGTGTTAAGGAAAACATAAAACAAAAGAGTCATGTTAAATTAAAAAAAAATCAAGATCTGGAAAAAAAAAAAATGAAAATATAACATTGAGACAAGAGGAAGACCAAGCACAAATACATGGTAGCCTAGTTCCCATAGAGTTGTGGTAGTAACAGATTGCAACCCATTAAATAAAATGAGAAATTAGAGGTCAATGGAGATAAATAAATACCTATGCTAGCTAAATAAATGATAACCCTGTATGTGAGACAGCAAAAGAGACACAGATGTATAGAACAGTCTTTTGGACTCTGTGGGAGAGGGAGAGGGTGAGATGATTTGGGAGAATGGCATTGAAACATGCGTAATATCATATATGAAATGAATCACCAGTCCAGGTTCAGTGCATGATACTGGCTGCTTGGGGCTGGTGCACTGGGACGGCCCAGAGGGATGGTACGGGGAGGGAGGAGGGAGGGGGGTTCAGGATGGGGAACACGTGTATACCTGTGGCAGACTCATGTTGATGTATGGCAAAACCAGTACAATGTTGTAAAGTAATTAACCTCCAATTAAATAAATTTATATTTTTAAAAAATAGTTATAACACAGCCTGTTAAGTCCTATGAGAGAAGAAGGCCAGCAGTATTAGAATGGAGAAGTTCAGCAGACACCTGTAATGGGACAAATCTGAATTTAAATTTCATGCCCCCAACAGAATGCAGTGAGAAGAACACAGCATCATTTCTGTGATATTCCTGCTCAAGGTGCATAACCTTTACTGACCTGTAATCTTCAGAACTTTCAAAGTCAAAGAAATCAAGGAAAGCCTGAGGAACTGCTCCAGATTGAAGAAGACATATTAAATATGATATAAGGATAGTTCTGTGATTCTAAATAAGACCTTCTGGGCATAAAAAAAACAATTGTCAAAACTTGAATAGGATTTGGGGATTAGATGTATTAATGTTAACTTCCTGAGTCTTACTGTTACATTGTGGTTACGTAAGAGAATATCTTTGTTTGCAGGGAAAACATGAAAGTGCTCAAGGTGACTGGATATCATGTCAACCACTTACTTTCAAATGCTTCAGGGGAAAAAAGTTCTTTGTACTGTTCTGGAATTTTTTTTTTAAGATTGAAACAGTTTCGAATTAAACAGACTCAGCTCAAAGGCAAGAGGGGTTAAAGGAACGAGGACTGCTTTTGTGCCTTTCCTTCTCTCCTTTCTTTTTCCATTTTCTTCCTGGTCTTTTCCTCCCAGAAGGTTGGACTAAGGTGAGGATGAGAAGATGTTGCTGTTCAGTCGCTCAGTTGTGCCCAACTCTTGGTGACCTCGTGGGCTGCAGCACGCCAGGCTTCCCTGTTCCTTCACTGTCTCCCAGAGTTTGCTCAAACTTATGTCCATTGAGTCGATGATGCCATCCAACCAGCTCATCCTCTGTCGCTGGATGTCATGATCTTAGTTTTTTGAATGTTGAGTTTTAAGCCAGCTTTTTTCACTCTCCTTTTTCACCTTTTATCAAGAGGTTCTTTAGTTCTTCGCTTTCTGCCATTAGGGTGGTGTTATCTGCATATCTGAGAAGACATTGTTTGGGTTCAATCAAGAAGACAGGCCAGGACTTGTTAGTTTGAGAGGTTGGGGTGTCCTTTTTTTCCCTGACTTCTTCACAGCAGCGGCACAGATTCCTCAGAGGAGCCATGCCAGGCACCAAGGATGCAGAGCGCAGCTTTGCTTGTGGGAATGGATGGACCGGTCAGTGGGCAGCACACCTGGGAAGAGCACAGGGCTGAAAGGGGGAGAGCCCAGCCTAGACTGAGGTGGTGCAGAAGGTCCAAAGAGATCAGCTTGTGAGCTACCAGAAGACCACAGCAGAGGAAACTTGTGTGGGAGTGTTCTGAGGCCAGATAAAGCAAGGGGCGTTTGAGAACCTGAATGTGGTCCTGATGGCGGGATAGGAAGAAGTGTGCCTGGGTCAGAGGTGGCTGGCACACAAGAAATGTGATTGTTTTTCTTTGCTTTTCTTCTTTTCTTTATCCTGCTTGTCTGTCTGTCTTTCTCTCCTTCCTTCCTTTCTTTTCCCCAAAACATCCCTCCTTTGAGCATTCAGCTGAGTGTTGCTCTAATTATTTTAATGACAGTAATAATAATAGCCAAACTGTATGCCAGAAACTCTGTATACAAAGAAAATACCACTCTCCCATTATATGGCAAGGAAGCTAAGGCCCAACTTGCCCAACACCATAAGTAGTGACACTGGCATTTGAATCCCAGACAGTCTAACTCTGCAGCCCAAGCTTTTATTTTCCTTTTTAAAATTATTTATTTTTTTAATTGGTGAAAAGCTGCTTAGAATTTTTTGTTGGTTTCTACTGCAGAACAACACACATCAGTCATAATTATATAAATATATTTATATCCCTTCCCTCCTGCATCTCCCACCTGTGTCCCACTCCTCTAGGCCATCAGAGTGCCAGGCTGAGATCCCTGGGTTATTAGCAACTTCCCACTATCTGTTTTACATATGATAGTGTGTTATGTCAATGCTACTTTCTCAGTTCACCCCACCCTCAACCTTCCCCGCTGTGTCTACAAGCCCTTTCTCTACTAGGTTCATCAGTACCATTTTTCTAGATTCTCTATATATGTGTTAATAGCCGATGCTTGTTTTCTCTTTCTGACTGACTTCACTCTGTATCAGAGGCTCTAGGTTTATCCACCTCACTACAACTGACTCAAATTTGTTCATTTTATGGCTGAATAATAGTCCATTGTAGAAATGTACCAAACTTCTTTATCCATTCATCTGTCGATGGGCATCTATGTAGCTTCCATGTCCTGGCTATTGCAAATATTACTGAAGTGAACACTGAGGTACATGTATCTTTTACAATTGTGGTTTTCTCAAGGTATATGCCAAGCAGTGGGATTGCTGGGTCTCGTGATAGATTTTTTTCCCAGATTTCTTTTTTTAAGAAATATCCATACTGTTTTCCAGTTTATTAATATATCATATATATGACATTACATATAACATAATATATATAATACATTATATATATATATAGCTATATCAGTTTATTAATACGTTCCCACCAACAGTGCAGGAGGGTTTCCTTTTCTCCACGTTCTCTCCAGCATTTATTATTTGTAGATTTTTTGATGATGACCATTCTGACTTCCATGAGGTAATATCTCCTAGTAGTTTTGATTTGCATTTCTCTAATAACAAGTGATGTTGAGCATCTTTTCATGTGTTTATTGTCACTTATAGGTCTTCTTTGGAGAAATATATGTTTTGGTCTTCTGCCCATTTTTTGATTGGGTGGTTTGTTTTTCTGATATTGAGCTATATGAACTGCTTATATATTTTGAAGATTAATTGAGCTATATGAACTGCTTATATATTTTGAAGATTAACCCTTTGTCAATTGCTTCATTTGCAATTATTTTCTCCTATTCCGAGGGTTGTCTTTTCATCTTGTTTATAATTTCCTTTGCTGTGCACAAGCCAGGTCCCATTTGTTTATTTTTGTTTTTATTTTCATTAATCTAGGTGGTGAGTCAGAAAGAATCTTGCTGTGATTTATATCAAAGAGTATACTGCCTATGTTTTCCTGTAAGAGCTTTATAGTTTCTGGCCTTACATTTAAGTCTCTGCCACAGTGTGTGAGTAGCTCTTTACTGAGGCTGAATTCTTGTGAGGACTGTCTTTTATAAAGGGCGCTTGTGAGCCTTATTAGTTTTCTACCTGGGGAGGGTGAACAGGGGAGAGGCTTATGAACTCTGGTCTGTGGATGCGTCTTACCCACTCGGGTCCGCTCCCCTCTCACTCCACTCGCTGCCTTCCCACACCTGTATGGTCAGCAGCCTTGTGAGACCTACCGTGGGGCCAGGTAAACCTGGAACCTGGGCTGGACCAGCTGATGGTTGCACCCTGCATGGCAGCAGAGCCAGAGCAGGTCGTAGTAGAGGAGGGCAGGAGGGGCCAAATAAAAACAAAGGAGGGGGCTGCTGAGGATCAGGCCCAAAGGTCCCCACTGGAAAAGGCAGTCACAAGGGAAGAAACAGACAAAGATGAGTCAAGATCAGTGGTTAAGGATGGAAACCGTGACTGAGTGAGACAAAGGTATAAAAGGCCCGTTTCTATGTGATGCTGTAGATGGCACTTGGCCTCAGAGGGGAGGAGTGTCAGTGTGTCTTTCATTGCCTTCCAGCTCCCACTGCTGCACCCTACCCCCCATCCCCCACCGCCAGGGATCAGTCATTCAATGGACAAACATTTCATGAGCATCTACTATGTGCTGGGCTTGTGCCAGGTATGGGGGAGGGAAGAAGAGAGACAAATGCTGAGGGACTGGCTTGTGGATTTTACCTGAAAACCTTCAATGCCAGGCTGTCTTTGGAACACGCTGCATTTCTATGCTCACTTGAGCCCCTGGAACACAGCCAAGAGTTACTGGCTGAGGCTGGTGAGGTGAGGGGGTTAGTGTGGGAGGGGAGAAGAACTCACCCCCCAGTAGCCGCTGCCATGGCCATCTCAAAACTAGCTCTTTATGGAAAAGCCTAACTTCCACATACCTCCACAATCCCCAGAGATTCTGTTGCTAATAACATTTTTCAAGCTGGTTCTCAACTGATTACATTATATTAGGCAGTTTTCCTGTTTCAGAGGGGCTCTGGGATCAGACAGGTCAAGGTTAGAGTCTTGGCTCTACCCAATCTGAACCTGGTGTCTTTCCTATAAAATGAGGGTAAGGAGCTAGGGGGTGGGAAGTATCTCTTTTCAACTGTAAAATAGTTTAGGGTTTACAGAGCACCTTCTCAGTACTCTTGGAAGGGTAACATCCTTATCACTGTGGGAGGTTAAGGCTCACAGAGGTAATGTGATTTGAACTGGGTCACGGAGACTCTGAGTGTAAAAGTCAAGATAGGAACCTGTTCTCCACTTTTGAAACAGAAAAGATTTTCTGTGTTTACACCCATTTTTAACCCATTCTGATTATCAGAATCACCATGTAACACTTAGGACGTTTATGTATTCTATCTTCGCCCCATAGTTTTAGCTTGAGATTTCCTTGTAAATGGGAGTTGGGAGAGAGCTATGGGTTGTGGAGTCAACCTCACTGGGTTCCTAATCCTGACTCCACTGCTTAAGAGTTGTATAAACATGTGCAAGTACTTGGTCCCTCTCTACCTTGGCTTTTTACTGCAAAGGAGATAATAATAGTACCTACCTCATAGGTGGGAGAATTAAACCAGATAATGTATCAGTGATTCTCAACCCTGGCTGCAAAATAGAGTCATCATCTGAGCAGCTTTGTAAAATCACCTGTGTTCTGCACCCTCCCTCTCCTCTGTAAATCTGATCTCTTTGGACTAGGATGGAATCAGGGTGTCAATACTTTTTAAAAGCTCCCCCAAATGACTTTAAAGAGTAGCCAGGACTGAGAACACTTGAAGTCTATAAAATGCTTACCGGGGAGTACCTGGCACACAGTGAGCACTCAATAGATGTTAGTCATTGTTATACAAGCTGGTAAAAATCTAGGCTTGTGTGTTAACACTGGAGAATAGGCACCAACATCCAGTGGGCCCTAGTCACTATGCAGAGCCTTGTGGGTAGTTTCAGGGATGAGCAAGAAAAGGTCTCTACTTAATAAGGATTTCCTTAACTCTCCAGTTGGGTAGAAAAGGAACAAGTTCATGAGAAGTTAAATAGCAACATAAGGTTTAAAGTAGAAGAAAGAAAGACCATATTTTTCAAGCTTTTACTTCATGCCAGAAACTTTCCATAGTGGCTGAACTCATTCTCACAAGGGTAGATATTAACCCTAATTTGTAGGGCAGAAAACTGGATCTCAGGGCTGTCATTCACCTAGGTCACAGTAAAGAGATAGATGCAGAAAAATACCTAACCTGTTTGACTACAAAGGTGTTTCTCTTATACTGTGTCTTTATCATGCTGATTATAATGAAAATAAATGAATAAGTGGGATTAGCATTTAGAAGGTTTAAACCTAGTTCCCTATATATGGGTGTGTCTGTTATTCTATGTCTGTATCACTCTATTCTATCCATTTAGTCTTCCTTCTCTCCTTCCATTATCCATCCTCTTCTCTTACCTACAATGGCTATGAAACAAGACTTTCAGTTCAAGCAAATATCTTATTCAACAGGCCAACCTTTGGGGTAAGATTTAATTAATTCTTAATTTTTCCTCATTAAGTTAAAAATTAGCATTAAGCTAAACAACATATCACTTCTAGCAAATCATACAAGATTAGGATAGCTGAGGTCATGCTTTAAAGCACGCTAATGGTATCAGAATTTTTAATGCACATTAAATAAGAGGCCTAAACAGTAATACAAATAGAGGAAAACAAAATTAACATGATTAAATACACCCAGAGACTATTTATTCTGTTAATTGTTAAAATTTAGGCAACAGTCAGACTGCAAAAAGACCCGCAGCTGCAGCTCCAAAATAGCTGGCCCTCCCCTCAGCTGTTGCTAATTAATGCAGTTTTCCTAATAACAGTTTTCTGATAGAGGAGAGACAGTAGCAAATCAAAACAACTTCATGTTTATGCTAATGAGCCCTGACAACAACGAAAAGAACCCTACGGGATCCAGATGGAAACGGTGCTAACTGCAGGCTTCTAGGTAGTATTCTTCAGGCACAGCCGACCTTCAGTTTATCACAAAAATGCAGGGGTGTGGGGGAATAGCATGGCAAGTCAGGTCAGCATATCGGCCACAGCCCTGCTGGGTCACAATGGGATTATGCCACAGGCTCCAGAGAGGAGCAGAAAAATGCTCCGAACAATTGTGCATTGCTCTGTACCTAGACCTGTGAAAGTGACCCATCATCTCTTACTTTGTCTGACTGTTTTTTGTTTTCCAAAAGACAATTCAAAGAGGCCCGTTTGCACTATTTTATATACATATTGAATGTGCATATTGAACTACTTGGCAGAATTAGCAGGAGAGCAACTCAGAAGCAGCCAGCATCCTTCATGTCCAGGGCATCTATGCTTGCTTTTGACCCCTGTGTTGATCCCCAGTCCAATCAGTTGCAGTTTGTTGGTTTCAGAAAAATACGTTGCACAAATCATAACAATTTATGGATCAAAGGACTGGTTTGGCCTTCCTAAGGATGGTACCAGACACATGGAAGGCCAGGATTTATTAGCTTTTTCCAATACAGTTGACATTGACAGTGCAATACAATATCACCCTAAACTGGGCCAGTCAGTGACCTTAGATCTTAGGCCACGAGGGACTCCTGGTCATCTCTAGGGCAGCTTGAACAGAGAAGAATCCAAGTCAGGAGCAAGTTGAATTACAGATTTTCAAGCCTAGCTATGTCAATCAAAAAAACACTGTGCATATTGATACATTTGGATGCAGAGGGTGGATGGTAGGAAAGTAATAAATACAGTGCAAAATATCATTTCCAAAAGATCATCACCAAATATCCTCCCAGGATAAGGATTCTGTCAAGGAAGTGAACTTCCTTGACATGTATCTTCGTTACCAGAAACATCCTTGACACGGAGCCATCCGAAAAGGTAGGAAAGTGTACCTTCCAATCTGGTGGCACAAACTCACCTGTTTGCAAACTCAGCAGTGACCATCTGGTTTTGCTCTTGTTCCTTTCTAAAGATGAAGGAATAGAAGTTTCCCTCCACCTCCCTCTCTTTCCGCTCTATGTCCACTGTGACTTCTGTCCCTAATTGTGAAGGCCTAAGCATTTACTAGGAACACAAGCTCTCAAGTCCAACTTCTTCATCTCTCCAAGACACGCAACAGAAAAATGTGATTGCGCTATCACCTTTGTTGTTGTTTAGTTGTTCACCCTTAGGATAGATATTTTTCTTAACTCGTTGAGTCTTAATGACTCCCTGCCTGCTTGAAGGAAAAGTGGTTTTCAGTACTTTGTTTAACATGGATAAAGACGCTCCGTGATCACTCCTAAGCCTCCCACATCAAGCACTGGTAGAATTTTGTTTTGTCTGTGCTGTGTGACATGTGGTATCTTATTCCTTGACTAGACATTAAACCTGTGCCCCTGCCTTGGAAGTGTGGAGCATTAACCACTGGATTTCCAGGGAAGTTTCAGTAGAATTTTTTTTTTTTTTGCCATGTTGGAAAAAAACAAAACAAAACAAAACTTGGTCACTTGTATTCTACTCTGCATTAAAATGAGGTGCCGTAACTTCTCTTTCACATTTTCTTTTACTCAAAAAGTTAAAACTCTTGTGTCTTTCTTCCTTTCTTTCTGTCACTTTCTCCCTCCCTTCCTTTCTTCCTTTAAATTATCTCTGAAAATATTTTCCATGAGAAGGGCTAGGAAGCAGGACAAATCGAGCCCAGATTCTGTGGCTTCCTGCGGTCTCATGTTTTTCCTCGCAAGCTCTGTGGGGGTCCAGATGATCATGGTTTGCCTCTGATGAGCTCATGTGACATAAGAATGAGGTCAGATGCTACAACAGGGGTGCAGATGTTGAAAAGAAATAACATGGGACAAATCTGGAGTGAGTCAAAATATAAGGCCTATGGGTGACTTTCTTTTAAAGAGTTAACTTACGGGATGAGCAAAGAGTGTGCATCATGTAATCAGCAACTGTCTTTTCCATAAAGAAAGTGCTGTCCTGGGCTTAACCTCCTCCTGGCAGACATACCATCTTCCTGTTGATTCCCAGCCTTGTGAAGGGATTTTGAATTCAACCCAAATGGTTCTCTCTGAGAACAGCAGTTGCCATCAGCCCAGCTTGAATAAAGCGAAGCAGATTTAACTGGTCTTTATGCAATAGGAAATGTTTCATGACTCAGACCAGTCATTGCTGTTCATCCAGAACACTGGGTGGCTCTGCTAGTACAGAGGAGTTTGTGCTTCTTGCCAGACTGTGGCCATAGGGTATTAAATTACAGGTCAAGTCAGTCCATGAAAACATATCAGAACAGCACATCCTCAGTGTTCCTGCATGAAAGGCTCTATGCTAAGTGCTTGAGGGGCCTCGAGGGTACAGCAAGACCCTTTCCCTGAAAAAGCTCAGAATTTAGTCCTAAGTCCAAAATGTAAACTCACAATAAGTTAAATGGCAATGCAAGATATTAAAGTTCAAGCAAACATCAAGATTATCCAGTGCCTGAACACCAAGTGGATGGCAAAGATCAGTGGTGTTCAAGGAACCCAGAGGAGGTCACTCTGAAGGTTCTGGCCAATGAGGCTCTCAGGAGGCCATGAGATGGTGTGACTGGGCAGAGCAGAGGTGGAAGTAATTCCTGGTTTGAGCAGCATGGCCAGAGGCTGGGAGGGGTTGTGTGACAAACAGTGAAAAGGCAAGGCTGAGTTCAGGTGGTTGGCAAAAGTGTTGGGGCAGGGGGAGGAGTGTCAGACTTAGAAGGCAGCCTGTGTCCTGGTGCTCAGGATTGTGGATGTTTAGCCAAGAGCTCAGACTGTGATCTATAAGTGAGAGGGGAACCTTTGTTTGGAGAGGATCTACTGTGTGTCAGACCCTGTGCTGGCATGGGGTGGGGTGGGGCTGATATGGAGAGGGGTAATTAGGACTATGGTACCACCACTACCTAGTAATGTGCTGGAGATGGTGATTCATCTTCTAGCTGAGTGCAGGTAAATGGGTGGGTTGGCAAGAAGAGGAAACTTGTTAGGTGGTTTCTATAGTAATTGTACAGGGAATCCTTCATTTGATCTTCCATGCATGTCCTTCCAATGGGGGCAGCAGGGGGCACCAGAAAGTAAACTAACAGGCATGAAGGCCATGGCGGCTACCTTAGAGCAGCGGCTCTTATACCATCTCTCCCCTCAAGCGATGCACATGCTTACAATTTACATACACTTTTTCCTAGGGGTTCAAGAATCCTTTGCAACCCCTTCATGAACCATGAATCCCTAGCTGAGAATCATAGCCACCCTCCACACCCTCCCTAACCTTGTCAAGAGGAGGGATCTTTCCACAAAAGATGTGGAAAAAAATTGGTAGTTTGATATCGAACAATTAAAGGATGAAAAATGGTCCTGATCATTAACCAGAATGGCCTGAAAGAGCTTCCACAACTGGGACTACATTCTGCAGTCTATTTGGTCTACGTGAGTTTTTTTAAGATTTTTCCAACAGATGAAAAGTTTCTAGCCACTGATCCAGCAGGTACCCCTAAAAGTTTCTACTGTTGCCTCAGCCACAGCTTATAGGTATAGGAACACTCCCTCCAGAGAAAAAAGGAATATTTCCCTTGCCTGTGTTTTCCTGTCGAACTCCCACCCATGCTGCCTCTCCCCCCAACTCCTCCCATTTGAAGCCACGTCTCTCTTCAGACTGGAGTGTCCTGGCAAGCCTGCTGCTTTCTTCCTAGTCACTGTGTGGTGTCTGTCCTCTGCACCCCATGGAAAGTTCTCGCAAAGGGCAGCATAACCTCGCACCCACCAAATTCAAGCCCTCTTTGAAAGCCTTTTCTGGAGTGTTCTTCTCCCAGACTCTGACCAAAACATCCCTGACCCCAATCCTACCTAATCTCTAACATGGTTCCCCAGGGCAGCCTCCAGTGTCTCTGAATTTTCTTGGTCTTTTCCTATTGGTCACAAAATGGCTGCCTTGTTTCATGTATTGTTTGTGATCAACAGTGGACAAAGAAAGGACAGTGGGTCATTAATTTCTTTTATGTAAATTTAAGCAAAACTTTCTCAGAAGTTTTCCTCCCACCCCCTCCAACCCTGTGCTGATGACCGTCTCTTATGTTACTGAGGCTACATATGAATCAAAATGAGGGTTCTGCGAGTATGGCAGATGAAATGAGTAGATATTGGGTAGATTCTACCGCTTGCGATGCAGCAGTTTCCAATTCATATCCCTCAGGCTGTCCACTATTTGGTGTCATCTGTACTATGTCTGGTTCATCTCTGCACCTCCAATTCCTAACAGCTTCATGGCCTCTACTCTGTCAAATAAAAATGTGAATCGATGAATGCCTGT
Source organism: Oreotragus oreotragus (assembly GCA_006410675.1). Classification (NCBI taxonomy): domain Eukaryota; kingdom Metazoa; phylum Chordata; class Mammalia; order Artiodactyla; family Bovidae; genus Oreotragus; species Oreotragus oreotragus. The sequence goes on from SJYX01013377.1 coordinate 330,209, forward strand.
CTGGTTTTAATGACTCTCACATCTAAATTAGTTTCTCTAAAAACATAATTAGTTTTATTCTTTTTACATCTCTCTTATGGTATGAAAGTCAATTCCTCAGTATTACTTTTCCATTGGATTTTTAGGGGCAAAATTTAAAATGCTAGAGTAATAATATTGACAAGATATATGATAAAGATGAGGTCTAAAACTGAACGATAATAAGAGAAAATGGAGTCATAATCAGTTTGTTATCCTCTGGGTCATTCTAGGAAGAAATAAACTGAGTGCTAACACTAGTTTTCCTCTGATTTTTGTTGAAATCAGAACCAGGATTTTGTAGATGCAACTGTGTCCAGTAATGTGCATCAAGAAACTCTAGAAATCCAATGGCTATACAAGGTTGGGAATGGATTATAGTCTTGTTAAGAACCTAACTGATCTCTTAACCAGATTCTGGTCATGACCTAAGCTTGGGTGTACATGCAGCACGGTGTGAAGCAGATTCCCCTGATTCAGGTGAAGAAGTCTGCCCAGAGCAGATAGCAGCATTGCTTCAAAACCCATGCGTGGTGGACCTGCTGAGGAACTCGTTTAGGTGAACTCATCCCTAGTCATAGAATGAGCCTCTGGGACTTCAAGGCCAGTTCTAGTGCTATCTTTCCATGTTACTCCTACAAATAATTCCCCCAGCTCCACCTCTACCATCATCTTGTCCCAGCCAGAAATGGCCCCCTGCCTGGTCACCAGAGCACCTGTAGATGATTCTCCAGTTAGGGTTCTAACATACAGTGTGTCCTGAGAGTCACTTGGGAGTATTCTTTCTTAGCGTGTGCCAGTTTGCCATAGGCATAGTTTCTTTAGAATGGCATGATCTGGTCCTCATCTAATCCTGTGGCACCCATTTTATGTCCAGTCTCAAACCTGGTCACTATCCTAGTTGTAATATTATACTGAAGTTTTGCTAAATATAAACATCAGGGACAACTAGGTAAAGTATGCAACCTCTCTATTATTTCTTTCAGCTGCATGTAAAGCTTAACAGAAATTCCAAAAATTAAAAGAAAAAATTCTTCCTTGCCCTTTCTGTCTTTTGTTTCAGCCACTGGCATTACCAATCCTCCATCTGGTCACTGGGGTTTGTCTATGGGGAGTCAGTTAACTTACCTTCCTCTGTCTCCGTTTTCTCTTCTGTAAAATAGGGATAATATTAGTGCCTACTTCATGGAGTTTGGGGGAATGTTAAATGAATTTATATTTATGAAGCACTTGGAAGCATGTTTAACTGTTTAATAAAGACAAAATAAAACATCTTGTACTCAACCTTCTCTTTCTGTCCCAGATCCAGTAAGTTACTGAGTGCTTATAAGTTTTTCTATGGCGTGTCTCTCAGATTCTCTGTTTTCACAGTCCCTCTGACAATTCAGACCTTCAGAGTCATTGACTCCTCTTGCAGCTTTGCCAAGGCAAGGTGAAGTTAGTTACAGCTCTTCTGCATACCTTGGCTTCTCCTTTTACAGTGCTCAACACTGATTTCCTGTTTCCTTTTTCTATCTCTTTTCCCCTACTGGACTAGAAGGTCCATACTGGATGGCACCATCTCTTATTTTTCTTTGAAATTTCACCTCCTAGAAAGATTCCTGATACAAAATAAGTGCTCAGTGAGTATTTCATGAATGAGTGCTAATTATGCAGGAATAAAACTGTGGAAAATTCTGAAAGAGATGGGAATACCAGACCACCTGACCTGCCTCTTGAGAAACCTGTATGCAGGTCAGGAAGCAACAGTTAGAACTGGACATGGACCAACAGACTGATTCCAAATAGGAAAAGGAGTACGTCAAGGCTGTATATGTCACCCTGCTTATTTAACTTATATGCAGAGTACATCATGAGAAACGCTGGGCTGGATGAAGCACAAGCTGTAATCAACATTGCCAGGTGAAATATCAATAACCTCAGATGTGCAGATGACACCACCCTTATGGCACAAAGTGAAGAAGAACTAAACAGCCTCTTGATGAAAGTGAAAGAAGAGAGTGAAAAAGTTGGCTTAAAGCTCAACATTCAGAAAACTAAGATCATGGCATCTGGTCACATCACCTCATGGCAAATAGATGGGGAAACAGTGGAAACAGTGGCTGACTATTTTGGGGGGCTCCAAAATCACTGCAGATGGTGATTGCAGCCATGAAATTAAAAGACGCTTACTCCTTGGAAGGAAAGTTATGACCAAGCTAGAAAGCATATTCAAAAGCAGAGACATTACTTTGCCTACAAAGGTCTGTCTAGTCAAGGCTATGATTTTTCCAGTAGTCATGTATGGATGTGAGAGTTGGACTATAAAGAAAGCTGAGCACCAAAGAATTGATGCTTTTGAACTGTGGTGTTGGAGAAGACTCTTGAGAGTCTCTTGGACTGCAAGGAGATCCAACCAGTCCATCCTAAAGGAGATCAGTCCTGGGTGTTCATTGGAAGGACTGATGTTGAAGCTGAAACTCCAATACTTTGGCTACCTGATGCAAAGAGTTGACTCATTTGAAAAGACCCTGATGCTGGGAAGGATTGAAGGCAGGAGGAGAAGGGGACGACGAGGATGAGATGGTTGGATGGCATCACCAACTCAATGGACATGAGTTTGGGTAGGCTCTGGGAGTTGATGATGGACACGGAGGCCTGACGTGCTGCAGTTCATGGGGTCACAAAGAATCAGACACGACTGAGCAACTGAACTGAAATTGAATCTCCTGGCAGCTAGCTCTTTTTATAATTTACTAGATTTGGTCATTTGCAGTCATGGTAGACAATTATAACAGTCTCCGAATCTATAGCTTTGTGACCTTAGTGTTGGACAACCATGGAGTCCTTGTGTGTGCCATAGATAAAGCCCTACAGATAAGCTTTCACTTTTCTCCTCCCATGAGCACATTGCCATGAGCTGCCAGGAAGCCTGTTAACTCCTGGACACAGCTCCATTCCCTGCGAGCCACATAAAACATATAAAAGTTTGGTTAAGAGTCTGGATCATGGAATGCACCCAGCTTCTGTAAATATTTGCTGAGTAACATGAGACCATGATCAGATTAGCACTTGGCATCCTTGCAAAGTAAAATAAGACTGTTACCCTCAGTTCCTGATGATGTTACCAATGCTATGCTTCAATATTTTATTCCTACATCCTCCCACAGAGTTGTTCAGTCATTGGTGAAAGGAAGTAGATGTTGTGTGTTGTAAGCTGGATCACTTCTATGGAAAATATCCCTGAGATCAGAGGCAAATTTTGTAAAGTATTCCAAGAAATGTTCAGTAACAGGGATTTTACTGGAACTGGGAAGAGGGTTGGCAAAAGTTGCGGTCTGGAGACTGCAAACCTGAACTTCCTTGGAGTCATTCATTATCTCTGCCTGAAGCTGTTGACCAAGATAATACTCTCCCTCTTCTCTGCACAAGCAAAGGAGATGGGCCTGACATCAATCATCATAATAGCTTCTGTTTATTAAGTACTTTTATGTGTCAAGCACTTTGTTAGAGGCTGGTGATTTAACAGCAACAATGATAACAGCTACCACTACTGAATATTTACTTTGTGCAACATGCATGTCGTAAGGACCTTACATAAATTACACCTACATGGCACTGACCCAGCCACTGAGGGTCCATGTGTATTTTTCATTCATTTTGTGGCCTGAACTCACCCACATCCTTCAGTTTTTGAGGTCTCCCTGTCCTTTTCAGTGAGAACAGGGACCCCAGGCCTTTTCAGTACTAGGCAGCAAACCTCCAACTTAGCCAACTCCAACCTCACTCCAGCAGGCCAGTTCCCCAACAGCAAATGAAGAAACTCTTCAGACAGAAAAAGAACCGAGCACCGAGCATTCAGGATGGGATTTCTGGAAAGGTTCCACTTTAGGTTTAAAGGAAAACTTTGAAAATGATTAATAAGTTATTTGGAACCTCAATATTTTAAAGTTTGAGAAGCTAACATACTGAAATTTATTTTAGATTTCCTTAACACGCTCTTTCATGATAAGAGAGCATTCAGTATATCAGTATATAAATGCTATGCAACAGGACTGCCAAATTGCAACACAGAATGGGAGAAATTTGTCATTTTGAAATGCTAAGGGAATTCTTACCAACGGCATTCTCATCTTGTGAAGCTATTATTTTTCTGAACTATAAGATGATTTATAAATCTCTGCTGAGTTTTATACTTCTGATGGGAACAAGCTTGAAATGAAATGTGTTTTCTCAGAATACAAAATTCTCCCAGGAGTTAACCAAATGAGGAATAAAAAGAAACATCTCCTGCAAGCACGCTTTCCAATGTCTTGGTCTCTGCTGGCATATCTGTGGGTGAATGTTGGCCTTCAGAGTTCTGAGCTCAGCTAGACTCTCTTCTCACTCCCTACACTTTCTTCCTGGGTGACGTCAGCCACTCTAAAAGCTTTGACCCTGACTTCTGCCCCAGTGGTTCCCATATCCATCCTCCTCACCCTCCTCATATCTTTCCTGAGTTACACGTCCCTGTGTCTACCCACTGAGACCTTCATCATGCCCTCCAGACAGTTCAACCTCAAGCTCTTTCCTTTCCAAACGTCATTCCTTCTATTTGAATCCCAGGGTTGCAACAGTACTAGCATCTATAGAGATAAGATACAGTTCCTGCTCCTGGGAAGCTTATACTAGCACAGGAGATAGAAAAGTGAACAGGCAATTATAAAAGGTCAGTAAGTGCTGGGGTAGGATTACCCCAAGGGGTTTTGGCTCTCATAGGAAGAGCTTGCAGTCCAGACATCATTCTAAGTAACATCTTGGTTGAGTATGTTAGGTAATTGAGGGGTGTGTGTGTGTGTGTGTGTGGTTTATATTGAAGAATTGTGAGGATGGACAGAGGAGTCTCATGGACAGGGGCCCAGAATGTGAGATCATGAAGACAGATTTGGGATATGGTTTGGGTAGGGTGCTCAGGAGGCACTGGACAGAGATAAGGCTACACCACCAGGGCCTGATCAGAACAAGCCTTGTTGGATCTGCACAGAGTTTGAAATCCAAAGTGCATGTTCCAGAGGATTGACTCAGTTTGGGAATGGGGATGTATGCTTGCATTTTTATGGAGAGCTTCATGTTATCATGATCCAGGCTCCATGGAGACCCACTGAAGTCTCAGATCTCCACTGTGTGTGCCATGAGATCCTAAAATACATTCCCCCAAAATCAATCTGAGGTTACGTTTTATAAGAGTACTTTCCTCACAGTGCAGTTATACTCTTTATTCGTAATCATCTTTAATCCTTATAAGTACTCTGAGTCTCAGACAGACCGTGGGTTTTGGCAGTAGATGAAAGATATCAAAACCTTGAGCATGTTACTTAACCTCCCTGCATCTCAGTCATTCTCGCCCATAAGATTAGGATGAAAGTAGCACAAACCCTCATCTTAATCCCTCTGAGAATAAACGCATTTTGATAAGTTTGCTGAACTTGACCTAAACTGATATGAAACTGTTTATAGATTTTATTTATGAGTATTCAAACATTTTGCTGCAGAAGATGGATGTGTTTTGGGTCGTGGGGTTGTTAATGGGATATTGCCATCTTCACTTTCTAATATCTGAAAAACTCTGAACTCAGGAATACGTCTAGCCCAAGTGTTTTGATAAAGAATTTGAGGACCTATAGTATATGTAAAGCATAAGATAATGTACATGAAGGACCTCCCTAGCGCAATGAGTGGCACAAAACAAGGGCTCAGAAGTTACAGCTGTTATCCAAAAGAGGGCCACCTTGATGTTATAAAACAAGGTGAAAGAAACAGAAATACCTTAAAGAAAATATATTTTTCTATTTCTGGTCCCTCAACTATTTATAATGATAGTTTTGGAAAATCTGCGAGTGATGTAATTTTTCTAAGCATCATTTTTTCTGACATTAAATTGTTGCTCAGTCATGTCCAGCTCTTTTGTGATCCCGTGGCCTGTAGCCTGCCAAGCTCCTCTGTCCGTGGGATTTCCCAGGCAAGAACACTAGAATGGATTGCCATTTCTGTCTTCAGGGGTTCTTCCTGACTAAGGAATCGAACCTGTGCCTCCTGCATTGCAGGTGGATTCTTTGCCACTGAGCCACCAGGTAAACCTCACCTTTAAATCACAGGGAGGAAGACAGTTCAGAGTGTCTGTTACAGACTTTCGCAAAGACAGGTGATGGGAGATTCTGGGAGAGGAAACAGCACAGGTAAGGGAGTGTGGAGTGAAAGAAATGTTCAGAGGAGGGATAAACTTCTCACAGTCTGGCACCCACGGAGCGTGGCACAAAATGCTAACAAGTAAAACTAGGAGGTGNGAAGACAGTTCAGAGTGTCTGTTACAGACTTTCGCAAAGACAGGTGATGGGAGATTCTGGGAGAGGAAACAGCACAGGTAAGGGAGTGTGGAGTGAAAGAAATGTTCAGAGGAGGGATAAAGTTCTCACAGTCTGGCACCCACGGAGCATGGCACAAAATGCTAACAAGTAAAACTAGGAGGTGTTTGGGGGAAGTTCTTTATGAAAAGCCTTGAATACCAGGGTAGGTTAATGTTTTATCCTGTAGATCAGGTGTTTTCAAATCATTCTATCAAGAGAATTTTATTGAAACGAAATTTTATTTGCATGGGAGCTCTGTATACTGCAACCCCACACAAATCTGTTTTTACTTTTTGGCTCAAATGCTCTTTTAAAAGGGCAAACCGGATCCTCTCACTCCTCAGGGCACATCCCTCAAAGACTTCTCATCAAGCTTGGAGTAAAATGCCATCTCCCTTCAAGGCTCTGGGTGATTTGGCCCTGCCTACCTTCCCAGCTCATCTCACACCTCCCTGGCTCACCAATGAGCCAGAGCCCTCCCCACATCAAGGATCTTACAAAGGATGCCCTCATCTTTGCTTCTCCATCCCACTTGTCTAATTAGCTTCTACTCATTGAAATCTAAGCGCAGCCACCTTTTCTGGGAGGAGCCTTTCCTGGCTTGGTCAGGATCCCCTGTGTTACACTTTCTCATACCCTGTGGACATCTCCATTCATTACCTGAGGATTTGTTTGTTTGATACTTTCTCCCCACTATTCTGCCAACTCTGAGAATGGGAAGTGGCCCCATATGTCTTGTTTATGAGTGTTCCCTGTCCAATGCCTGTTCGCTAAGCACACCTTCAGAAACTATCTGCTATATGCTGGCCAAAAGCGAGTCATTTTTCAACCTCAGAATATTCTTCCCAAATTCTAACTGTTGAAAATACACTAGCAGATACAACAGGAAGACAAATGGGAGAGGAGGCAGCTTTGGGTTGAAGTGAGGTTGGTTAAGTTGAAATGGTTGCAGCAAGAATATGGGGCCTGTGGTATTTCCCACTAGGCCTACTCCTTGCCTACTACAGGGCTCCCCGAGGTATTGTCTCTGTGGTAGGATGCTCCAGCTAACAGAAGGCTTTTTTTTTTTTTTTTTTACTTTGGGGTGAATGTTCTCCAGAGTGTTTTCTTGGCCTGAAGAAACTTTCTGCTTGATGGTCAACAGAATGGATAAATATTCACAGTAGCTTTGTGTCAACAGGAAGTATTTCATTCGTTTATTTCAACATCTCTTCTCTCTTGGGGTGGGATAGACTGTAAAAGACATCAGTAGGCTGGCCTCAATTTTATTCCTTTGTGTAAGACTGGGGGTAGAGTAGATATTTCTTTGGAAAGCCATTTGGCATAGGCCCAGACCATTGAGAAAACTGACTCTGTGTTCAGCAGATCCATGCATACATGGGCCCTTCCTGGGTTTGAAATCATGTGACATGAGGCAGCTTGTGTGACTTTCCCTGGTTCAGTGTGGTCAGCTGTGATGGAGTCAAGAGCTCCCTTTTCTGTTAAATAGGGCAAATCAAAGTGAAAATTGCCTTTTGATTGAGTAGCATGGCTGAAGAAAATCAATAGAAATGGTCCGAGATCCACTGGCGCCGTCTCAATGTTGTGCTGTAGACTTTTCAAATTGCTGGAACACTGCATTTCAGGCCTCTTCAAGGGCAGCTGAAAATCAACAGTTGAGTGGGTAAAACGAGACGTAGAATGTCTGTGCAATCCTAGATTAAAGAGAAAATATATGCTGGCCAAATCAAGTCATTTTTCAACCTCAGAATATCTTTCCAAATTCTAAGATACTGTGTTCAAGTTTGACATGTTTAAGAGAGATGTAACAGCTGAAGTTGTCTTTGTTCAGAATGTAAGAGACAGTTTCGTCTAGACTTTCAGGAAAGATATAGAATGACATTTTCAGAACAAATCAAAATATATTTTTAAGGTTTTTCCCCCTTCAGGAAGAGAATTTGACATGCTTCCCTGATTTGAATTTGGTTGATCTATAAATGGCCTCAGTAGTTTGATATAAAACTAGAGTAAATGAACCATTGAGAAAAGTTACTGAAAATGCTGTTAGTTCACTTTCCTGCCTTAATATGAGTACCACCAACATCACCACAATAACTAATATTTATTAGTGGTCTCTAAGTGTATGCTGAACTCTTTTCTTAGTTCTCATAGCAATCTTAGGAGGTAGCTATTATTATTAATACCAGTTTTCCCCTGAAGAAGCCAAGCCACATGGCGTTTAGGGCACTCCTNTTTTTTTTTTTTTTTTTACTTTGGGGTGAATGTTCTCCAGAGTGTTTTCTTGGCCTGAAGAAACTTTCTGCTTGATGGTCAACAGAATGGATAAATATTCACAGTAGCTTTGTGTCAACAGGAAGTATTTCATTCGTTTATTTCAACATCTCTTCTCTCTTGGGGTGGGATAGACTGTAAAAGACATCAGTAGGCTGGCCTCAATTTTATTCCTTTGTGTAAGACTGGGGGTAGAGTAGATATTTCTTTGGAAAGCCATTTGGCATAGGCCCAGACCATTGAGAAAACTGACTCTGTGTTCAGCAGATCCATGCATACATGGGCCCTTCCTGGGTTTGAAATCATGTGACATGAGGCAGCTTGTGTGACTTTCCCTGGTTCAGTGTGGTCAGCTGTGATGGAGTCAAGAGCTCCCTTTTCTGTTAAATAGGGCAAATCAAAGTGAAAATTGCCTTTTGATTGAGTAGCATGGCTGAAGAAAATCAATAGAAATGGTCCGAGATCCACTGGCGCCGTCTCAATGTTGTGCTGTAGACTTCAAATTGCTGGAACACTGCATTTCAGGCCTCTTCAAGGGCAGCTGAAAATCAACAGTTGAGTGGGTAAAACGAGACGTAGAATGTCTGTGCAATCCTAGATTAAAGAGAAAATATATGCTGGCCAAATCAAGTCATTTTTCAACCTCAGAATATCTTTCCAAATTCTAAGATACTGTGTTCAAGTTTGACATGTTTAAGAGAGATGTAACAGCTGAAGTTGTCTTTGTTCAGAATGTAAGAGACAGTTTCGTCTAGACTTTCAGGAAAGATACAGAATGACATTTTCAGAACAAATCAAAATATATTTTTAAGGTTTTTCCCCCTTCAGGAAGAGAATTTGACATGCTTCCCTGATTTGAATTTGGTTGATCTATAAATGGCCTCAGTAGTTTGATATAAAACTAGAGTAAATGAACCATTGAGAAAAGTTACTGAAAATGCTGTTAGTTCACTTTCCTGCCTTAATATGAGTACCGCCAACATCACCACAATAACTAATATTTATTAGTGGTCTCTAAGTGTATGCTGAACTCTTTTCTTAGTTCTCATAGCAATCTTAGGAGGTAGCTATTATTATTAATACCAGTTTTCCCCTGAAGAAGCCAAGCCACATGGCGTTTAGGGCACTCCTCCAAAGAATCTTTTCAAATTCTAAGATACTGTGTTCGAGTTTGACATGTTTAAGAGAGATGTAACAGCTGAAGTTGTCTTTGTTCAGAATGTAAGAGACAGTTTCGTCTAGACTTTCAGGAAAGATACAGAATGACATTTTCAGAACAAATCAAAATATATTTTTAAGGTTTTTCCCCCTTCAGGAAGAGAATTTGACATGCTTCCCTGATTTGAATTTGGTTGATCTATAAATGGCCTCAGTAGTTTGATATAAAACTAGAGTAAATGAACCATTGAGAAAAGTTACTGAAAATGCTGTTAGTTCACTTTCCTGCCTTAATATGAGTACCACCAACATCACCACAATAACTAATATTTATTAGTGGTCTCTAAGTGTATGCTGAACTCTTTTCTTAGTTCTCATAGCAATCTTAGGAGGTAGCTATTATTATTAATACCAGTTTTCCCCTGAAGAAGCCAAGCCACATGGCGTTTAGGGCACTCCTCCAAAGTCACACAGCTGTAGGTGGACCTGCGGAAACCTGACATCCCTCAGACTTGCCCTCCTCACCACGTGCCGTGTCTTCTTTCCCCACAGGGCTAGCATCGTTCAGAAACGCATCATTTATTTTCAAGATGAAGGCTCTCTGACCAAGAAACTTTGTGAACAAGGTAAGGAGGTCTGGATATGTGGACTGGAGAGGACCAGATAAATGGAAGGTGGCTCAATCAGTCTAAGCATTCGGCTGCAGGAATTAAGGCAGTTGGGTTTTCTGAGTTCCTCCGGGTTCTGCTTCCTCACGTAGTTCCAATTTTTAATCTAGCTGTGTGCTGTGGATAATTGGATCTGCCTTAAACTCTAATTACTCAGCTTGATTCCCTGGGTAGGAGATAATATACCTTATATTGGTGTCATTGTCTTGTTATTTTTGTGAAACAGTGATTATTCTGAAGAGATTCCTTGGAATAATTCACAGGACTTAATTAAGGAACACACAATTGTGTGCCTCTAAAAAGTCTGTAATGGTTTTCTGGAATAATCACTATCAGGAACTTGTGGGTTACCCAGGCAGGATGAGTGGATTTTCTCTAGGGAACAGGAATGCCAAGGGGGCTTTGATTTTGTGACTGTCACCTCATCTAGGGATCTGGTCCTTGGATGTGCAGGCATCCTTAGCACACAGGCATGTACACAATCAGTGGTTACTTTCAGTCCTACATGACATTGTAATGTATAGTACCATGCCTCCTAGTACATAGTAAAATACATATATGTACATGTTTGTATATACACATGTGCATACACACATATATGCTCATACATACAATTATTATATATGTGTGTATGTTAGCTATTGTTATCAACATCCCAGGGCTTATTTATCTACCATGAAAAATTAAGATTTTAAACATCTAAATGTGTTAGAAGTCATTAAAGAACTAAATAAAAGTGGAAAATGTGCTGAAATTGTATATCTTCATGCTCTCTTTTCTATTAATTTGTGCAGACTTTTTATTTACCTTTAGAACAATTCACGGTTTGAGAAGAAATCAGTCTATCATGGTTTGAGAAGAAATCATTCTATTTCTAGCAAATCATAAGCTACTAAGAAAAAGAGAAGTTAGTAAATGTCCTCTAGGAAAATAATAATAGCTAATTTATTTGTGCTTGTTGTATGCCAGGCACCGTTCTAAGTACTTCACATGCCTTAATCATGTCATCAGCACAACAACCCTGTGTGGATTGCATCATCCCTATTTTTCAGATGAGAAGCCTGAGCCATGAAAAGTTTAAGTAGCTCACTCAGCATCAGACAGCTCACGAGGAGGTCACAGTCTGAACCTAGAAGCCAGTGCCCTAACCATTGCATTTCTATCAGAGTGCTATCTCCCAGTTCAGTAGCTTGGGCTGTTGCTTTGGATAGATCAAAACCTAGGTCTGCCTATGGGTGAGCTGGGGCAGAAAATAGGTCGTATGTGGAGGACTGCTTGCAGAGCATGGAAGGAGCAAAAGGGGAAGAGTTGGCTGCCCTGCATCAGGTCATACCTGTCAAAGGGGCGAGAGAGCTGAACCTGTGGGCCAGTGCCCTGGGCAGCTTCCAGGTAGGCATCGCTATGCATGGATATTGGGGTTTTCCTTCCCTGTGTTTCATAGTCCACAGATTTGCTTAACCTTCACCCAAACCCGGAACATCTCAGCTCCTGAGGCTCTTGGTTTCTAATGGACAACCCAGTCCCGGCCCGGCTTGCATATGATGACATCCAGATCTCAGGGCATAGAGCTGTGGCTATTCTAGCTCACCTCTTGGTGGGCTAATCATGGCTACTGTGGTGCAGTTTTGTTAGTTTGACTTTCAGAGGACAGCCTTATTTCCCAGATTTGAGGATTCCTGGAATACACTGCACTGTCAGCCTCGTGTATTGACAGCAACCAACAGCTAAAGTGCACTTTCCAAAGCCTCAGCCCAGATGCTGTGAAAGCCTTGTCTAAGTTACGAATATGCTACCATTGTGCAGATAAGCATCAATGAAAAGGCACTGCAAATCTCTACTGGTTACCACTTCTGAAGCAGACAGCCTACCAAAATGACTAAGCATAAGTCTGTATAAAAAGATCTCTTTCCCCAACCCCAATCTCTTTTAAGTGCACCATTCTTGTGGACAAAAAACGACCCAGGAAGACCTGGGCTGTAGGATCGTGAGTTGCAGTTGTAGATGATTCCTGGAGACAGCAGACTCATGAGGTAATCCATCAGTTAGCAAAGCAGATCCCACATAGAAAGTCTTTAAGATACAACCATGGAGCAAAGGGATTCTCTCCAACTCTTTCATTAAAGTATTCACCCTTTTGTTGAGTCAAATCAAATCTATCAAGGAAAGAGAGAAACTAGTGTCTGTTTCTTTTCCCCAGTTAAAGCTATTAACCCATAGGGGAAATCTAAGAACTGCACAGATTAAAAGCAATGGCAGTTAGTTATTTTTCAAGAGGCATGAAACATTAAGTTACTTACAATTAAAAGCAGCAACATAAAGTATTCCAAAAGGTGACCTATAAGAAACAAATGTGCACATATGCTCNTGCTAAGTCACTTCAGTCGTGTCCGACTCTGTGTGAGCCCATAGACGGCAGCCCACCAGGCTCCCCCGTCCCTGGGATTCTCCAAGCAAGAACACTGGTGTGGGTAAAGCAATGGCAGTTAGTTATTTTTCAAAAGAGGCATGAAACATTAAGTTACTTACAATTAAAAGCAGAAACATAAAGTATTCCAAAAGGTGACCTATAAGAAACAAATGTGCACATATGCTCCCTTTAAGACCATGTCACAGAGAAGGGAGAAAGAAGAAAAGGTGAAGGGAAAAGCAGAGATGAAAGAAAAATGTAGATAGAGAAGGGATAATCAGCAAGGGAAGAGAAACAAAAATAAGACCAGAGAGACTTGCCTGGTGGTCCAGTTAAGGCTCCATGCTGCCAGTGCTAGAGGTTCCCAGGTTCCCTCCCTGGTCAGGGGACAAGATCCTATGTGCCTCAAACAAGACCCAGTGCAGCCCTCCCCAATCCCCCTCCCCAACCCCCCGCCAAAAAAAAAAAATAATAAGGTAAGAGTAGAAAAGGAAGCTGGTGTTAAGAGTAGAAGTGAGAGGGGCAGTATAGTTTGAGAGATGCTGCCGGTTTCAAGTTACCAACTTCAGGTTTCAAGTTACCAAGGGTATTGGGCAGGCCCTGCAAGGTTAGGAGAAGAGGGGTAAGTTAACACTTGATATCACTGCCCCTTGAAAACCTGATTCCTTTTCGGTGGGCTTTTCCACATTAGGAAACAGCATGTGTGTTTTTATTTTCAAACTTAGAAATTTATTTTTTCAATGGAAGCTTCTCTTTCTTTGGAATTCCAAAGTGTTTATTATAAGTGCTTTCCCTTGAACCCCTGGATGTGTCTTTAAGTTCACTGCTTATATCAGAAAGCCCTTTTGATAAGGTGGAGCTACCAGTTTGCGTTATTTTGGTTCTTTGAGAGATTATTGCTGCTTCATTTAACAGCGCCTAGTAGTTACAACTGAAACCCCAGCATGTATCCCTTAGCTCTGAATCCCTTTTTCAAAACTAACTTAGTCTTTTTAAAACATAGGTGATCATAATGGAAATGTGAAAAGGAAAAACCTTTAGGAGTTACTCATTCATGCCAACTTTCCTGAAATATATTCAGTAGCGCGTGTCGCGTGTCCCTTAATTATCAAAGTGGCTCACTCAGCAATCAGACCTGGACGTCGTGTACATAGGGAAGTGGGAAGCTTGCTTCTAACACACACAATGCTCTTGCCTCTTCCTAGTGTACAAAAAGTAGCCAAACAATGATTTCTATTTGGGTTGGTTTCAGATCTCTTCTTTGGGGCCATTTAGAGATTCTGGAGCTCTGTAGATAAGCATTTTTTTTAAGTGCACCATTCTTTGTTTGAAAAAGCTAAATGAGAAACACACAGATTTCTCTCACTGGTGTTTATGCAAATCTATCCAGCAGAAGGTCTTTCCTACAGTGATATGTTATACAAGTTGAGAGTGAGCATGGGCCGTAGATTCAAAAAAGACCTGGGTTCCAGTTCTGCCTGCACCACCCATCAACTCAGTGACTTTGGGCTGGTTAACTAATGTGCCTTAGTTTTATGATCTATAAAATGGGGTTAACCAAAGTCCTGATGTCCTAGGATTGCAAGGATTAAATGAGACAGTATATGGAAAGTAATCAACACATACGAGAACTCTATGCAATGCGGTGATTATTACAATATCCCATACTTTTGTCTCCATCCTCGAACCCAGAATTCACTTCTTTCACGTATCACTGATTTTGCATATTCAGACCAAAAGAACTCAGTGAATTCCATAAGGAAGACTTGTAAAATGCTCTTCCTAACTCTCAAAAAAATTTTTAAACTCTCTTTTGCTGCTCTTTATATAATAGTTAAGATTAAATGTCCAACTTGCAAAAAAAAAAAAGAGGGAGGGAGAACATTCATGTTAATATCTCCTGAGGAACCAAAGGAAAAGCAGCTGAAGCAAGTTGCATCTGTAGACATTGTTTTCATCTTACAGGAAGCAGAACAGACTAAAAGCAACAATGCACAGTTAGGGATGTGGGCCTGACAATCAGAAATACTGAATTTATTCATGTAATCTCTTTTTTTCCCACTTATCAGCTATTCACAGCTAAAAGTCGGGGCGGAGAGGGAATCTCGAGTTTTTCCTGGCTGTTTCTATGCTCAGAAGTAAACCTGAACTTATGAACATATTCCCAAACCCCCAACCCTCCAGTAAAGTCTCTGAAAGCTTGATAAGAAGTGATATGACTACATATGCATAATTTTTTAGAAATAATTTTCAGCATTCCTTATGTCTCTCTACTTGTTCTCATTGCTCTCCATCAGAGCTTTTCCTTCTTATACTGGCAGTTTGGCCCCAGAGTATGTTCCTTAGGAAACACACACACACACACATGCATATTCCTCTTAAAATCTGGTGGAGAAATCCTATTGTGGGAGGGATTGGAAAGGAAATTCAGGTCCAGAAAGGATAACAATAAACTTTACCAAGATAGCCTCCATCCCGAATATTCTATGTTATTGGTCCCATTGGTCTCCTCACATTATTAGAGCAAAAGTTCTGATTTATTTTTAATTTGAAAAATATAGTGATCATCCTTAGAGTTAAACAGAATCTGTTATAGCTGGACCTGGTTCTGAATTATTGATCAGTAAAAACTGCACTCTGATTCCCAGGTGAGTCAGTGTTAAAGCATCTGCCTGCCAATGCAGGAGATGCACGTTCAATCCTGGTTCAGGAAGATCCTCTAGAGAAGGAAATAGCAACCCACTCCTGTATTCTTGCTGGGAAAATCCCATGGACAGAGGAGCCTGGCGGGCTACAGTTCATGGGGTCACAGAGTTGGACATGACCTAGTAGTGACTGAGCGCACACACACACAAACTGCATTTCACATTCTTTTCCCAAGCATTAAGGAGAGGATGAGGCCAAGATGTCACTGCCTTATAAATGACTCACAGTTGCTTCCTAACTTGGTGACTTTCCTGACTCTTTCAGATTCCACATTTGATGGGGTGACTGACAAACCAATCCTAGACTGCTGCGCCTGTGGAACTGCTAAGTACAGGCTCACTTTTTATGGAAACTGGTCTGAGAAGACACACCCAAAGGATTACCCTCGTGAGTAGAACAGCTATTTTATGGGCTGGGGGAGAGGGTCTTACAAAGTTCTGTCTGATTGTGGGGTATACGAGCTGATGCTGCTTACTTACTCATACATGAAACACATTCCAAATAAGTGAATTCATTGAGACAGGCAGATATCACAGTGGTAGGCATTCAGCTACTTTGCATAGCATTATTCTAAGTGTTTTCTTATTTGTGATTTTAAAAAATATTCCTGAGGTCATGCTACTTATCTTCAGACCAGATACTTGATCACCTCAATTCTCTTACTGTATTCATACACCTGGCCTATTTGTGCTGGAAGAGCTGGCAAAAAAACCTTGACTTCATAAACCAAGGTCAACAAATATTCAACATCCTCAACCAGAGTGTGCATCAGGTGATATATCAGATACCACCTTAGAATTCTTATGGCACCATGCTCCAGGTAGCCAATACCAATCCATGAGAGTTGTCAGGCAACCCCCAACTTGTTTTAGAGTAGACACTTAACCAGGACCCTACCAACTCCCTTTTATCAAACAGTTGTCTCATCAAATGCCTGCTGCTGCTGCTAAGTCGCTTCAGTCGTGTCCGACTCTTTGCGACCCCGTGGAAGGCAGCCCACTAGGCTCCCTTGTTCCTGGGATTCTCCAGGCAAGAACACTGGAGTGGATTGCCATTTCCTTCTCCAATGCATGAAAGTGAAAAGCAAAAGTGAAGTCGCTCAGTCGTGTCCGACTCTTAGCGACCCCATGGACTGCAGCCTATTAGGCTTCTCTGTCCATGGGATTTTCCAGGCAAGAGTACTGGAGTGGGGTGCCATTGCCTTCTCCCCATCAAATGCCTGCTGCTGCTGCTAAGTCACTTCAGTCGTGTCCGACTCTGTGTGACCCCATAGACGGCAGCCCGCCAGGCTCCCCCATCCCTGGGATTCTCCAGGCAAGAACACTGGAGTGGGTTGCCAGTTCCTTCTCCAATGCATGAAAGAGAAAAGTGAAAGTGAAGTCACTCAGTCTGTCCGACTGTTAGCGACCCCATGGACTGCAGCCCACCAGGCTACTCCGTCCATTGGATTTTCCAGGCAAGAGTACTGGGGTGGGGTGCCATTGCCTTCTCCCCATCAAATGCCTAACATGTGTCAAATACTGTGCTAAACTTCAGATACATTTATAACAGTGAATAAAACAAGACACAACCCTTCTTTAATAGGGAGAGAGACATTAATTAATCACACAAATGATATGAAAATTATAACCATGAATAGTGAACTTATTACGTGGTGAGCATTCTCATGTATGTGTCATTTCATCATCAAAATAACTTGCTTTTGTGGATGAATTTACTGGAGATCACAGAGACATCATGATTTACTCCTAGTCCAATGTAAGACATTTATAACAGTGAATAAAACAAGACACAACCCTTCTTTAATAGGGAGAGAGACATTAATTAATCACACAAATGATATGAAAATTATAACCATGAATAGTGAACTTATTACGTGGTGAGCATTCTCATGTATGTGTCATTTCATCATCAAAATAACTTGCTTTTGTGGATGAATTTACTGGAGATCACAGAGACATCATGATTTACTCCTAGTCCAATGTAAGTACAATCATCCCTCAGTATTCAAGAGAGACTGGTTCCAGGAACCCCAAGGATAATGAAATCCATGAATGCTCAATCCCTTCAATAAAATGACATGTGCAGATCCTCCCATATACTTTAAATCATCTCTAGATTACTTACAATACCTGATACAATGTAAATAGTTGTAAATACATTGTAAATGCTGGGTCAATAGCTATGGTGTGGCAAATTCAAGTTTCGTTTTTTAAGACTTCCTGGAATTTTTTTCCCAAATGTTTATGACCCATGGTTGGTTGAATCAGCAGTTGTAGAATCCTTAGAATAAATGGTTAGTGGTAGTGGATCCAAGATGCAGAAGAGTTTTGTCAGCCTCCTCGTCCTGCCTTCTGTTTGGATTGCCTTTTAGACGCAGTGTCCCGCATTCTCTCTGTGGGTGGCAGGATGTCCGTGTGTGGTACTGAGCATGCTTTTTCTGCTCATTGTATGTTTTGTTCTTGTTCACTTCACTCTGGAGTTGCCACAGCTGGGAAAGAAAAGGGATGCTGCAGAAGGGACTAAAAAGGGGGATTTAGGTCAGCCTCAAAGGAAGTGGTGGGGGCAAAGGGTACATGACTAGGACTTAAGAAGACCCAGTCCAGACCAGAACCTTCACGGTCCCCAAACAGCCCACCCAGAGGGGACTCCAGCATTTCTTGGCAGATCAAGAGCCTTATTGTTTAATTTTACCCACATGTAATCAAGGCTTGCGATCTTAGAAGTTTCATACTAGTTCATTCTTCTGACTCTTGATCTGATTCAGCTGGTGTGACAGACCTGTGTGAACAATCTTGGACTCTGCCTGAGAGGGTTAAAAACCACTCAACAAGTATAATGAAAAAAATTTCCTCTAGTGTCTCCCATCCACTAACCGGAAGAAATAAAATGTTAGGGGCTCATTACCCATCTTTTGTAATCCTATGGCGCTTCTTGCCTTTTCTATTCTGACACTGGTTATTTCCCAGAATTTTTTTAAAAGGGTACAAACCATTGTTTCTGGGTCTTTGGGCGAAATCAAGTACAAATCTATACAGAATTTCTGTGGAGTTTTGTTGGGAGTTTCTTAATACATGTATAAGCAGACATGGGTTCCAGATCCCTGAGGATGCATCCATAGTCAGAGGTCAGAGTGTGTCCTAATTTTTGATTGGAAGAAAATGTGGTCACTATGTTCAGAAAAGCATTTGTCACATCATACCATAATTATTCCTTCAGGAGCTTTTCTTCTCCACCGCACTAGGAAGTCCTCCAGGACAAGGGCCACAGCATGCTTATCTTTCATTCTTAGTGCCTGCAAGTGCCTTTGGCTTTCCCAAGTCCTGGGTACTGATTGGTGGACTCAGAGTGGCATGTACCATGACCCGGGAGGCAGATTTGTAGCCCACGTTAGTCATCGTGGTCAGTACTGGGCAGGGAAAGAGCCAGACCTTCCCTGGAGGAAAGGGGTGAACTTGGACACTAAGGCCCTGGAGCAAATCAGAAGGGCACAGAGAGGTGCCCTTGAGAATAACTGGGTCTAACTGGGAACTTAAGAATTCAATATGCACAGAAATGATTTCAGCCAGTCTTAAGTCATGGGTGACTTTCATTTTACCCCTCCAGGGATGATTCTGTCTTCATAACCAACCCTGGCTGTTAAGCCCAATTTAGTCATGACACTTTTCAGCAATATTGCACACTGATACATGACAAGTTCTCCTCTTTTCACTAATTACTCATCCCAAATTCCACTTTCTCTGCGAGCATCTCAGAGCAGCAGTTCTCAAGCTTTTTAATTTCAGAGTGTCTTATACAGGCTTAAAAATTATCAAAAACTTCAACATGCTTTTGTTTAGATGGATTGTGTCTCACCATCTCAAAAATTAAAAGATATTTTAAAATATCACTTATTAGTTGACTTTAAAATTTTGGGGGATCTGTATATACTAGCCACAGATTTTTCTATGCAGTAAGCATTGTTTATATATGAATTGTAAATTTATCCAACTAATTTGTTGAAATAATTCCAATGAAGCTGTGAAGACTAAGGATACCCAAAATTTATAGTTTCGAGTCCAAAGTAAAATAGATTTTCCTCTATTATATAGACAGGATTTCATCAATCTTATCTACAAGTGTTTATATGGAAATATTTCCTAAAACTGTATAAATGTGACATTTTTATTCTTTGGCAATATGATGTTACAAGTAAATTGCCTTTTCTTCTGTTACTGTTCAGTCTGTCATTTGCATATATGCTTAGTCCTTACCAGTCTCTTGCATTATTTTATTTTGCTCTTGTTTTTTATTCCTTTCATTTTCCTTGGTATATCAATGTCTTAGTGTAGTGCAAATGAAATACCATATTTTATTGCTGTCAATTTACTGTGTTTTGTATTTTGGTTGTGTATTAAAATAGAATCATACTAAAAAAAAAATAATAAAAATAAAAAGTCACATATAATGAATTAATAATGATTAGCTTATTACATGTTGACATATTTTATGAAAATAGCTGTATTGTCCAAACAAAAGAAATTTATTGAAAAAGATGTCATTGCTTTACATTTTTGCAAGTCTCTCTAATACCTGGTTTAATGGAAGACACCTGCATCCTCATATTTGCCTCTGCATTTAACCTGTTGTGTCACGTCTTTTTTTTTTTTTGGCTTAAGTATATGAAGAAAATTCTGTCTCACACAGATATGTAATTGGAAATGAGATGCATATTTAAATAACCTTTTCAGATAATTACAGATAATCTTATTTGATGCTACACCCAAACTCTGCAAATGGTAGTTTCTTAAAGGAGAATTACAATGTGGAATGAGAAACCATATCAGTGAACTTGTGCATTAAAATGTTGCTTTCCCTTGTACTTTCAATGAATCTTTCACAAATGAATGATTTTATAACAGCATCTATTGGTCATTTGAAAAATATTGGTTTACTGAGTTGTGCAGATAATCCAGATATGGAAACATTTCTTTATGCCACATCAAAAAATCACATTTGTTAAGATCATTTCCAATCTCATCAGTAAAGTGTTAATGTATCAGAAGGCTATCAAATTCGTGGCGGTGGATACAAGTTTCCCAAGATCCCAAGCTTTGCTTGAAACCTCAGATTTTATCATTGGCAACAAATACTGTCAGGTCTTTTTCTTGAAGTGACAGGCTCGTTTCATTTTTTAAGAAAATGTATGCCAAATTCTCAAGTCTGAATAACCATAATTTGTCATTCATTCTTTCAAGTAAAAATGATGTTCTATGACAGTGAAAGTGTCCAACTTGCACCTCAAGCAATTGTACAAGTGCTTTTATTTAATATACAGCAAAAAGGCTTCAAGTGTTTTTCCCAATTAGTCGTGCAGAATAATAAAAACATGTGTATTTAAAAATAGAGAGTTAATAACATTAATAATGTATATTGTTTCATCAAGGCTACTCCTTAGTGAAACTGACTTTTGGGGTTGTTGTTTAGGGCTAGTCCCTGGTGGTAAGGAATACGTTTATGACTAATATAGTTCAAGGCCACTGCCTTGACCCTCATGAGTGCCAGGAGTTTTACTTGCAATTGCTTTTGCCACATCAGTGTTAATGTTGACACACGGCAAAAAGAAAATTTTGTCTAAGTATTATTATGAAAGTAGTTTTCACCTCATAGATCCCTCTGAAAGGGCTGGAGGTGGGGGGTGGTCCCAGGGGTCTGTAACGTGCTTGCGAATGTCTGCAATAGGATTAGATAGCAGCCGAAGAGTGCTGTCCTTCAGTTGTCTTTGGGAACTTGTCCACTCTGGCTTTCAGCCATCTGTTGTGGTGGGCCACATCTGCAGGTAGCTCTTCTCAATCATGATTCAAAACGGTTTGTTCCAAATGCTGTTTCTGGGGGTTCCCTCTCTTGGAGGACAGAGTATTCTCTGCATCTCTGTTGTCTCTGTCTCATAGAGGAACTAAGCCTGAGATGAGGAAGGCAGGAAGATGGTATAAACGATCTCTGGCATTCCCTCCAATTGCAATGCCATCGATCACTGCTGGCCATCTGGAAATACTAAAATCTTTTTAAAAATTCATTCAATCATTAGTTCATTTATTTGGCTAACTGAAATCTTTTTAAAACACTCCTAAGTGGATAGTTTCTAGAAATCCATTTGAAACCTGGATTATGCAAGTTTTACCTTCTAATTTTATTAGTGGAAAAAAAAATACACACACACACACACACACACAAAATATTAAGGGCTCAGGTCACATAGCCAGAGAGAGTTCAGAACTGAAATCAAAGCTCAGATCTTCTGATTCCCTTTTGCCTTCCTCTGGGGCTATCACAAGGCGGTCTTCTCTCCTCTGGAGTAAAATTACATATCTCATTCACAAAGCATCTTTTAATAAGGCCCTGCTATACCACCATAGTCTCAACTGCTACTAAATTCTGAACAGCTTGGTCCCACTGTACAAAGACCTGGGCTGCAGAGATCCTAGCTTAGAAGTCAGAGCTCTGGATTCAGTGTTAGGAAAAGGGCATGCCCCCAGTGTCTGTCCTCGGTACTGCAAGTCTGCGGTGCTCCAGAAGCATTTGTTCTTTACAGGAACCTGAATAGGCAGCATTACCGTGTGGGGATGTCTCAGGGGCTGGAGATATGCCCACTCTTCATCAGGGAATTGGGAGTTGCCTAACAGGTGCTGAATCTCTTTGCTGTCTTGCTCTGAGCACAGTATCTGGGTTTTTGACAAATGCTTCTACCCCACAGAGACTCTGTAATCTCCCTTGACAATGTCAACTGCCTAACTTCCCTCACTTTTGATGTAACATTGATTTTAATACTGTTTGACAAATATATGTTGACAAAAGGAACATTTTTTCCAAGAGCCAATTTTTTTGTCATATGGCATCAGATTGCCTAGAATATAAACATAGCCACTGGAATACTCTATGGAATCAGAGTTAATTTCAGCATGAAACTCGGCCATCTTTTCCATTGGTCACTTAATTTAAAAAAATTATTAATTCTTAAATCCAGTCACATAATCACCACCACTCTTAAACTTGGCAACTTCTTTCATTTCTTCATATAGTCAACTGTATGCAGAGTTTCTACATAACATTTGAACACATCATGTCCTACTCTTTGCATTTGATTTGGTTTCCATAGTCATAATTTATAACAGCTTGTTCTAAGTCACTTATCCAACTGTTCTTTTATTGAACATTTAAGTGATGTTAGGTCTTTTGCTAATATAGAAAGTTCTACAATAAAATACTTTCTTCTTCAACTCTTCCTTCATTCTTCCACCTTTCTTTGAATTATTTCCTCGAAAT
Source organism: Oreotragus oreotragus (assembly GCA_006410675.1). Classification (NCBI taxonomy): domain Eukaryota; kingdom Metazoa; phylum Chordata; class Mammalia; order Artiodactyla; family Bovidae; genus Oreotragus; species Oreotragus oreotragus. The sequence goes on from SJYX01013377.1 coordinate 353,101, forward strand.
AATTTCCAAAGAGTAAGACTGCTGGATTAAAGGGTATGGATATTTTTTGGCTCTTGAAACTTTTTGCCAGATGCCTCTCCAAAACATTTGCATCAGTTCACCATGTTAATAGTAATGAATAAATATATCTATTTCTCCCAGCCTCTTCAGCATCCAGTATCACTTTCTCCACTGGGTTTGGCCAATTAATGGGTATAAAAGGTTAATCTTATTTTAAACTGGCATTGATTTAATTACACATTTGAATTTTTTCATATTTATTGTCCTTTGTCTTTAAAGTCAGCCACTGGTGACTGGGGTGTTGGCAGAAATCAAGCCTGATTTTGCTTATTACCTTCCCAGGGCTGAGGTCATTATCTGGCACATTGAAAGTCTCTCAATAAATAGTGCTGATGAATGGATGAATGATGAGTAGCAGTTATGAAATGAGCATGGCAGAAAGTGGAGGGAGATGAACAATGAAAAATCACTGATGAGGTTGTGGCAGGAGAGAGGAGGGGTACTTTATATGGCTGCTGAGGGGTGAGCTCATTGAAAGGTGCAGGAGGTATAAGGGAAGATGGGTAAAGAAGATAGTGCAATGATGATGGTAGCTTGGGCTAAGGCAGTGTATGTGGTGATGGAGAGAATGAATAGGTTTGAATTCCCTTTTAGAAGGAGACTCTGCTATGGATTAGATGTGGAGAAGTGGGAAGGAGAAGCTTCAGAACTCACAAGCCAGTCTCTGGCTTGAAGATGGAGGTAACTCTTCCATCTTAAAATATTCCTCAATATTGTCTTTCCATTTTTATAAATGATTGTGAAATCATTTTTATCAAGTTCTGTAAAGGATCCTGTCAGAATTTTAAGTGGGATTGTATTAAATCATCAAACTACTTTGGAAAGAATTGTCAGCGTTATAACATTTAGCTTGCAGAGTTCCTTCCCATTTAAAAATAAGACCATCTGTGGATTTCCTTAGCCCAGTGCCTGTAGCAACAATGAAATGTAGACCACAGCCCCTTCTCTTGATCTAACTTCAGAAACAATTCAACATTCAATAAACAGTAATTCTTCTTCCCATCATCACTGGGAAATCTCTTTCTGAGCTGAGTAACGGTGCCCATCAGAGCTTCCCAGCTGTGCCACCACCAGGCTGGGTCATGAACAGAGTGTGTCACCAGGAAATAGAATTTGGTACCAACACATGTGTCATGATACACTGTTTCAGTAAAGGAGGAGCAGAGAGAATAGATTAAATAGCTTTTTCTCTCTCTTTTCCTCCCTTCCCTCCATCTCTTTGGGAAGTCTTACAGCAACAACTCACTGGAGTATGCTTTGAGAGAAGAGAAGAAAAAAACAATCTCATCTTCCCATAAACAAGCAAGTTTAATGCATATATCAATCTTTAATCTTCCCTCAACTTCCGTAAAAATAACATTAGGTGAATATATATGTATCCAAAAAGATAAGAGAAGAGGGCCATACCATGCAAGAAATATCCCTAAAATCTGGGAAAATAAAAGACCATAGACAAATGGCAACTGCCAAGCAGAGCAGGGAAAGATGAATCCTAAGTATTGAGTTGGCCAAAACATTCATTCTGGTTTTTCCATAGCATCTTAACAGAAAAACTTGAATGAACGTTTTGGCCAACCCAGTACCTGCACAGCAGATAGTGCAGAAGGCCCAAGCCCATTCATAGTATGGAACATAGGCGCAGAACCACATGTTCAGCACAATGAAGGAAGAAGTGCTCAACACAACATCGTGAAAGTTTAGAATAATTGGGATAGGGACAGCTCTGAAGAGCAATGGGAATTCAGAGAAATGGGTCACAAGAGATCAGACCTCTTTAGAGCAACACAAGAACTACACAGAGATGGGACACCCTCAGACTGCAAGCTCGTGGTTCTAAATTCTCAGGGGAGGAACTTTTGTTCAGCCCAGAGTCCTGGTCGGGATAGAGATCCCCTCTTGTCATCTCCATGTCCTAGTTAAGTTTCTTTCTGGATCACCTTTTTGTTGAAAGTTTTTTTGTTTTGTTTTGATAAGAGAGTATGTAATAGGTAATCTCTACTTTTCTATATTTACCGAGTTTTGTATTTTTTTTAGTAACCTCATATGTGTTTACTCTAGAAAGCTTTATTTTAGCTTATTCCATCCCAGGTGCCAAAGGATATGTTCATTTATGGCACATGAGCATCTCTGGTCCATGCGAGGTCCCTCTGGCTGTATTAGTTTTGTTTCATCGCATCTATCCGACAGTTATTGTGATTACAGTCACATTAAAATATTTTCTGCTATCTTATTTTATATTTTCTGAAATGACTTCTTTCTGCTCCCTGAGTCAAGTTTTTTGCCAATGGCTTAAAAGTTATTTGACTCATTTTTCGGTTCTTATGGTGGTTGCCTTTAATTTAAGACACATGCTTATGTCTATTTACCTTTATTGATTTCATAAACATTTTTATACTTATATCTTCCCTGAACAGAAACAAGAACATTAGCATGCTCTCATTCCTTTGGTCTCTATGATCCCTGTACCCAAATATACACTTCATACTGATTATTTTCTAGAACTTTATTTCTGAATTATTATAGATATTTTCTTTTTTTACTGAAGTGAGTTGATTTTCAATGTTATGTTACTTTCTGCTGTACAACAAAATGTTTCAGTTATTCATATGTACATTCTGTTTTTATATTCTTTTCCATTAGAATTTTTTTTGTATTTTCCATTAGAATTTATCAGAGAATATTGAATATAGTTCTTCATGCTATACAGTAAGACCTTGTTGTTTATCTGTTTTGTATACAAAAGCTTACATCTGCCAGTCCATCCCTCCCTCAACTCCAGTCTACTCTATCTGTGATTCTTTTTCTTTTTCATAAACAGGTTCATTTGTATCATACTTTAAATTCCACATATCAGTGATATCATAGGGATTTTTTCCTCTAGTCATTGCTTTTTTATACAAACATACGCATCACTAAAGTTTTGGTCGCTGTGGCTTTTTCGTGTTTTTTATATTGAGTATTTCTTACAAGAGTTTTTCCATAGCAGGTCTTTGCAAGGCAAACCCCCTAAGGTTTTTGATGTACCTGAGAATATTTTTATCGTGCTCTCCCATTTAAATAGCATATGGCTCAATCTGTGACCTAAGTTCAAAAACCTTTTCTTTCATACTGTAAAACACTGGATTCTTATATTCCACTGTTAAGTCCAATGTCAACCTGATTTTTTTATTTATCCAAGTGATTTACTCTTTGTGCATTTCAATTTTTAAAAATGTATCTTTGATAATCTTAATACTAAATTCCTTAATTTTCACTATGAACATGACTGTGGATTTTTTTTTTTCTTTTTGAAAAATGCTTTACCATTCTATGAGTTCTTTGTATATGACATCTTTCCTCTTAGTTTAATTCTGGGAGATTTATTTTTCTTCAAACATTGCCTCTCCTATTTTCTCACTTTCTGAGCCTCCGGGGACCAAGATGTTCTCACTTTGACTCATCCCCATGTCGCCTAGGTTTTACTTTAAACGTTCTCTCTCTTCATACTTTCTGCCACTTTGTGGGAGCATGTTTCTCACTCTCCTTCCCCACATCTCTTTCTTCAGTGCGAAATACCCTTCTTTTTATCCCTGTTACTGTCCTGCTTATTTTAACCATCATGTGGGAGTGGTTTTTGTAGACTTTTATTTTGAAATAATTTCAAATATTTACTTTAAACGTTCTCTCTCTTCATACTTTCTGCCACTTTGTGGGAGCATGTTTCTCACTCTCCTTCCCCACATCTCTTTCTTCAGTGCGAAATACCCTTCTTTTTATCCCTGTTACTGTCCTGCTTATTTTAACCATCATGTGGGAGTGGTTTTTGTAGACTTTTATTTTGAAATAATTTCAAATGGATATAAAAGTTGCAAAGATGGTACACAGAACTCCTTATCTTTCCCTCAGATTCTGTAACTGCCAACATTTTACATTTGCTTTGTCATTCTCTCTCCATAAACATATATTCATTTTATGTCTTTCTAAACTTCTGAGAAATAGCAGCAGACAGCATGCTTGCTCCTTTACCTCTAAATACTTTAGTGTGTATTTCTTGAGAATAAGGCCATTCTCTTACAAAATTACAGTACATTTATCTTTAATATTGATAAAAATACTATTTTCTAATCTTCATACCTTGTTCAAAGTACACTAATTGTACTTCTAATGATCTTTATGGCAGTACTGCTGCTAAGTCACTTCAGTCGTGTCCGACTCTGTGTGACCCCATAGACGGCAGTACTATATGCTCTCAATATTATGCAAGACATAAAAATGAGCTAGAAATGTGATTTAAATGTTCTAGTCTCTACATTAAAAAGTAAAAAGCAAGTGAAATTAATCTTACTAATAAACTGTATTTAAGCCAATATAGCCAAAATAATATCATTCCAACATGTAATTAATATAAAAATTATAATCAAGATAGTTTACATTCTTCTTTCATACTAAAACCCAGTGTGTATTTTTTAATTATAGCACTTCTCAACTCAGACTAGCCTCATTTCAATTATTCAGCAGCTGCATGTGGCCAGTGGCACCCACAGTGGACAATACTGCTCTGTAGCAAAGGAAAAATATTAATACAACGTCTGGTCCTGGATTCGAGCCAGGATCACACGTTGCATTTACCTGTCAGGTGTCTTTAGTCTCTTTTAATCTGGAACAGTTCCTTAGTCCTTTTAATTTTATGACAGTGACATTTTTTGAGTACCAGGCAGTTCTTTTAATTTGACTATCTCAATTTGGGGTTGTCTGATGTTTCCTCACAATTAGGTTCAGGTCATGCATCTTTGGCAGGGATACCAACAAATATTTGTTGTAAATATCTGTTTAGCACCCAATTTACATTTGGTTCTTTTTCTTTACTTCTTGAATTTGCATTCTATTACAATATCCCCACTATGCTTTTGAGGGTAGGTATTACGCTTACGTTAAATTTTTGGTCCAGCTGTTGCAGTTAGCTGCTTCATGTTCAGTTTGCTTTCACTTTTGCTAGTTGTACCCTTTGATATGTAGTTTTTGTGGCAGATGGTCTTATGTTTCTCTGGTGACTTAACCATTTGGCCTGTTAGTATTTGATGGGAAAGGGCCAAATCCTAGGTGGTATCTCTTCAGATGTGTTTAAGGGAAAGAAAAAGAATGAGACTGGGGAAGAAAGATTAAGTACCACATCACTGCTATCAGTTCCTCCATTTGCTTGCATTCCACTAGGTAAGTTAGTAAGCGAAATCGCTCAGTTGTGTCCGACTCTTTGCAACCCCAAGGACTATATAGCCTGCCAGGCTCCTCCGTCTGTGGGATTCTCCAGGCAAGAATACTGGAGTGGGTTGCCATTTCCTCCTCCAGGGGAACTTCCCAACCAGGGATCGAACCCAGGTCTCCCGCTTTGCAGGCAGACTCTACCACCGATCTTCGTCTGGACACTCAACAAAAAGCAGAAATAGAAAGACAGGATCTCTTTATGTTCTAATTCCCAGTTCTGTGAATCTGCAGAGGGAGGGGATGGAGAAGCCCCCTTCACCTCTTCTTCCCTTGAGAAGAGCTTTCGGCTGCCCTGAGAGTATTGTGACTGGGGACAGGAAGAGAGCTGGCATGGTGCTGCAAACATCTGTACTGCAGGACAAGTAATGGCCCTCTGTTGGCAATGTCAGAAGGGGTGGAATAAGAGAACTCCAATAGCCACCTCTCAAACCATCCCCCGACCAGTGAGTCAGAGGAAGGAGGAGGACTCCTTACTCCTCCACCCATCCTCCTACTCCTGGGTCAGGTCACCTCCCACCCCATTCCCACCTTCTGTCAGGACAGCCTTTGATCTCTCCTTTATTTCAGTGCTCTGTTCCCCGAATCTGTGCTTCCCTCTGTTTCTGAAGTCTCCCAGGGTTGAATTAAGAGGAATGAAGAGTATGTATGCTAATCTGCCGTCTCATCAGGAACTAGCAATAAACTTCCAGACTCTGTTGTTGTTTTGTTGTTCATTTCATTTAATTCTTGGCAACATCTATTCTTACTGCTATACTGTGGTAAATTTACCTGTTTTTCAGATTCTTTATTCTATTACCTTATCATTTTCTTCTCAATTTTTTATATTCTGGTAATGGGGTACTGATACCTTGATTTTCAATTGTGTATTTACAATTTCTCTTTGAATTTAACAGTCCTTGTTTTCTGTTTGTTGCTATCTTCTTTGGGCCCTACAAACATAATATCGTGATATCATAGGTCTCATTATTAACTCTGACTTCCACCATCACGTAATTTACATAATTAGCTTCCCTGATTAACCTTTGCCTTAAACCATATCTGACATCCCACCTGCTTTTCCTTCACTTTATCTTTTTAGTGTCTTTTTAATTTATTTTTTTTTACTTTTAGCCTTCCTAAGTCTTTTTAAAAGTTTACTGGTAAATCATCTCATTAATCCAATTGGAAGTGTTTTGTTGTTTAGGCCAAGAGAGGTGTTTGCTTCTTTGTTTGTTTGCTTCCCATATGATTGTTTAAACTTACAATTATTTTAGTCTTATTCAGTTTATGTTCTGCCATTCTAACTTTCTACCTCTCAGTTTTTTATTTTATTTTTTAATTGAAAGATAATTGCTTTACAGAATTTTGTTGTTTTCTGCCAAATATCAACATGAATCAGCCATAGGCATACATATGTCCCCTCCCTCTTGAGCCTCCCTCCCATCTCTCTCCCCATCCCACCCCTCTAGGTTGGTACTGAGCCCCTGTTTGAGTTCCCTGAGTCATACAACAAATTCCCATTGGCTGTCTATTTTACATATGGTAATGTAAGTTTCCATGTTACTCTCTCCATACATCTCACCCTCAATTTTTACAAATAAAATCTTTTTTAGATTTCCTTGGTGTTATATAGACAATGCATGTCCTTGGTTTTACTTTTGTTTATTTTTATTCCCTCTGGCAACAATCTTCTTTTTTATTCAATTAACTATCGACTTAATATAAACAATAAGATATTCTGTTTTATCACTACATCCATTTCTTAATAGAATAGTATGTTTTTGATTCACTTTTATGGGAAACCTTTGCAGTTTTTTGTGTTTTTCAACTCTTTTCTCACTTGCGTTTTCCATTTATTTAACTTACTATTCATTTAACTTATTTATTTTAATTTACATTTATTTAAACAATTCTCCTAATTCCTGAATCCTATCATAAACAATTTTTCCCAATTATTGTTCTTATTATCTCTCCAATAGGTACTTACTAATTCAGGATTTCTTATATTTTTAACAGCATCATTTTTTTTTTATGTCTGTCTTCTAAGATCAGATATCTTTTGGAAGTAACTTTTAAAGCCAAAATTGTTCATTAGTTGGTGATTAAATTCCTTAAGACTCAAAAATCTATGGAATCTTTGCCTTTAGATAACAACTTACTTGGATAAAAACCCAAAGTATACTGTTTTTAATGCTGTGGTTTACACATGGTTTTTCATTACAATGAATGAAACATACTTCTTATTCACTTATGAATTCTATTCCCTTACATGAAATCTGCAATCCAGCTCCTTACAGGGTGCTTTCTTTTTTTCTTAGAGTTAAAATATTAAATGATGCATGTTGATCTCATTTTTTTGGAAAAAAAGTATACTGTTTTTAATGCTGTGGTTTACACATGGTTTTTCATTACAATGAATGAAACATACTTCTTATTCACTTATGAATTCTATTCCCTTACATGAAATCTGCAATCCAGCTCCTTACAGGGTGCTTTCTTTTTTTCTTAGAGTTAAAATATTAAATGATGCATGTTGATCTCATTTTTTTGGAAAAACCAATACAGTATTGTAAAGTAAAATAAAAAGAAATGATAGCAAGCAGATAAGCTACCACAGACTTTAAAAATATGTAAATTTCAATAGATATATGAGAAAAATTCAACTTCCCTATGTGAGGCAATAACAAATTAAAACAGATGGTGACCATAAAAAATTAAATGGTATCTGAAATAGGGCTGTATTTATACCTTCAACTATTTTATTTGTGGTAATATTTTTCTTCTAGTAGATTTTCTTTTAATCTTTGATTTTTTGTGATGGTTATTGTTCTTTGTTGTTTGCTCATTCATTCCACAAATCGATTCAGAGCATCTGTGGTATGTAAGCATATCCTCAGTTTACTCCTATTTATTTCTTACCTTGCTTTAGGAACTCCTGTCTTTCCCAGAGTGCTCCACTCTCTCAGTCCATCCTCTTCGTCTTTTTGTATCTTTCATGCTCTGCATATTTTCTCCTAGTTCACTTTCTGTTTAGTTTTCAATAGCATTCAGTTCCACATTTACCTATGCATTATTGTTGACTTCTCTCCTCTCCCTCCCATAATGAGTTTTCCTGAAATAAGTGTAATATCATTCTCCCACATTTAAAAAATAGATGGCAACTGTTCTCTAAATCCTGTTTTGATTTTCATTTCATTTCATGGTTTACTGATTCCCCAGCCCCTAGTCCCACTTCCCCCTACATCCAGGTTCTTAATTCACACATCTCCTTTCATGCCTCCAAATATTCTTAATAGTTCAAAATCACTTTTTCCCCTTTTACTCATTTTTCTTTATGTTTCTTGTGATTATCATGACTCTGTCTGTGCTCAAATGTATCTGACTCTGAGACCCTTTGAACTGTGGCCCGCCAGGCTCCTTTGTCCATGGGATTCTCCAAGCAAGAATACTGGAGTGGGTTGCCATGTCCTCCTCCAGGGGATCTTCCTGACCTAGGGATCAAACCTGCATCTCTTATGTCTCCTGCATTGGCAGGTGGGTTCTTAACCACTAGCGCCACCTGGATGGATTTAAAATCAGAAGATTCACAGCCNTTTGTCCATGGGATTCTCCAAGCAAGAATACTGGAGTGGGTTGCCATGTCCTCCTCCAGGGGATCTTCCTGACCTAGGGATCAAACCTGCATCTCTTATGTCTCCTGCATTGGCAGGTGGGTTCTTAACCACTAGCGCCACCTGGATGGATTTAAAATCAGAAGATTCACAGCCTCTCATTCTGCCTCTTCCTGAAAGTTCACAAACTATATTTCTTGGGCATATCCTTTTGTAAATAACACACACCTATATTGGGTTGACCATTCAAAATTATGTATTGTATAAAGTACTCCTTTGTTTTTATCTTTCAAGGTAAAGTCCCATTACCACTGAAAGGATAAGTTAATTATTGGTAACTTGCTTGCCATTTATACCTGCTGGATGGTGTTTTAAAAAGCACATGGTTCCTGCATCTCATTCATGTAGCTTACATAGTCACCTGTTTTGAACTGATTTGAGGAGGAAGGAAGAAAGATTGGATTCATTGGCAAGTCATGGATCAATTATTATGTAAGCTCTAATGCTACCAGTTTCCCTGGCAAAATGGATGTGATTAACATTTAAGCTTGACACGAACCCATGCATTTTTCATTTAATATTTCCTTCAAACCTGTTTGCCAGTTCCTGTGTCATGATTCTAAGAAAAGCATATTTTGATAATAAAGATTTAATTTTCCCCTTGCATGAAAATATTCTGAACTCCATAAAGCTTTATGAAATTGTGGGAGAGTGGATAGACAAAGTTCATTAAACAATAGCATTATGTATGGTTACCCCAGAATTTGTACACAAAACCCTGCTAAAGCTAATGGCCTTTATGTATTTAAGTTTTCCAAACAACAAGAGTTGAAAAATATACCCACAAGAATTGTTTATGCCAAGAAAGGCCAACTATTTATAATCACAAGTGAAGTTTCTGCAAAGGTCTGTGCCAGGCACTACAGTCCTGGCACACATCCCTCCCAATTTGCAAGAACTCTACTGTTCGGGGCTAGAAGTGAAGCATGAATACAAAGAAATACTTGCAGCTTTTCCCTAGCCTCAGTTAAATTCAGAGTGAAAGCACAAACATATGAGGACAAAGGGTGTAGGACATCACAGTGCCTTATTTGAGTGAAAAGGATTAGTATGGGTGGCCCGGCAGTAAAGCCAGTCATCTGCGATCAGGGCTAGTTATAATCCCTTTACTGTACCACCGACTTGATTGATTAAATTTAAAGTTGTGAGTCAAATGCTCCCAGAACCTCCTGGAAACTTCCAGAGTCTGTGCATAATCATAGGGTCCTAATGACCTTCTGCTGGAAGAACGTGTGTGCTACCTGCAGAGAACACTTAAAGGCCTGGGAGGAAGCTAACCTTTTTCACAACTGCCAGCAAGAGTTTAATTAAACTCTCTCTAACGTAATAAGCTTGGTCCAATTTAAGAGCAAAATGTGCCGTGTGTTCCCCTCACATGGCGCTTCCCAGGGTCTTGTAGCTCAAGTGGAAAGAACAATGGCAAGCAGAAGGCTTTCTCTTCACATCTGGCTCCTGGAAATGGGGCTAAGGGGCTTTCTGGAGGGTGTTGCTGCCTGGGACCCTTAGTGTTTACAGATGTGAGTGGCTTTCAGTCATTGAATGCAAATTGCATTTGCTTTGTTGCACTCACCCTGGGAAAACCAAGAGGAAGAGGAGGAATAATGTTCCTTTATCCGCCCACCCACATTGAGATGCAGGGCACAGTCTTTGCAGGGTTATTGGGTCCCTAAGCAACCTCTGAAGATAGCTGTACATCTGTCCAGCTGCCTCTACTGTGGCCGACATCGATTCATTTGGCTCTGCTTTTCAAGTCTCTGCTTCCCTCTTTGCTTCACTGACTGAATTTTTTAGATAAAGCTTTCTTGCCTGCAGACCTGAGTGGCTACCTAGCTCCTGGACTGATTCTGCCTCCCTCTTAAACTTTTATCTGTATCCTGAAGGTGAGCTCAGTAGATAAAAAATGAAAGATGGTCAGCTTTTAAAGTGGAATCTAAAAGCCAGAAAAATATGCTAAAGCAAGGAGGTGGGGAAAATGGATTCTTACTGGAATGCCGAATCTCAACACCAAATATCAGAGCAGTTTGACAGTGGGGAAAGAGAGCATTTCTGAGGTGAGAGAAACATAATACTCCAGGTTCTCTTGCCCCAAGAAAAAGAAATAGTGACCAGTGGTAAGCACTCTACAGAAAGGTAAAACCTACATGGAAAGTCTGAATGATCATGGCCTTGGAAGTTAGATCCAACTTGAAGTATGGAATCTGAGCCTTGTTATAGGACCTTAGAAAACTTGCTTAGCCTCTGTACCTCAGTCTCCTTACCCGAAAACCTGGGATAATCGAAGCATCTACCTCATGAAGCTGCTTTGAAGATGGCCTGGGTTCAAAGCTAAGCTCCTTTATACAGTAGTCAGAAGACCTTGGGAAAGACACCAACTGACCTCTAAGCTCTGATTTTGCATTGTTGCTATTGTTCAGTTGCTGACCCGTGTCCAACTCTTTGTGACCCCATAGACATCAGCACGCCAGGCTTCCCTGTCCTTCACTGTCTCCCAGAATTTGCTCAAACTCATGTCCATTGAGTTGGTGATGTATCCAACCACCACACAGTAAAACCAAAATCTACATGTCTGAGTTATTATAGGGTTAGATGAGTTAATATCCTTACAGTTCTTGAAACAGGCTTGGCATATAGGGAGGGTTCACAAAGAGTCAGTTTTTTTCTTTACAATGAGATTTTAAAGGGCCCTAGATCAATATCTGGAGAAGGCACTGGCACCCCACTCCAGTACTCTTGCCTGGAAAATCCCATGGATGGAGGAGCCTGGTAGTCTGCAGTCCATGGGGTTGCGAAGAGTTGGACACGACTGAGCGACTTCACTTTCACTTTTCACTTTCATGCATTGGAGAAGGAAAGGGCAACCCACTCCAGTGTTCTTGCCTGGAGAATCCCAGGTCTGGGGGAGCCTGGTGGGCTGCCGTCTATGGGGTCGCACAGAGTCAGACACAACTGAAGCAACTTAGCAGCAGCAGCAGCTCAATATCACAGCAAATGTTGTGTTAGCTGTGACTATAATGTGTTTATTTCTAGACTTGTTGTCACACCCACACAAATTCTCAATCTTTAAGGATTTAGCTCTGATCTTGGATGAGTCCTCTCATCTTAGATGAGTCCTCTCATCGGATTGGCTTCCATAATGCAGTGAGAATTTGCTGAAGTTCTGACCTAGCACCTGAATTTCCTTCTTGTCCCAAATGGATGGAGGGCTGATTTTCAGGTATGTTACTATTTTATCATTTCTAACTTTACAAACACCACTGAAGATGCATGGCCCTAATTTTAAAATTAGAAGACATTTTACAAACGATGTCATTCTGTGGACAGCCTCACCAGCAATGAGGAATTAGAGTTTGCATTTGTGACATTTCCCCCTCTGAAAGGAATTTAATAACAAATGCAACACACATTTCACAATCAGCCAGGCAAGCACATGGAACTAGTCAGCTAATTTTAATGACAGGTTAGTATTTACTGACTTGTGTTTTTGTAAATCAGCTAAGGGAAGTAAACAGACTTTGAGATTTACGTGCTCTGTGATTTCTGTTGGCTAAGACCAGTTTTTCTTGGTTTCTCTCCTGTTTCTCTCTCCCCTCCCCACCTCCCCAGATATGCATAAGCAATTCTTGGGTAGACTCTGCCTCAAACTATTCTAGGGCCTGAGCAACAAACAGAGAAGCAAAGCTGGGATGAGATGAGGAAACCAGCTGAATTGTTGAGCTGAGTCCTGTTCGCTTCTCTCTTTGCCAAGCCAGCTCTCACTCAGCCTTCTTACTTCAGCCTAGACCATCACTTCTTCAAGGAGGTCTTTCCTGATAACCCACACCAGACTGGATCTGGTTCTCAAAGGCCCTGTACAACACTTTGTACCCTTCTAACTATTTATTGTTTAGTGGGACTGCTACAGGTTTCCCTAGAGTTATGTTCTTCTAGCTATCCATGTAATTTAAAGTTCTACAGAATTCAAGATGCATCCTCACAAAGGATTAAGACTGCTTTTTAAATCCAGCTCTGCAGTGGTACAGCTGTGCACCAATCACAGAAACACAGTTAAAAACTCAGTTAGTCACCAACTCTGCAATTATGATTCTTGACATTCTTTTTTTTTGGTTTGGTTTATTGTTTTGCATTGCTTTTTGGGAGACCTAGAGATTTATTCTAATGTTGGGCATTCTCTTAACTTTTTTTAATAGGATAATTGCTTTACAATGGTTTTAGTTTCTGCTGTACAATAACATTAGTCAGGTCTAAGTACACATCTGTCCCCTCCCTCGGGGGCCTCCATCCCACCCCTTTAGGGGATCACAGAGCACTGAACTGAGTTCCCTGTGCCTTGCAGCAGCTTCCGCCTAGCTATCTATTCCCACCAGCGATTCACACATGGTAGGTAGTATATAAAAGTCAATGCTACTCTCTCAATTTGTCCCCCCTCTCCTTCCTCCACTGTGTCCACAAGTCCCTTCTCTGCATCTGCATTTCTATTCCTGCCCTGAAAGCAGGTTCATCAGGACCATTTTTCTATAAGCATTAATATAGGATATTTGCCTTTCTCTTTCTGAATTATATCACTCTGTATAATAGGCTCTAGGTTCATCTACCTCACTACAACTGACTCAAATTCCTTCATTTTTGTGGCTGAGTAATATTCCAGGCAATTCTTTTTAATTGTGGAGAGGGGGAATTTGCATGAACAATTTAAGTATAAGGGATTTTATTCCTATTTTTATATGTTTTTATTAATATGTATTTCTATGCTCTGTGATTCACATCCACATAACATGAGGCTGCTATGTAATTATTTGTTTAATTAAATTTGCTTTCTTTTGTCACTACCCACTGCTCATTACCGTACACCCGGTGCCCAGCAAAATGCCTGGCATATGGTAGATAGTCAAAAAAAAAACCCGAGAGGGTCTGAGGAGAGTAGAAACTGACCTCCTATGAGCATCTAAAAATAGGAATAATTTTCTTTTTTCTGTGAGCAGGAAGGACAGTCGTGTCTTTCATCTCAAAGACAGAGGAAAGAATAATCTCTTCCTCTGGGCTCCAACAGCATTCTGTTCACTCCTACATCAGGAAGAAGATCCTAACTGGCAAAAAATATTTATCAGTCTGTCTCCTGTACTAGACTCTCAGTTCCCTGAGGGCAAGGATCATGTCTTGTTCAGAACTATGCTATGATCTCCCAGCCTATACAAAACAGAGTGGGCTTTTATCAGTATCAGATGGATGAACTGGACTCCTGGGGTCCACTCCATCCCTTGTAATGAATGTCACATAGGACAGAGTCTAAACCCTCTCTAAAATCTAAGTTAAATGCATTCTGCTTCCTTTATAAGATCTGGGAAAATATCTGTCATTATCTTCAACCATGGGGCATACAATTAGCATCTTTGAGATACTATAAATGATAGAAATAACACTGGACAAATTTCCTATATGATTCTTTTCCTTATCCTCTATTTCCTGTGTCCTCCTTGCTTTTTCCTCATCTTTTATAATGGTTTTATGATAGACTTTGGAGAAACACATTAGAATTAATTGGGACCATCACTGTATCCCTAGCTTCAACATAGTATCTGATATGTGATTAGTGCTCAAGACACATTGTCAGTGGGCTTGCTGCACGAAGTTCCCATTTTTAAGAAAACTTTCTAACTACTTAGAACAATCATAGGAAAAGGGAATGTCTATGTTCTAAAAAGTCTTTATAAATTTACCAGAATTGTACACATGAAACTCCACTGAAGCTAATAGCATTTATGTGCTTAAGTTTTCCAAACAATGAGTTGAAAATATACCCTGAAGAATTGTTTATGCCAAATAAGGCTAACTATTCATGATCATGACTGGGATTGCTCCGTGTTTTGTGCCAGCCACTGCATTCCTGCCAAACATCCTCCCAAACAATTTACAAGGATTCTTGGGTTTCATGTTGGAAATGAAGCAATAAAACGCCTCTTCTACCCAACTTCTGAGGATCTTCTTCATTACTACTTACTGAGGCTACACGGATTAGAGCAACGTCTCAACTGTCTTGAAATGCTTGTTTTGGCTGACAAAGCAGCATGGATTTTCAACTAAAGGACGTAGAAACTAGTTAATAGTATTGTGATGTCAGTTTGACTTCTGAACACACAACCCTGGGAAAATGGCTCACACTCTTTCTATGCCAGAGGCACAAACTGAGAGATTGTCAGTCAGATATTTCTATCAGCCAAAGTGAGAAATCAGTTCCCTATCCTGGTGGCTTTTGGGCCAAAACTCGCAGAAGAAAGCAAAAAAGCTGGTCGGCCAAGGTCTTAGATTTGCTAGAAATTATATACTTGGAGAATAATTCACAAAAAAATAAAACAGACCAAAAGTGCTCCTGAAAATTGAGTTTACTGAGGACCTTTAAGACTCAGTCCAACCCTTGGATTCTGATACCGGAGATTTTCCCTATTGGAAGAATTTTAGAAATGCTTAGCACCCCATCATTGTCCCAGTTCTAACAAAACCATCGCATCTAATGGCAAGTGTGTGGACTCTGGAGCCATATTGAATCTTGCACTTAATTAATCTCTCTGTGTCTTACTTTTCTCATCTGTAAAGTGGGAATGATAACAAGACCAACATCTCAGGACTTGTGAGGATGAAATGAATTAATATATATAAAGGACTTAGAAGAGTGCCTGGTGCACACTGTGTTATATAATTGTTAGCTGTTGTTATGTGATCCAGTTCTTGCCTTGACCCCAGGTCTCATAGTTGAGTCTCAACCATCAGGAATTCATTGATTCCATAGGTTATCTAAGGACTGACTACTATCCAGTTGACCTTGCCTTTAATGTTGTCCTGCTCCCCAATGAGACCCTATCTTCGCTCCTCCAACCCTTGCTTCTACCAATCCTTCCAAACCCTGGAATTCTGTGTCTTAGACCTGCCAGACCTGCCCAATGCCCAGTGTCCCTGGTCTCTCCTGTTACCAGGAGATCCTTGGTCTTCTGGCTCACCTCCACTAACATTCTCTCTGTCTTGTCTTTAAGCTGATCTGCCTGCTTTGGTTTTGATTCTGACAGCACCCTTGAAATTTGTTCAAGCAATGAATAAGTTATTCAGCCCTTATTCCCTCCAAGGGAGAACTAGTAAGCCAGACCTTATCAAGTCAAAGAATTCCTGCTACCTCTTACTGTAATAATTTAATCTCTAATAAGTTTAAAAAAAAAAAAAAAGCACCACCACCACTAAGGAAATATCCCTCTAATCATAAACTATCCCTCTTCATCAAAAGAAAACAGACTTCTCCTGTTTAGAATTGCACAAACAGAATTCTTCCATTTCACCAGAGCGCCAGGGAATAATAGTCCCCCAGCTGCCACCTTGGGCCACAGGTTTCAGGAACTTGGAAAGAGGAATTTTCCATCCTGATTGTTGCCTTTGCAGTGTCCTCAGCTGCCAGGACATGGTGGTGGGCATGGGTCTGAGCCAGCTTTTGTGTTTCTAAATAATAAATCTTAAGATGCTATCCTCCTTCACTACAGGGCCCTGGATACTTGTCAGTCAACCAACATTCCTGCACATACCTACTATGTGCAGAACTTTAAAACTGAAAACAAAGTCACTTCTTTATGTATTTTTAAAAAGCATTGGTGGGCAAGCTAGCACTCAAGACAGAGCTAACAAGTCTTATACTGGTGAAACAGAAGAGACTTGCCCAAGGTCACAGGTCCCAGCTAGGCTAAAACCAGGACTTAATTACACCAGACTGGGCTAAAATACAGATTCCTCAACAGGACTCCATTCACTGGGGCCATACCAATCTCATCTCCTGCCCCTCTGAAATTTTTTCTTGGCTCCACGTCCATCTTGTTTCCAGATAACACCCTGCTCAATGTTGTCTCCATACCTTCTTTGCGTAGTCTGTTTTTGGAGGGGACTTGCAGCACTCTGTTTGCCTACACCCCATTCACCTGGCTGAATACTGGCCACCCTTTTGTTCTCAGCCTAAACCCTCATTGCCTCAAAAAGCCTTCTTCATTTCCCCAAACTAGATTAGCAGCTCTCCTCCTTTCTGCTCCCACCTTCAATTATCCCAACATGACACTCCTGTGCTGCCCTCTAACTGCCTATTTACACGTTCCATCCCCCTAATAGCTGATACAGGGCAGGGCCCTTGTCTGGTCTGGCTCAGAATCACCAGCACCTTGCATAGGGTTTAGAGCATAACACAAACCAGTGAGTATTTGTTGAATTAAGGTGAACCAAACTCTCTATCAAGCTTCCTCCCTGATGGGTCAAATCCTAAAATAAAGATATGAACTTTGTATAGGTATGAGCTAATGGATCCATGCAGGCTGAGCTCCTGGTCCAGAGCACATGACCTCTGACCTTTAAAATGACCACACCTCTAACAAACTTAGCTCATCTTTGTAATTTCCCTTTTATCCCTGTTACACGAGCATTAAACTTTTGATTTCTATACAGAGCAACTCAAGCCCCGGTTAGTCCACAGTGAGCCTTGAGAGACAAGAATGGAAAGGTTAACACAGCTTCTATCTTCACATTTTCTTTTTTAAAAGTAAACTTTTAATCAAAATACACATACAAAAAAGTAGGTAAATCTAAAGTGTATAGGTCACAGGTTCCCATTTATTTGAATACATTTCAGTTAACAGCACAAAAAAATAGAAAATTACTAGGATTCCTGAAGCATCTGTTTTGTCCCCTTCCAGTCACTACTCCACCAAGTAAGGGCAACCACCATCTTGACTTATAGATTAATCTTTACTGTTTTTAAACTTTTTATAATTAGAATTATGCAGTGTGTAATCTTTTGTGTCTGGCTTCCTTTGTTCAGCTTTATATTAATAATTGTAAGATTCATCCACATGGTGGTATATAATTTTAGTTTGTTCTTTTTTGCAGCTGTATAATATTCCATTGTATGAGTATACTGCATTTTACTTATCCATCCCGTTATGGATGAGCATTTGGATAGTTTCAAGTTTGGGGCTATTATGAATAGTGCTATATATGCAGTCTAGCACATGTCTTCTAGTAAGTATATGTATTTCTGTTGGTTATATTCTAGGAGTGGAATTATTGGGTAAAAGATATATAGCCTAGCTTTAGCAGATATTGTTAAGTAATTTTTCACAACTAGAGGGGTCTGATAAACCTATATCTTTGCCAACATCCAATATTATTGGCCTTTTTTTCATTTTAGCTATCTAGTGTATGTGTTGTTATCACTTTGCAATGTTAATTTGAATTCTTTGATTTTGACGACTATGTTACTATTGGTCATTTGGATAATTTGAAGTGCCTATTCAGGCCTTTTGACCATTTTTTTTAATTGAGTTGTCTGCCTTTTTGTTATTGCTATGTAAAGATTATATAAGAGGGGTCTGATAAACCTATATCTTTGCCAGCATCCAATATTATTGGCCTTTTTTTCATTTTAGCTATCTAGTGTATGTGTTGTTATCACTTTGCAATGTTAATTTGAATTCTTTGATTTTGACGACTATGTTACTATTGGTCATTTGGATAATTTGAAGTGCCTATTCAGGCCTTTTGACCATTTTTTTTAATTGAGTTGTCTGCCTTTTTGTTATTGCTATGTAAAGATTATATATACACACACACACATACACACACACGTACATACTTGTGTATGTATATAATAGATATGAGTCCTTGTACATGTAATACATTCTGTGGCTTGCTTTCTTACTTTGCTAATCTTTTGATCAACAGAGGTTTTAATTTTAATGTAATCAAACTGATCTTTTTTTCTTCATGGTTAACAATTTTTGTGTCTCATTTAAGAAATCTTTGCCTGCTTCAAAGTCATGAAGACTTTGTTCGTGTTCTCTTCTAAAAGCTTTATTGTTTTTACTTTTCATGTCTAGAAGTTGAATTGATCTGTAATTGAATTTGTGTATGGTATAAGGTGAGGGTCAAGATTCTTTTCTTCTTTCTCCCAAAGTCATTTACTGGAATGCCCATCCTTCCCTTACGGCATCAGTGTCACCTTGTCGTACACTAAGGGGCTGTGTATCTGTGAGTCTGTTTTTGAACTCTAGTCATTGATATGCTCATCTGTCTTTCAGATCTGGAAGTGTTATTTCTCCAGCTGTGTTCTCCAAGATGATTTTGGCTGTTTTTGGTCTTTTGCTAAATTTTAGAATCATAAATGACCTCAATTTTCATTTTGTAAAAACCTGCTAGTATTTTTATTGCGTTCATATTGAATGAATGGGCAAATTAAGGGAGATATGGCAACTCTGCTGTATTGACTCTTCTAATCACCAAATATGTTAAAGTACTCTATTTAGCTTTACTCTAAGTACACTCAATAGTGTTTTATACCTCCCTATAAAAAAGAGATCTTACTTACTTCTCACTATATTTTAGATTTTATTATAAATAATAGGTTTTAAAACTTTTATTTTATATGTGTCACTGGTATATAGACATTAAGTCAATTCTAGGTATTGAGTTAGTAGCTGGAGACCTTGCTAAATGTACTTATTATTTCTATTTGTTAGGTTATTGTGAAATTTTTATATACACAATTGTATCTTCTACCTTTCCGATTCTTATGCTTTCTTTTTGTCTTTCTTGCCTTATTGTACTCACTAGAACCTCCAGTACAATTATGGGTAGAAATGGTGAGAGTGGGCATTCTTGTTTTGTTTTAGTCTTGTAGAAAAAATGTTTACTATATCATTATTAAGTATTATTTTGTCATATCTTTTTTTTTTGCTGTTGTTTATTTTTTATTAGGTAAAGACAGTTCCCTTCTAAGTTTCTTGAGATTTTTATTTATCATGAATGTTTTTGAATATAATCAGATATTTTTATCAGTTCAGTTCAGTCACTCAGTCTTGTCTGACTCTTTGTGACCCCATGAACCACAGCATGCCAGGCCTCCCTGTCCAACACCAACACCCATAGCTTACCCAAACTCATGTCCATTGAGTCGGTGATGCCATCCAACCATCTCATCCTCGTTGTCCCCTTCTCTTCCGGCCCTCAACATTTCCAACAACAGGATCTTTTCAAATGAGTCAGCTCTTCACAACAGGTGCCCAAAGCATTGGAGTTTCAGCTTCAATATCAGACCTTCCAATGAACACTTAGGACTGGTCTCCTTTAGGATGGACTGGTTGGATCTCCTTGCAGTCCAAGGGACTCTCAAGAATCTTCTCGAACACCACAATTCAAAACCATTAATTCTTCGGTGCTCAGCTTTCTTTGTAGTCCAACACTTTCATCCATACATGACTACTGGAAAAACCATAGCCTTGACTAGACAGACCTTTGTTGGCAAAGTAATGTCTGCTTTTGAATATGCTGTTTAGATTGGTCATAACTTTCCTTCCAAGGAGTAAGCGTCTTTTAATTTCATGGCTGCGATCACCATCTGCAGTGATTTTGGAGTCCAGAAAAATAAAGTCAGCCACTGTTTCCCCATCTATTTCTCATGAAATGATGGGACCAGATCCATGATCTTTGTTTTCTGAATGTTGAGCTTTAAGCCAACTTTTTCACTCTCCTGTTTCACTTTCATCAAGAGGCTCTTTAGTTCTTCTTCACTTTCTGACATAAGGGTGGTGTCATCTGCATATATAAGGTTATTGATATTTCTCCCAGCAATCTTGATTCCATCTTGTGCTTCCTCCAGCCCAACATTTATCCTTTTCTCCTTTGCTTTTCACTTCTCTTCTTTTCACAGATATTTGTAAGGCCTCCTCAGACAGCCATCTTACTCCACATAAAATATTTCTATATCTATGTAAATATTCATAAATGTTTTCTGTTAATGTGAATTATTGAATGTTAAACTATACTGGTATTCATGGAATAAACCCTACATTGTGATATGGTATCCTTTTTCTAAATACTTAGATATAGAGTTTGCTAATATTTTTGTTTGAGGTATTGCATCTACGGTCATGAAAGAACTGGACTCTTATCTTTACTTTTACTTTCAGTTTTGAGGTAGAATTTTTTTTACCCATCCTGACTCCTCTATCTTCCTATATATAAACTGGGTCAATAGATTTTGCTTCTATTATTAACTTAACAAACATTCCCAAGAGCTTCCAAGCTCTCTGTCATTGTCAGAAGAAAAACTCTTCCCAAAGACAAAGCAATACAACCCAAATCCTGCTTAACCACTCATAGGTAATGTGTCCACTGACAAGTTAAAGATCCTCACCAAGCCTGTTTCCTCATCAATAAAATGGAACTGAAAAGCAAATTAGATGATACATGTGAAAGTACCTGGTACAAGTGTATGCTCAGTAATTCCTATTTCTCACTACCTCTTCTCTCTGCTGCCTAAAAACTTTTCAAACCCAGAAGAACTTTGGGTTACTTGCTTACAGGGTTTATCTGACAGTTGAGACTTAAATCTGAAAGATGAGCTAATGGATATAGAAGAACTCCATTTTTTGGTTATACTCTAAAAAACAAAGCAGAGTTATTTACTGCTCCAGTTGAGTTTTTATATACAAGCTCCTGCTGCTGCTGCTGCTAAGTTGCTTCAGTCGTGTCCGACTCTGTGTGACCCCATAGATGGCAGCCCACCAGCCTCACCCATCCCTGGGATTCTCCAGGCAAGAACACTGGAGTGGGTTGCCATTTCCTTCTCCAATGCAGGAAAGTGAAGTCGCTCAGTCGTGTCCGACTCTTAATGACCCCATGGACTGCAGCCTACCAGGCTCCTCCATCCTTGGGATTTTCCAGGCAAGAGTACTGGAGTGGGCTGCCATTGCCTTCTCTGATACAAGCTCCTAGATTTTTAAAATTAGGTAAACATTACTGGAATTTATCATCCAAAGTGCTATAATTCCTTCTGCAGGGCTTCAAACTCAGGTGTAAATGGTGTATTAAACATTTGGAAGTTGTCCAGGAATTCAGCCTCTCTCCCATATATAACAATGTTTATGTAAAAAAGACAGCTTGGAAGGACACTTTTAAATACACTTCTTCATTCTAGGAATTTAACCCCAGTGCTATTTGTCAATGCACAATAAACCTTTAGCCTTTAGAATAGCAATGGGGATGGGAGTTTGGGAGTTCCCTGAGGTTATGTTATTTACCTCTGAGATGAAAATCAGGTGATTAGCTAGCCTTTGTTATTGTTCAGTCGCTAAATCAGGTCTGACTCTTCATGACTCCATGAACCACGGTACGCCAGACTTTCTTGTCCTTCACTAACTCCCAAAGTTTGCTCAAACTCATGTCCATCAAGTCGGTGATGCCATCCAATAATTTCATCTTCTGTCAGCCCCTTCACTTTTTGCCCTCAATCTTTCTCAGCTTCAGGGTCTTTTCTAATGAATCAACTCTTCACATCAGGTGGCCAAAGTATTGGAAGGCCATCAGTCCTTCCAATGGATACTCAGGGTTGATTTCCTTTACAATTGACAGTTTGATCTCCTTGCAGTCCAAGGGACTCTCAAAAGTCTTCTCCAACACCACAGTTTGAAAGTATCACTTCTTTAGCACTCAGCTTTCTTTATGATCCACTTCTCACATCCGTACATGAGTACTGAAAAAACCATAGCATTGACTATACGGACCTTTGTTGGCAAAGTGATGACTCTGTTTTTTAATACAGTGCCTAGGGGTCACACAGAGTCGGACACGACTGAAGTGACTTAGCAGCAGCAGCAGCAGCAGGTTGGTCATAGCTTTTCTTCCAAGAAGCAAGCATTTTTTAATTTTGTGGGTCCAGTCACTATCCTCAGTGACTGTGGAGCCCAAGAAAATAAAATCTGTCACTAAATAAATCAAGAATCAGAAGTTCAGAAAAATGGGTGGGAAAGGCTGAGTTTAAAGAAGGCTAAAAGTTATGAACTTCAAGAGCCGATAAACCCGTGTTGTCGGAGGCTCTGGATAGGCACCACCTTATTTGTTCCCATGGTGACAGGCATGGGTGACACTAGAGTGACCTCTTAAATAACTATGGACTTGGCTCGGGCTTTGGATGCCCAGTGGAGTAGAAAGGGCATAGCCTTGGTAGACCAGGTGATAGGCTTAGCTCTGCTGCTTACCAGCAGCTCAGTTCCCTCATCCATAACATGGAGGTGGTAATGGACCTCCCTAGGATGAGCACTGTGAGAACAGAAGGATGTAAGCTAATGCCTATGAAGTACATGAGGCAGGGAGTGTGCTCAATAAATAGTAAAGGTTTTAATGATAATGATAATGGTAACAATGGCAACAATGGTGATGACAATGGAAACAACATCTGTAGCTTTGGGTGGAGGGGTGCTGAAAGATCATCTATAAAACTACTCTGCTTACAGAAATAAGAGGAGCAGCCCTAGCTAGCTCTTGTCTAATCTCCAGACTTGAATGAATCTCCAGGCCCAGACACACAATTAGTTGAGATAGCCGTGTATCAACTTCCCCCAAAGCAGACCCTGAGCCAAGGACTTTGGTGCAGATGTGTGTCAGTCGCTCAGTCGTATCCGACTCTTGTGACCCCACGGACTGTAGACCACCAGGCTCCTCTGTCTAAGGGATTCTCCAGGCAAGAGTACTGGAGAGGGTTGCCATTTCCTTCTCCATGGGATCTTCCCGACCCAGGAATCAAACCCACATTTCCTGCATTGCAGGTGGATTCTTTACTGTCTGAGCTACCAGGGAAGTCCCCTCAGTCTTCAGATATTATAAAAATTCCATTGTCGTTAGGGAGGAAACTGAGGCACATTGACCCCCCCAACCCCAGGCCTCTATTTGCCAGTCCAAGGTCTAGCGTACACCCTCCCGCTCTCCACCCCCAGTGGAATGAGCTGTACATAGGCAGCCTTTTGCCGTGTGCCAGGGGGAGGGTCTCAGGAGCCCATCTGGTGGCCTATGTTGGGGGAGGCTGGCCAGGGTCAAGGGCTGTGGGTGGGGAAGCAGGAGGAGGAGGAGCAGGTTGGAGGAGCAGCTGCTGTGTGTGTGCGTAGGGGGCGGTCGGCACTGAATAGGGGACCCCAGCTGGGGTTCCATAATGATATTAATGAGGGACAGGCAGAGCCCTCTGCTGTCCAGATGGGGAAACTGAGGCGAAGGCTCCTCCTGTCTTTGAGAGGGGAGAGGCCTGCCATCAGCTAGTGAGGTTCATTCCTCTTCCCCAGGAAGGCACTGCAGCCCAGGANCTGAATAGGGGACCCCAGCTGGGGTTCCATAATGATATTAATGAGGGACAGGCAGAGCCCTCTGCTGTCCAGATGGGGAAACTGAGGCGAAGGCTCCTCCTGTCTTTGAGAGGGGAGAGGCCTGCCATCAGCTAGTGAGGTTCATTCCTCTTCCCCAGGAAGGCACTGCAGCCCAGGAGCGGCAGTGCCTTGTCAGCGGTCACTCAGGGAGACACAGGAGGGACAGCAGCTGGGTCACCTGGCCGCACAGACCCCCCACTGCAGCCACGTGGAGGGGTACCCTCCCCCACCTCAGCTGCTGGGAGGAGTGCCTGGGTCCGGCGCCTGCCTTCCCCTGCTCACGTGCCCAAGAAAGGCTCATTTTTAGCACCTGGCCTCTTTTCCCTGCCTGGAGAGAGCTCAAGGGACAGAGTAGGGAAGAAAGCAGCCAAGGGGGACAGGAAGATCTGGAAGTAGGGCCCCAGGGGATTGTCTGATTCTTCTGCTCTCCTGACCCCAAGGGGGCCCAGGCATGGAGAGGGGTCCTTAGCCACCGTGCAGCATGGAGATGAAGAGAACGCTGTCTTGGTAAATGACGATGCTGGAAGCAAGAGTGAAGGAGTTGAGGGAAAATGATAGGGCAGGAGAAGGAAATCTACCTAGGAGTGCATTTTGAGGTCACTGGCATCAGTGCACCTCTAAAAAGTATACAGAATGCCTTCCAGAATTGTCCACAAGCTCCCATGACTCTGTAGGCTGAGTTTTGTCTCTAGGAGCAATAACTTCCCTGGTCTTCCAGACACTTGATTGCTGCCCAAGCAGGCACTCAGTGCTTCAGAGAAGGTCAGTCAGTTCAGTCACTCAGTCGTGTCCGACTCTTTGCAACCCCATGAATCACAGCACGCCAGGCCTCCCTGTCCATCACCCACTCCCGGAGTTCACTCAAACTCATGTCCATTGAGTTGGTGATGCCATCCAGCCATCTCATCCTCTGTTGTCCCTTTCTCCTCCTGCCCCCAGTCCCTCCCAGCATCAGGGTCTTTTCCATTGAGTCAACTCTTTACATGAGGTGGCCAAAGTACTGGAGTTCCAGCTTCAGCATCAGCCCTTCCAATGAACACCCAGGACTGATCTCCTTTAAGATGGACTGAAGATATAAGGCAGTAAATGGAAAGAGGCACAGTACACTTGAGGTGGACATTCACTGAAAGCATGAGTGTGTACTCACATCTGCCGACCATTGTGGCTGAAGTCAGAGGTAGATGGAGAGTATGTGATACAGAGCATCAAATGCAATTGCTGCAGGCCAAATCTTAGTTCAAGGACAGGTTCTGCCTGCCACATGTGATCCACAGCTGTGAGAGTTGCCAAAAAGGCCTGTCCTCTCATCTTCACTTCTGAGAGTGGCTACATGCACAGTTGGTCCTTATATTTAGCAGACTTATCCAAGACCCTCAGACCTATCCAAGATTCTCCAGCTGTGCTTTCTAATGTGATAGCCACTAGATACACATAGCTATTTTAATGGATTAAAATTATATAATATTTCAAGCCTTCAGTATGCACTCTGGCAAGGGGCTACCATACTGGACAGCAGACTATGGAACAATTCCATCTTCACAGAAAAATTCACTTAGAGCATCTGTAGAGTGAGCCTGCCTGGGTCCAAATCCTGGTTCTACCACTTAATCGGCCTGATAACTCTGAGCAAGTCATTTAATGCTTCTATGCTTTAACTTCCTAGTCTGAAAAATGGGCTTGACTCAAAGATTAAATAAATAACAATATACAAAGCACATAGTAAAGTCTCACTAAATATTAATGATTATTACAATTTCCCTGTTCCTAAGGCAATTCCTACATGAGGCAGGCAGCTGCTAAAGATCCTTCACTCCCAATCCAGACCCCCAGTCTCCTGGAGCTCATCTCTGGCCTCTTAAACGGTCTTCACGCTCAAGATGTCCCTGCCATGTGCCCCGAAGGCTCAGAACAGAGAGGCTTCTCTGATCAGTGCTTCTCAGTACCCTTTAAGTCTCCCATTCTGACTGCAAAAGGTGGAAGCTGAACCCTGACTGCAAACTAATGTCAGGGACTTTACTGGCTGCTCCTGAGAACTTCTGTCTGTATATCTGACTCATTTTGTTGTCATTTGCCCACCATTTGCTCCACCCACCTGTTGAGCTTCTATACCCTGCCAGTGCTGGCTGCCACTTGAACAACTAAGCTGCCCACAGCCAGTTAGAAAATCCAGCTATCCTCCAGGACCTTGATGATTTCTGCTGCTTCTGCTAAGTCGCTTCAGTCGTGTCCGACTCTGTGTGACCCCATAGACGGCAGCCCACCAGGCTCCTCCATCCATGGGATTTTCCAGGCAAGGGTACTGGAGTGGGTTGCCATTGCCTTCTCCGTGATGATCTCTAGGTATCATCAACTGATTGTGAAGTACCTAGGTGTAATTTTCTTGCTTCAATTGTGTTTTGAGTTTATTGGGCTTCTCGGATCTGTAGGTTATTTTTCATCAAATTTGTGAAATTTTCAGGCATTAAAAAAATATATTTTATAACTCAATTTCTCTATCATCTCCTTCTGAGACTCCAGATACCTTTATGTTAAACTAGTTGTTGTTCTAAAGATCGCTGAGACTCCAGTTAATGTTTTTCAAACTTTTTTTCTCTGTGCTTCATTTCAAATTGTTTCTATTACCCTATTTTTTAGTCTACATATCTTTTCCTTTGCCATGTCATATATACAGGTGTATTTTTCAGTTCTAGAATTTCCATTGGGTTTTTAAGAATAGCTTCTCTTTCTCTGCTGAGGGTCTCCATTTGTCTACTTATTAAGTCTATCTTTTCTTAAAATTCTTGAACATATTGATAATAGATGTTTTAAAGTCCTCATAATCTCAATGTCATCTCAGGAACTTTTTCTTTCTATTGTTCTTTTTTCATGGTTATAATCATATTTTCCTGCTCCTGAACAACTTTTGATTGTATGAGAGACATTGTAGGCGCTATGTTGCTGAGTGTCTGGATTTGTTGTCTTTCTTTAGAGAGATGGAGTTTTGCTTTGACAGTTCTAGTGGTAGACCTGCTTAATTCTCTTTCAAGGCTTGTTTTCTAAGCTTTGTTAGGGTTAGTCTAGAGTAGTCCTTGCTCTGGGTATACCGTCATTTTACTCCTAATATGTGCCTTTTCTAGAGTCTCACTTGAACATCCTGAATGGTTAATATGGGTGATGGNGGTTCATTCCTCTTCCCCAGGAAGGCACTGCAGCCCAGGAGCGGCAGTGCCTTGTCAGCGGTCACTCAGGGAGACACAGGAGGGACAGCAGCTGGGTCACCTGGCCGCACAGACCCCCCACTGCAGCCACGTGGAGGGGTACCCTCCCCCACCTCAGCTGCTGGGAGGAGTGCCTGGGTCCGGCGCCTGCCTTCCCCTGCTCACGTGCCCAAGAAAGGCTCATTTTTAGCACCTGGCCTCTTTTCCCTGCCTGGAGAGAGCTCAAGGGACAGAGTAGGGAAGAAAGCAGCCAAGGGGGACAGGAAGATCTGGAAGTAGGGCCCCAGGGGATTGTCTGATTCTTCTGCTCTCCTGACCCCAAGGGGGCCCAGGCATGGAGAGGGGTCCTTAGCCACCGTGCAGCATGGAGATGAAGAGAACGCTGTCTTGGTAAATGACGATGCTGGAAGCAAGAGTGAAGGAGTTGAGGGAAAATGATAGGGCAGGAGAAGGAAATCTACCTAGGAGTGCATTTTGAGGTCACTGGCATCAGTGCACCTCTAAAAAGTATACAGAATGCCTTCCAGAATTGTCCACAAGCTCCCATGACTCTGTAGGCTGAGTTTTGTCTCTAGGAGCAATAACTTCCCTGGTCTTCCAGACACTTGATTGCTGCCCAAGCAGGCACTCAGTGCTTCAGAGAAGGTCAGTCAGTTCAGTCACTCAGTCGTGTCCGACTCTTTGCGACCCCATGAATCACAGCACGCCAGGCCTCCCTGTCCATCACCCACTCCCGGAGTTCACTCAAACTCATGTCCATTGAGTTGGTGATGCCATCCAGCCATCTCATCCTCTGTTGTCCCTTTCTCCTCCTGCCCCCAGTCCCTCCCAGCATCAGGGTCTTTTCCATTGAGTCAACTCTTTACATGAGGTGGCCAAAGTACTGGCGTTCCAGCTTCAGCATCAGCCCTTCCAATGAACACCCAGGACTGATCTCCTTTAAGATGGACTGAAGATATAAGGCAGTAAATGGAAAGAGGCACAGTACACTTGAGGTGGACATTCACTGAAAGCATGAGTGTGTACTCACATCTGCCGACCATTGTGGCTGAAGTCAGAGGTAGATGGAGAGTATGTGATACAGAGCATCAAATGCAATTGCTGCAGGCCAAATCTTAGTTCAAGGACAGGTTCTGCCTGCCACATGTGATCCACAGCTGTGAGAGTTGCCAAAAAGGCCTGTCCTCTCATCTTCACTTCTGAGAGTGGCTACATGCACAGTTGGTCCTTATATTTAGCAGACTTATCCAAGACCCTCAGACCTATCCAAGATTCTCCAGCTGTGCTTTCTAATGTGATAGCCACTAGATACACATAGCTATTTTAATGGATTAAAATTATATAATATTTCAAGCCTTCAGTATGCACTCTGGCAAGGGGCTACCATACTGGACAGCAGACTATGGAACAATTCCATCTTCACAGAAAAATTCACTTAGAGCATCTGTAGAGTGAGCCTGCCTGGGTCCAAATCCTGGTTCTACCACTTAATCGGCCTGATAACTCTGAGCAAGTCATTTAATGCTTCTATGCTTTAACTTCCTAGTCTGAAAAATGGGCTTGACTCAAAGATTAAATAAATAACAATATACAAAGCACATAGTAAAGTCTCACTAAATATTAATGATTATTACAATTTCCCTGTTCCTAAGGCAATTCCTACATGAGGCAGGCAGCTGCTAAAGATCCTTCACTCCCAATCCAGACCCCCAGTCTCCTGGAGCTCATCTCTGGCCTCTTAAACGGTCTTCACGCTCAAGATGTCCCTGCCATGTGCCCCGAAGGCTCAGAACAGAGAGGCTTCTCTGATCAGTGCTTCTCAGTACCCTTTAAGTCTCCCATTCTGACTGCAAAAGGTGGAAGCTGAACCCTGACTGCAAACTAATGTCAGGGACTTTACTGGCTGCTCCTGAGAACTTCTGTCTGTATATCTGACTCATTTTGTTGTCATTTGCCCACCATTTGCTCCACCCACCTGTTGAGCTTCTATACCCTGCCAGTGCTGGCTGCCACTTGAACAACTAAGCTGCCCACAGCCAGTTAGAAAATCCAGCTATCCTCCAGGACCTTGATGATTTCTGCTGCTTCTGCTAAGTCGCTTCAGTCGTGTCCGACTCTGTGTGACCCCATAGACGGCAGCCCACCAGGCTCCTCCATCCATGGGATTTTCCAGGCAAGGGTACTGGAGTGGGTTGCCATTGCCTTCTCCGTGATGATCTCTAGGTATCATCAACTGATTGTGAAGTACCTAGGTGTAATTTTCTTGCTTCAATTGTGTTTTGAGTTTATTGGGCTTCTCGGATCTGTAGGTTATTTTTCATCAAATTTGTGAAATTTTCAGGCATTAAAAAAATATATTTTATAACTCAATTTCTCTATCATCTCCTTCTGAGACTCCAGATACCTTTATGTTAAACTAGTTGTTGTTCTAAAGATCGCTGAGACTCCAGTTAATGTTTTTCAAACTTTTTTTCTCTGTGCTTCATTTCAAATTGTTTCTATTACCCTAT
Source organism: Oreotragus oreotragus (assembly GCA_006410675.1). Lineage (NCBI taxonomy): Eukaryota > Metazoa > Chordata > Mammalia > Artiodactyla > Bovidae > Oreotragus > Oreotragus oreotragus. The sequence continues at coordinate 382,962 of SJYX01013377.1, forward strand.
TTTTTAGTCTACATATCTTTTCCTTTGCCATGTCATATATACAGGTGTATTTTTCAGTTCTAGAATTTCCATTGGGTTTTTAAGAATAGCTTCTCTTTCTCTGCTGAGGGTCTCCATTTGTCTACTTATTAAGTCTATCTTTTCTTAAAATTCTTGAACATATTGATAATAGATGTTTTAAAGTCCTCATAATCTCAATGTCATCTCAGGAACTTTTTCTTTCTATTGTTCTTTTTTCATGGTTATAATCATATTTTCCTGCTCCTGAACAACTTTTGATTGTATGAGAGACATTGTAGGCGCTATGTTGCTGAGTGTCTGGATTTGTTGTCTTTCTTTAGAGAGATGGAGTTTTACTTTGACAGTTCTAGTGGTAGACCTGCTTAATTCTCTTTCAAGGCTTGTTTTCTAAGCTTTGTTAGGGTTAGTCTAGAGTAGTCCTTGCTTTGGGTATACCGTCATTTTACTCCTAATATGTGCCTTTTCTAGAGTCTCACTTGAACATCCTGAATGGTTAATATGGGTGATGGGAATTCCGACATCTCCAGCATCGTGTGGTCTCTGGAATTCCCGTTCAGCTCTTAGCTGGTCAGTGACTGTTCTCTCCTAGGCCTCTGGAGTCGCGCCCTGCACATGTGCAGCTCAGTGCTTGGTGACAGATTTCAGTGGACTTTTATGCACAGTTCTGAACTTCTCTGTGCAGCTCCCTCCCTTACGGTATTTTTACCAGTAAATCCTGTCTATCTCAGCAGCCTCAGATTCCTGTCAGTTTAGCCAGATTGCCATTCTTCGTTGTGCTCTACTTTCCTGCATCACAAACTAGAAAATATCTAGGTCACACCTGAGGCTCATCTCTTGTGTTTCACTTTTCTCGGGGATCAGAGTCCTTTTCTGAAAACTGGTGCTTTGTATATTTTGCCCATCAGGCTCCTCTGTCCTTAGGGATTCTAAGAATACTGGAGTGGGTTGCCATGCCCTCCTCCAGAGGATCATCTTCCCAAACCAGGGATCAAACTCAGGTCTCCAGCATTGCAGGTGGATTCTTTACCATCTGAGCCACCAGGGAAGCCCAAGAATACTGGAATGGATAGCCTGTCCTTTCTCCAGGAGGTCTTCCTGACCCAGGAATTGAACCAGGGTCTTCTGTATTGCAGGCAGATTCTTTACCATCTGAGCTGTCAGGAAAGCCCATATTTTGTCCAGTTTTATACTTACTTAGGTCCAGAGGGCTAGTCCAGTTCCATTTACTACATCAGAGTCAGAAGCATAAGTTGCATGAGCATATATAGATTTGGGAGTTATCTATAGACAGGAATATCTTTTTCTCTTCTTCACACTGCTTTCAGGATAAAATTTAAAACTTACTATGAAGACATTCATATCTCTTCAAGGTCTGCCTAGCTGATGGGCTTCATTACTGATAAGCCCTTTCTTACAAATACTCACAGAGACACACATACAGAATGCCTTGACCAACTTTTGATTTTTCTTGTGTCTCTGGTTCCGCTTTGGAACATACTAATCCCTCTGCAAAAAATGCCCTCCCTTTTACCCACTAACTGCCTTTCTTAGCTTCTACTTATCCTTCAGAATGGAGCTCAGTTGCCATCTCCTCCAGGAAGTCTTCTCTGGTACAGTCTGGGTTTAATGTCCCTTTATTTGTGCTTTTATAACACTCTGATTTTGCCTTTATCAAAGCTATACTGCCCACATTTTACTGTAATTGCCTATTATGACCTGTCCTTTGTGCCCTCAACCTTACCCTCCACACTGAACATTTCAAAGATGGGATCAAATCTGATTTTTTTCAGAGTCACCATGGGCTAGCACACATTTTAGGAAACTTTTGGACTGTAGCTTGCCAAGCTCCACTGTCCATGGAATCCTCCAGGCAAGAATACTGGGGTGGGTAGCCTTTCCCTTCTTCAGGGGATCTTTCTGACCCGACCCAGGGATGGAACCCAGATCTCCCACATTGCTGGCAGATTCTCTACTATCTGAGTCACCAGGGATGCCCAATAAAGGACCAGATTATAACTATTTTAGGGTTTGCAGGCCAGATGGTCTCTGTTGTAACCTCTTGACTAAACTGTTGTATCATGAAAGCAGCCATAAACAATACATAAATAATACATGAAATATAAAACTTTATCAGGACAAAAATAGGCAGTGAGCTTCAGCTTACTGATTGCTGACTTAATACATGGTATTTGCCTAGTAAATGTTCATTTGATTACTTAATAGAATAGAATATTATCATTGGAGGTCTTAAGGGAAATGCAAAAGAATGTAATCAATTGCCTACATGTTTTCCTGGAACAGAAAAATGACACTATCTTAAGAGCTTAAGGAAGGAAAAAACACTAGCTAAGTAAAGAAGGCAGAATGATAGAAAGGTGATGAATTTCTGTCCTTAGTGACAGGTCTCCCCATGCGGGGTTTTTTCCAGGAGGCTCTACTGATATGGAATCATAAAAACCAGAACAGCTTGATCAGAGTGAGTTCATGAAGCACCCAAGAGCAAGAAGAGCCAGGGGGCAAGTACAGACTATGTCCTAGGCAGCACCCAGCAGCAAATCTAGGGAAGCCACGTGCTATGGCCAAACCCAAAGGGTCAGAAACCAGGCAGATTCTGGAACTGAGCTCAGGGTGAGAAGAGCCTGGGCAAGAGGGAAGTGAGAGCCAAGACAAGGTTTATGAGCAGGGTTGGCAGGGCCACAGTGGTTTTCTATTGGCCACTGGCCAGGTGGTACCTGGGTAAGTCTGGGTGTGTTGATGTTGGTCTTCTCAGGAAAGTTAAGTGACAGAGTCATCTATTAAGGGTAGATGGGGAGACGAGGCTGGGACTTAGAAAGTGAAGGAACTGTGCTGTAGCTACAATAACAAATTCTGTATGAGTCCAACCAGTTCCCAAAGATTTCCTAAGATATGATGGGTGAGACTGAGAGTGGATAACAGGAGGTTGTAGCAAACTAGTCCTTAAGGTTGCAAAACATTCTCCAGTGAAGCTCTGAATGAGTGTCAAGAAAATGGCTGGTTGGCTTCTATAGGATTGAGATTGGCAAGGAAATGCAGCCACTGGCAAAGCAGTCTAGGAAATCTGGGTGTCACTGAATAGCTGCCATATGCAGAACACCTCGAAGAATCCATCTACTGTGCAGCATGCCTCCTCCTACACCAGACAAAAGGCCAGACATGGTTCTTTCATCAGCACTAGGCTCCTAGGCATCATTGTGAATCTCGTAATTTACCATCTAGTGCTGACAGCAGAAAAGATGTCAGAACTGAGATGAGTGCACCTGTGTCCCCCTGGAGTGGCTTTTCAGACCGATGCACACACCTGGCTAGCTAGCAATATCTCAGACTCACATGTCCAATCATTTCCTCCCAGCTTTCCGCCTGCCTCTGTCACATCTATGCCACATCCAGGCTACTGGGAGTAACCATCTAGACCCAGCTGCTGGAGCCAGAGAGAGGCTGGCTAAACCAAGGAGCTGTGGCCTTACTTGAGAGTCAAAGAGTTGCTGATAGAGTCTGTTTCTCTGCCTTTGCCCTGAGGCTGAAGCCCAAGTGTTAACTAGGAACCCCAGTGGTGGTCCCACTGAGTGTTCCTGTAAGAAAGTCATGAGCATTTACTTGATCCCCTTCTCCCCAGGCTTCCTGATACCTGCAGCCTCTCTCCTTCTCATCCCTTATTTCCTGGAGAATGGGGGCTAAACTTGTCTGTGTCCCAACTAATTGGGGTCTGCTTAGCACCTCATTCTTCCAGCCCTAGACAACTGTGTCCCATTTAGATGACTCCCTACCATTTTTTTCAGACTCAGTTTCCTGCATCTAACATTCCTGTCATCTCTTCCCACCAGTTCTAGTTCAAACTGCGAACCAATCTCCAAATCCAATTCCCTTTGGTCCCATGGCTTCCAGAAGCTTTTCTGGCTTTGCCCCATCACATTCAGATTTAATTTGACTAGCTGGTATCTTTGGAGAAGGAAATGGCAACCCACGCCAGTATTCTTGCCTGGAGAATCCCAGGGACAGGGGAGCCTGGTGGGCTGCCGTCTATGGGGTCGCACGGAGTCAGACATGACTAAAGCAACTTAGCAGCAGCAGCTGGTATCTTTGGAGCCCATTTCATGTGTTAACTGTCTTTAATTCATGGACATCAGCCTCAGAAAGGCACTAGGAGGCTAGTCATGTAGCCCTACTTTACAGGTGAGGAGACTTGAGTCGAGAGTGATTGACTAACTTATTCAGTCTAGAAATTTTCAGATTGGAAACTGGAATACACACACGTTTAGTCCAAAAACTGGAGCTTTTTACTTCACCAAGCTGACTCCTGTAGACTGTCTAGTCCTCCCTGACGTTACTGGCTCACACATCTGGTCCCATGTTCCCATTTCCTCTCCTAAGCCAGGCCATACACAACTCAGCCAGGGATGGTGATGGATCTCCTGTTTGGTCTCTTCACTCTTGGGCCTTCTCTCCTCCCTATGGCTGGCATGTCCTTCCAAAGATGTGATGTAGTGGGTGGGGGAGAGGTGGGGTCTGGCACTAGATAGACCCAACTTTGAATCCCGGCATCTTCAATATCTGCTCTGGTGATCTGGGGCTAACTCACTTCACCTCTTTAAGTCTACGTTTCCTCATGTGAAAAGTGGAAATTGAGATAGCACTTGTATCAAAAAAAGAAAGAACTTTCTTTTTTGATTAATTTAAAAGCATATGCTACATATAAGAAATTCCTAGGACTTCCCTGGTGGTCCAGTGGCTAAGACTCTGAGCTCCCAATGCAGGAGGCCTGGGTTCAATCCCTTGTCAGGAAGCTAGATTCCACAGGCCACAACTAAGACCCAGCACAGTCAAATATATATTTTTAAAAAAAAAAAAGAATATCCTAATGTCTGAATATGTCATAAAAGTTATTTTAAATAAATATTTGCTATGAAGGGGGTTGAATTTTTCTGGTAGTTCAGCTGGTAAAGAATCCGCCTGACCAGTAGAGTACTGTAAAGTAAAATTAAATTAAATTTAAAAAAAAATACACATCTGGGCGAGGGCAATAAAGTACCAGCAGGTCGCTAAAAAAAAAAAAAAAAAAAAGAATCCGCCTGCAATGCAGGAGACGCCGGCTTGATTCCCGGGTTGGGAAGATCTGCTGCAGAAGGGGGATAGGCTACCCACTCCAGTATTCTTGGGCTTCCCTTGGGCTCAGCTGGTAAAGAATCCGCCTGCAATGTGGGAGACCTTGGTCTGATCCCTGGGTTGGGAAGATCCTCTGAAGAAGGGATACGCTACCAACTCCAGTGTTCTGGCCTGGAGAATTCCATGAACTGTATAGTCCATGGGGTCGCAAAGAATCAGACACGATTGAGCGACTTTTCACTTTCATGAAGGGACTTCTTTGTTAAATTTAGTTAATTGTTTGAATCTCAGAAAGCATTTTTTCGCATTGACATAATGTTATAACAGATTATAAAGCAAGCTCACAATTATGTCTCTCTATTATATATTTGAGCTACTAAACAATTCTGTTAGGTTTGAACAAAAGACTTTTCTTTCTTGAGTATTTCATGTGACAATACTGGTCAAGTCCTTGGCACAGTTCCTGTCACGTAGTAATGACTCCATATGTGTAAACTATTGTTATGTCATTCTTGCTGGAAGAAAATTTCCATTATATTTCTCTCTCCTGATGCCAGTTACCACAGTGGGCATGCATCACTCTCCACAACCTGGCCCTGCCTTTCTTTTTAATCTTATTTCTTTGTCTCTAACTCTATTCCACTAAACGGTCTCCATTTCCTGACTTCTCAGGAAAAGAGCATGTGTTTTAGGGCCAGTGAACTTGGATTTGAACCCCAACTTGGCCCTCTTGCTAGCTCCTCTGTGAGCTTAGGTAGGTTCCTTAACATCTCTTCATCTGTAGGATGACAATGAAGTTGTAATGAGGGTTGCACCTAGGAAAGTACTGTGCCTAACACCTGTGTCTTAGTCACCCAGTCGCGTCCAACTCTGCAATTCCATGGACTATCGCCCGCCAGACTCCTCTATTCATGGAATTCTCCAGGCAAGAATACTGGAGTGGGTTGCCATTTCCTACTCCAGGAGATTTTCCTGACCCTAAAAATAGATCTTATCTGTTTTTAATAGAATTCTTACTCCTCCTGTCCTGCCAGTTTTCCCATGGGAATCTCCTTCCAAGGGGGAAATGTCCTTGCTCCTCTGCCTTCTTGTGGATGCTCCTGTGCTTTCTGTCTATACACATACAGAGACTTTGTTTTGTACAGTTTCTTTAAAGTTTTTATAGTTCTCTCCCAGGCCAGCCCTATTAATCTGCACAACTCTGAGAAGCAGTCCAGTCTAGTAATTATCTCTATTTTTAAAAGGTGAACTGCGGCTCTGAGAGACAGTCACGAATGGAGGCCTGGAGCCTTGGTCTTCTGCACTGTGGCCCTCCCGCCAAGCCATCCTGCTCATGTGTGACTGCCACTCACCTGAATTCCTTGTTATTTCTATCAGTGCAAATTGTCCCATGAGTGCCTACCTTGTATCCCTAGGATGGATATAGTCTGCCCCCTAGCCTAGTGCCTTGCAAAATATCTATTATGTGGTTAATGTCATTCAGGGTCCTAAAATTTGCATAAATGTGGTATGTTGCAAGAGCATTTCAGAAAACTAACAACTGTGTTGACTAGAAGGCTGAACTGATAACCCTGACATTTTAGTCGAGTAAGACTCATTCTTGAGGTACTTGTTTCTCTGTAAACGTGTGTTTAGACTTTGAATCCCTGAATTTGGAGTTAGCTGCTCCATCTCCTGTGTTCCATGTTCTTGTGTCTAGAACTCTGATCATGCTTGATTGTAGGTAATCTGCTGATCCATCCATTTCCCCTCCCCCAGGCTGTGAGTCCCTCCAGGACAAGCACCACATCCAAGTCCTGTCGGTGCCCAGGGCCTGCCACACTGCTTGGCACATAGTAAATGGAAGCTCAGGGAATAAATCAGAAAGAGCCATCTGGTCCATCCCCTCAGGCCCCTGTGATCGTGCTTGTTCCTATCCTCTTACCTTAGTTCACATTGTGTGTTTCTTATCTCTTATATTGAATCAAAGGCAGGTTCATATTTTACTCATTTTTGTAGCCTCCCAAACAACCAGGGAAGGAAGAAACCATCTTTATTGAGAGTCTGTTGTGTGCCAGTGATTGCACATATATTATGTCATTATGTTAAAAATTGAATTTAATTCTTATAACAGGTTGATAAGGTAGGCATTATAATCCCTGAATTACAAAAGAATGAGCTACGAATCAGGGAAATAAAGTAATTAGAATTTGGCCAAGTTTCCACAGGTAGTTAAGTGTCAGTGCCGGAATTTGAATCCCTGTCTGCTGGCTCTGAAACCCAGGCCTTTCTTTTTTGTTGTTATTTGGTGTTTATTTTTTAACAGCCCTCAGAATAGCTGAGCGCTTTAGCCCAGTAGGAGTTAGGAACTGTGCTGAACTGAGACTTGAATTTAATCACATTGAATCAAATCTGTGCAAGCCTGCTGCCCAATGCTTCCAGCACATATACTGCCATCTTTGTATTTGATTTTTCGGATGAAATGCTTCAGGGAATAAGTGCTAAGCATTCACAGTGCATCAGGCTCAGGGCTGGGCCCTTGGGCATACAGTGCTGAAGACAGACTTCCTCAGGGAGCCTACAATCTAGTTGGAAAACCCACATGGAGTGGGGATCGTAAATATGACCTGTGCTGATAGAACAAACTGGTAGTGGGGAAAAGGAAAGGGATTAAGATACACAAAATAGGTAAGCAAGAAGTGTCTATTGTACAGCACAGAAAAATATAGCCATTATTTTTTAATAACTGTGAAAATATTGAATCAGTGTGTTGTATACCTGAAGCTAATATAATATCATAAATCAACTATACTTCCATTTTTTAAAATGTGATCTGTGCTAAGGGGAGGCAGAAGACAAAGGTTTAAATCATTCTAGGGAGGTCTTGCCTGGAAAATCCCATGGACGGAGTAGCCTGGTGGGCTACAGTCCATGGGGTCACTAAGAGTCGGACACGACTGAGCGACTTCACTTTCCCTTTTCACTTTCATGCATTGGAGAAGGAAATGGTAGCCCACTGCAGTGTTCTTGCCTGGAGAATCCCAGGGATGGGGGAGCCTGGTGGGCTGCCGTCTCTGGGGTCGCACAGAGTCGAACACGACTGAAGCAGCTTAGCAGCAGCAGCAGGGAGGTCTTGGGAGGCTTCTGGGTAAATCAGGAAAGAGGAATGAGTGGCCGAGACAGGAGGAAAGCACAGAGGGAACAGCATGTGCTAAGCCACTGAGGTATGAAATTGCAGGTAGAATGAGTCTGGAATACGGGGATATTTTGGTGAAACAGAACAGGAGGATAAGTGAGATACTGGAACTGGTCTCCCTGTGTTCACACCATGAACCAAACATCATGACTGATTCTAACCCTTGCCCCTACACAAGCAATGCTCTTAGCCTAGATGATAACCAGAGCATGCTTCCCAATCAGGAAGTAAATTAGAGATATGGCTGGCAACACCTCCATCTGTCTTCTCTAGGGATGTGACGGACAAACTCAGTGTTTGCATTTCCCTGATGTATGGGAAACAATGAGCCAGCAGCTGGGCAGACCCCCATGGTGATGTTGTCTGCCTGGATCATGTTATCTCTCTGCAGACCAGGCAGGTAGCTTTGGGCCCATGCTCTTGACGTGCCCCTGGACCGGAGGGCCCTGGAGTAGCAGGTGGGAGATGTGAACAAGATCCAGGCCTGTTCAGAATCACTTTCTTAAGCAGTGGGGGGTAGAGAGGAAAGGTCTGCCCACCCTAAGCCAGAGGGTTGGAAGCAGCAAACATCAGTTGGATCCAACCAGTTCAAGTTTCCCTCTTTGCTGTGCCCTAAAATATTCCTTAACTGGAGATTTTAAAAACCCAGCCAAATAATAGCAGACAAGTGGGTCAACATTATACGGAATTGTATGTAGCAGTAATCAGCACGCGTGTGTGCGTGCGTGCATGCTAAGTCACTTTAGTCGTGTCCGACTCTTTGTGACCCCATGGACTGTAGCCTGCCAGGCTCCTCTGTCCATGGAATTTGCCAAGCAAGAACACTGGAGTGGGTTGCCATTTCGTCCTCCAGGAGATCTTCCGGACCCACGGATTTCACCTGGGTCTCTGATGTCTCCGGCATTAGCAGACAGGTTCTTTACCACTAGTGCCACCCAGGAAGCCCATAATCAATATATATGTATTTATATTCATGTGCAAAATCAAATCTGGCGTGGTGTTGGTGTTGACTTTTCTCTCCTCTCTTTCCTCCCCCTTGAGACTTTGAAAAATCCTCAGGATAAGTTCTGCCTNACTTTCCCTTTTCACTTTCATGCATTGGAGAAGGAAATGGTAGCCCACTGCAGTGTTCTTGCCTGGAGAATCCCAGGGATGGGGGAGCCTGGTGGGCTGCCGTCTCTGGGGTCGCACAGAGTCGAACACGACTGAAGCAGCTTAGCAGCAGCAGCAGGGAGGTCTTGGGAGGCTTCTGGGTAAATCAGGAAAGAGGAATGAGTGGCCGAGACAGGAGGAAAGCACAGAGGGAACAGCATGTGCTAAGCCACTGAGGTATGAAATTGCAGGTAGAATGAGTCTGGAATACGGGGATATTTTGGTGAAACAGAACAGGAGGATAAGTGAGATACTGGAACTGGTCTCCCTGTGTTCACACCATGAACCAAACATCATGACTGATTCTAACCCTTGCCCCTACACAAGCAATGCTCTTAGCCTAGATGATAACCAGAGCATGCTTCCCAATCAGGAAGTAAATTAGAGATATGGCTGGCAACACCTCCATCTGTCTTCTCTAGGGATGTGACGGACAAACTCAGTGTTTGCATTTCCCTGATGTATGGGAAACAATGAGCCAGCAGCTGGGCAGACCCCCATGGTGATGTTGTCTGCCTGGATCATGTTATCTCTCTGCAGACCAGGCAGGTAGCTTTGGGCCCATGCTCTTGACGTGCCCCTGGACCGGAGGGCCCTGGAGTAGCAGGTGGGAGATGTGAACAAGATCCAGGCCTGTTCAGAATCACTTTCTTAAGCAGTGGGGGGTAGAGAGGAAAGGTCTGCCCACCCTAAGCCAGAGGGTTGGAAGCAGCAAACATCAGTTGGATCCAACCAGTTCAAGTTTCCCTCTTTGCTGTGCCCTAAAATATTCCTTAACTGGAGATTTTAAAAACCCAGCCAAATAATAGCAGACAAGTGGGTCAACATTATACGGAATTGTATGTAGCAGTAATCAGCACGCGTGTGTGCGTGCATGCATGCTAAGTCACTTTAGTCGTGTCCGACTCTTTGTGACCCCATGGACTGTAGCCTGCCAGGCTCCTCTGTCCATGGAATTTGCCAAGCAAGAACACTGGAGTGGGTTGCCATTTCGTCCTCCAGGAGATCTTCCGGACCCACGGATTTCACCTGGGTCTCTGATGTCTCCGGCATTAGCAGACAGGTTCTTTACCACTAGTGCCACCCAGGAAGCCCATAATCAATATATATGTATTTATATTCATGTGCAAAATCAAATCTGGCGTGGTGTTGGTGTTGACTTTTCTCTCCTCTCTTTCCTCCCCCTTGAGACTTTGAAAAATCCTCAGGATAAGTTCTGCCTTGATCCTGCCCAGACATTATTCTGTTCTCCCTCTGTATCATAATCTGCAGGTTAATGACTGCAGTCATTATCCTGGGTGATCCTCAGCAAACCACTATGGACTAGTCATGTCCTTGTATCCAAACCACCTCGCCCATCCTTTCTCATGGCTAGCTTACCTGCCCTTCACCTTGGAAGGTACATAAAAGCCAGCAAAAACCAGCAGTACTTATTCCCAGCAATGATTAAGCCTAATTTCCTACTCACTCCCTTTACCTTTTGCTCAGTGCCCACCTCCCCAGCTCCACACTCCAATATTGCCCACACTGATGCATCCTTCACACTGCTATCTGGATGATTTATCTAAAATTCAAATGTGATTGTGTCATTCCCCTGCTCAGAACACTTCAATGGTTTCAGACCCTTTAAAATGACATCTGAACTCCTGAAGCATTTAGAACAAGGTTCTCCATGGGCAGGCTCCTTCCCACTGCCTTGGCCTCATTTCCCAACTCTCCCCTTGACACTCTGTGACACGGCAATGCTAAATTACTTATGGCTCCCCAAACACACAATGTGACTTAATGTTTCTGAGCCTGCCAGAAATAGTCGTTCCTCTCTGTTCTGTCTTACAAGTCTTCTCAGCATTTAAACCTTCTCTCAACTTTCTTCTTCTCTGAGATTCTTCCAGACAGGAGTCATCATTCTGGGCCAGCTCTGTGTCTTATATAGACATCTACCCATTTGCCTGTCTGCATATGCCCAAGACTTACTTGCTTACAGGGACTATCTTACTCATCCCAGAATAGTACGGACCTAATAGAGAGCAGGTGCTTAGCCAACACAGGTTGGATCATTGTCCAATCACACCTCCCCACCCTTGAAGAGACTTGTGTTTTAGCCACAGCCACACTGATAACTGCATCTAATTGGCTTTTCCAGGTCGGGCCAATCACTGGTCGGCAATCATCGGCGGATCCCACTCCAAGAATTACGTGCTATGGGAGTATGGAGGGTATGCAAGCGAAGGCGTCAAACAGGTTGCAGAATTGGGCTCTCCAGTGAAAATGGAGGAGGAAATTCGACAACAGGTAAGAAAAATAATCTCAGAATGACTAAAACCCAGACATGCCATCAAGCATCCTTTAGCTTTCTTTCCCAGGGGCTCAAAACTTATAGGACAATGTGCTTGAAAATTGGTACTGTAGGAAGTGAAATCTATTTGCTTAGTTTCAGAGTGCTTATGTTCAGTTGAAGACAGAGGCACAAATGTTCATCTTGTTGTCTTGCATCTTCCCTGACTGTATTTGTGGTTTCTTGAGCTTGTGCTAAAAGCTGTTACTGTGGCTGCATTGTTGGAATATCACATCTTTGTTCTCCTGAGGGTCAGTGTGGTGGGTTACTTTGATTCTTGAGAGGGTCAGGGGAGTGACATTCACACGAAGCTAAAATCACCATTTCCAAAAAGAAACATTTGTTTATTGACAGATGGTCTTTGCCCCTTTGTCTTAAGGTGTTTGATAAACTAGTCAGTAATTAATCAAAATCATTATAAGCTGAAGCATCTTTAATGTATTGATACAGTGTACCATCTCATGCAGGCCCAGGAATCAGGTATTATCTAGGACCCCTTTCACACCAATGAGGGATAAGGGAGAAATAGTCTATCATTCTTTTCTATTCATTGGGAAATAGCATCATCCATCATCAAAAGTACGAGAAAGAGGTTGATGAGGGATCTTGAAAGAAGAGCTGTGGTTTGTTGAAGGCCATTCACAGGCTGCCCTGTGGGGAGGAGACAGTCCAGCTTTGGCCATCACTACCCACAAAAGCCCTCTGGGCCTCAGAGAGCTAGGTAGCGAACCACATCTCACTGCTCCTAAGTGTACAGGGGCAAGGAAGGAAAGAGCCAAGCGTGCTGGGAATGTGGTCATTTCCAGCACAGGCCACTGTGAGGCTGCTGCCCTGCTTGGGTTCCTGCCCCACGTCTCCTGAGACAGTGCAGGGGGCCCTGTGTCTCACGGTGTGTGTGTGCAGCAGGGCACGCAGGGCTGAGGCCCCCAGTCCTTCCCCTGATGTCTACCATCTGGACTCTAAGCTCCCACAGACCCTAAACAGCAAAGGCCACCTGATTCCTGCTATAATCCCCTGAGGAATTCTTTTGGCCCAGCATCCAAAAACACCCAGGAATTAACTTATGTTTCTCATTAATTTGATTTAAAGCCTTTCTCCATTTTCAGAAAAAATTGTTTAACCCAGCATTTCAAGATAGTGTGCTATTCATCACGGGTTTATCTTACCAACGACTTAGTGTTTCTCTGACTCTGGCCGCCATGCCTTGTCACTGGTAATGCTCATTTAGGCTACAGCACAGCCGCGTTCTTCTACAAAGTCATGAAGGGCTCCATACTGGTCCTCATCTGTCCAGGCTGTCGTGGAGGGGAAATACCTTGTCTGGGCTCCTGATTCTCAAGCATGGAATTGTGATACATGGCCTGCCAAGTTCTGTTGTGTCATATGTTGAAAAACCATTCGTTAGCTGAAACTAAAGTTTGCATATTAATTAGATCAGGATTAAGGGCATCTTCATAATAACGCCCGTGTCACTCGTTGGCTATCTTGAGGGGTTTCTGGAGAGAAGGGAAGCATGCAGGTTTTCTGAGAAACCGAAACCACACTGTGCTGGAGAACAGGATCAGTCGTGTGTCATGGCAATCAGAAGGCTGACAGCTGATGAAGGGACCTCCGGCCTTCTGTCTCCTCTTAGCAAAGTGTTCTTTGCTTGGTGTGCTCCTGACCAGCACACCTGGGGTTAGCTTTTGTACATGTAGACAATGTCTGGTTCTCCCAGCTGGCCAGTGTTCCTGACATTAAGTCATAATAATATTTAATTATGGGTACAGCACATGAAAGTTAAAAATCCCACTGAGCACGTCCTAAGGGCTGACAGGTTCCCTGGATGCTAACCATGGACTTTTAGCTCTCACCTCTAGCTGGAGAAGACAATATTCCCCAGTTTTTCTGATAAAGGTATTGGAGGCACAGTCAATAGTTAGAGAATTCCAGAACTTGAACCCAAGTCCACCTGGCTCCAAAGCCTGTATTAGTACCAAATAAATCATTTGCAGGGCCTAGTGAAAATGGGAGGTCCTTTGTGCAAAACTTAAGAATTTCAAGATGGTGGCACTTAAATTTCACAGCACAGGGCCCTAACAATCTGCACAGGTCACACACTCATGAGACTGGCCCTCTCTACCTACCTTCCTTGCCCCACAGAGAAACTTCCCTCTCCAGCCTCTGAAATAAGCCTGTTTCCATAGCTCTGCTCAGCAGTGCATCCAGCAGCCCAGCTCCTAGAAGAGTCAGACAGATAAAGTGATTTCAGGGTCCCTTTGCTTTCAAGCAACTCATGGTTCTAAATATTGTTCCCTGAAAGCACACAATTTATTTTTCTGTAAGCCAGGTAAGAAACAACATAAAAAAGGAACAAGAATATGAATCCTCCTAGAATATGAAAGTGTCCCCTGAATAACCAGGAACTTGTTTGAACACATCTACAAACTAACACAGTGTTCTCAGCCTTTAATACCTTATATCCTACCAACTGCTATATCAAAGAACCCGAGTCCAACCAGGATGAAAATAAAAAGGTCTCTTTTCCCAATAAAGACATTTATATGCTTCCTAGCACTCTCCTATTATAGACTTATCACTCGCTGCAAGTTTCAAGGGCATTAAAAATCACAGCAGATATTGTTGGAGGTAAATCTTATGCTAATGGCTTTCAAACACAAATGAACAAAAATAATAATCCCATTAATACTGGGAAACTGTAATAATATTATTGAGCATAAATTTTAATGTCCCTATAGCTACAAAACACCAAGAAAATTAATGAAAAATTACAGCAGCATTTTTGGCATTCATGACACTTATGGCCAGAGATAGTGGAGGAAGGGCACAAGGCACACTTCTTAGCAGGAGACAGAGGCAAGTGGGTCCTGGTGGGGACGGTGGATTAGGAATACTGAGAGAAGTCTGGCCTGGCAGGTCACAGATGAGTAACCTCAAGACAGGTGGAGGCAGTAGGGAATGGTAGGTCACACCTGCAGGCAGACCCAGGACCTGAAAATGAATTGATGAATATTCATCATTATGAAAATGTTACATTAAGACCATTTTTATTTCATCAAGTATACACTATGGCATGTGTACAAAGTGTATGGGCCCAAAGATGGTGCTCCCTTCACCATGTTATTCATGCTAGAAACTTGGGCATCGCCTTGATTCTGCCCCCATCCCAATTTCTTCTGCCTTCTCTCCTAAATTCCTCCAGGTCACTTCCTCAGTACCACAGCTCCATTTAAATCATCCTCATCTCTTGCCTGAATGGTTGCACTAGCCATCTGACCTCTCTGCCTCCAGTCCTCTTCCTATTATTCATACTGCCCCCCAGTCATTTTATAAAATATCCATTGGATTATGCCACTCTCCCAATTAGAATGTTTAATGGCTCCTAACTGACCCCAGAAAAAAGTCCGAACTCTTTATCATAGCTTGAAAACCCTCCATGATCTGGCCTTGTTTACCTCCCCCATCTTATTACTTGCTGCAGCTCTAAGCTGAACCAGTGCAAAACCTCTTTCATACTCTCCAAAAGCCATACCTCTCTTGCATCTGGGCCTTCTGTCAGTCTAGAACATCTTCCAGCTCCCTTTCAACTGGTGAACTAGTGTTTATACTTCAGAACTCAGCTTAAATGTTGCTCTTCCTGGAAGCCTTCCCAAATTCTATGCAAAATTTATCCCCTGGCCTAGTGCTCCCACAACACCGGGTACCTCCCCCATCATTACCATCATCACGTTTACTGCAAGTTCTTGTATGATATCTCTCCTTCACTAAACTTCAAAGTTCAGAAATCCATGTTCTCCATCTCTGTATCCTCTGAGTGGGTATAATGTTAATTGTTTCATAATTGTTTCCTGCATAGATTAGTTCATTTGATAATTTTACTGAACACCTACTAAATAGATGCCAGGCACTGGAAATCCAGCAGCCATGAGATCATTCCCTGCTTTCAGGGAGTCTACATTCTAATGGAGGAAACAAGGCGGGGAATGGTTAAATAATTATAAATTAAGGTAAGAAAAGAAACCAACAAGGAGTGGCATAAAAAAAAAAATTAGATTAATTGTTTCATAATTGTTTCCTGCATAGATTAGTTCATTTGATAATTTTACTGAACACCTACTAAATAAATGCCAGGCACTGGAAATCCAGCAGCCATGAGATCATTCCCTGCCTTCAGGGAGTCTACATTCTAATGGAGGAAACAAGGGGGGAAATGGTTAAATAATTATTAAGGTAAGAAAAGAAACCAACAAGGAGTGGCATAAAAAAAAATTTTAGGAAGGGACCTTGCTAGTAAGGTGGTCAGGGAAGGTCTCTGTGAACGGTGCCCATTAAGCTGAGACCGAAAAGAAAAGCAAGATGTGTATAAGAGACAGATTTAATTATGGGTACAGCACATGAAAGTTAAAAATCCCACTGAGCACGTCCTAAGGGCTGACAGGTTCCCTGGATGCTAACCATGGACTTTTAGCTCTCACCTCTAGCTGGAGAAGACAATATTCCCCAGTTTTTCTGATAAAGGTATTGGAGGCACAGTCAATAGTTAGAGAATTCCAGAACTTGAACCCAAGTCCACCTGGCTCCAAAGCCTGTATTAGTACCAAATAAATCATTTGCAGGGCCTAGTGAAAATGGGCGGTCCTTTGTGCAAAACTTAAGAATTTCAAGATGGTGGCACTTAAATTTCACAGCACGGGGCCCTAACAATCTGCACAGGTCACACACTCATGAGACTGGCCCTCTCTACCTACCTTCCTTGCCCCACAGAGAAACTTCCCTCTCCAGCCTCTGAAATAAGCCTGTTTCCATAGCTCTGCTCAGCAGTGCATCCAGCAGCCCAGCTCCTAGAAGAGTCAGACAGATAAAGTGATTTCAGGGTCCCTTTGCTTTCAAGCAACTCATGGTTCTAAATATTGTTCCCTGAAAGCACACAATTTATTTTTCTGTAAGCCAGGTAAGAAACAACATAAAAAAGGAACAAGAATATGAATCCTCCTAGAATATGAAAGTGTCCCCTGAATAACCAGGAACTTGTTTGAACACATCTACAAACTAACACAGTGTTCTCAGCCTTTAATACCTTATATCCTACCAACTGCTATATCAAAGAACCCGAGTCCAACCAGGATGAAAATAAAAAGGTCTCTTTTCCCAATAAAGACATTTATATGCTTCCTAGCACTCTCCTATTATAGACTTATCACTCGCTGCAAGTTTCAAGGGCATTAAAAATCACAGCAGATATTGTTGGAGGTAAATCTTATGCTAATGACTTTCAAACACAAATGAACAAAAATAATAATCCCATTAATACTGGGAAACTGTAATAATATTATTGAGCATAAATTTTAATGTCCCTATAGCTACAAAACACCAAGAAAATTAATGAAAAATTACAGCAGCATTTTTGGCATTCATGACACTTATGGCCAGAGATAGTGGAGGAAGGGCACAAGGCACACTTCTTAGCAGGAGACAGAGGCAAGTGGGTCCTGGTGGGGACGGTGGATTAGGAATACTGAGAGAAGTCTGGCCTGGCAGGTCACAGATGAGTAACCTCAAGACAGGTGGAGGCAGTAGGGAATGGTAGGTCACACCTGCAGGCAGACCCAGGACCTGAAAATGAATTGATGAATATTCATCATTATGAAAATGTTACATTAAGACCATTTTTATTTCATCAAGTATACACTATGGCATGTGTACAAAGTGTATGGGCCCAAAGATGGTGCTCCCTTCACCATGTTATTCATGCTAGAAACTTGGGCATCGCCTTGATTCTGCCCCCATCCCAATTTCTTCTGCCTTCTCTCCTAAATTCCTCCAGGTCACTTCCTCAGTACCACAGCTCCATTTAAATCATCCTCATCTCTTGCCTGAATGGTTGCACTAGCCATCTGACCTCTCTGCCTCCAGTCCTCTTCCTATTATTCATACTGCCCCCCAGTCATTTTATAAAATATCCATTGGATTATGCCACTCTCCCAATTAGAATGTTTAATGGCTCCTAACTGACCCCAGAAAAAAGTCCGAACTCTTTATCATAGCTTGAAAACCCTCCATGATCTGGCCTTGTTTACCTCCCCCATCTTATTACTTGCTGCAGCTCTAAGCTGAACCAGTGCAAAACCTCTTTCATACTCTCCAAAAGCCATACCTCTCTTGCATCTGGGCCTTCTGTCAGTCTAGAACATCTTCCAGCTCCCTTTCAACTGGTGAACTAGTGTTTATACTTCAGAACTCAGCTTAAATGTTGCTCTTCCTGGAAGCCTTCCCAAATTCTATGCAAAATTTATCCCCTGGCCTAGTGCTCCCACAACACCGGGTACCTCCCCCATCATTACCATCATCACGTTTACTGCAAGTTCTTGTATGATATCTCTCCTTCACTAAACTGCAAAGTTCAGAAATCCGTGTTCTCCATCTCTGTATCCTCTGAGTGGGTATANTTATTTTCCATAGTTTGTTGTGATCCACACAGTCAAAGGCTTTGGTGTAGTCAATAAAGCAGAAGTAGATGTTTTCTGGAACTCCATTGCTTTTTCAATGATCCGATGGATGTTGGCAATTTGATCTCTGGTTCCTCTGCCTTTTCTAAATCCAGCTTGAACATTTGGAAGTCCACGGTTCATGTACTGTTGATGCCTGGCTTGGAGAATTTTGAGCGTTAGTTTACTAGCATGTGAGATGAGTGCAGTTGTGCGGTAGTTTGAACATTCTTTGGCAGTCATTAACAAATGACAAATTAAGTCATATGGACTTTAGTGCCCTGCTTGGGCACTAGCTCTCTGCCTTGGCAAGGAGGGCTTGTTTTCCACTCTGGTTGTTCTGGTTCAAGTAAGCGGAGAGCCACACAGCACAAGCTTTATACAGGGGCCAGAGAATGGAGAAGTGGGAACTAAGGTTGACAGGTTAACTTCTCATGCACCTGGCCGGGGGATTTAATTTTAAAGAATAAGACAAAGGGAGGAGGAGCGAGGCTAATGACGGGGAGGCATATGCATTAATCCATTGGGGAAAGTGCAGAACTCTTTCCAGGGATTGGGGTGCCATCCCCTTTTATCCTTTTTTGGTCCTTGATGTCAAGTCATGGCTGCCAGTTGTGTTATTTAATATGCAAATATAGTAAAATCAGCTGGTAATGAGACTCAGGCTCTGTTGGAGGTCTGATTCACTGCCATCTTGGTCCAGCTGGGTTTGTTTGTTTGTAGCTTCCTATCTCAGCCCTTTAACTTAAACATTTATGTTCACTTCTGCTAAAGGTGAGGGTTGACAGGTTTTGAGCAGAGACCTGGAGCATCTCTGGCAACAGCCTCTTGCATAAAGCCATGCACTGGGCACTCACTCATGAAAAAAAATGCTAGAAAAAAAACACTCCAACTTTCATATTTCTCTAAATTTGACGCTTTCCTGACTGTAAGAGGTCAGATAATGGTGGACCCTCACAAGGACATTGATTATTTCACCTTCAGGAGGCCTGACTTTGGCAGATTCCTTAAACCTGCCACCAGGATTATCACACCACCTATGGCACAAGAATCAATAAACAAGCTGACATCCTTTTTCTTTAAAGTTGAAACAATTTATAAGGCTCTGAGAATTGGTAGAAAGAGTCTGAGAATTTTCTTTTCTCATGTTCTTTAAATCATTAGAGACAAAAGATACCTACCAAACTTTTGTTTTTCCTGATTTTATATTTTCTAAACTTGTGGTCACTTTCCTCTAATTAAAATTGAAGCCATTGCCTGATTTCTGATATTTTCCATGAATCATGATGTTACTTCATCTGACTGAAAAAGTCACACACACACACAGACACATATACAACCACCTTTTATTTATAATAATTGAATTCCAATGATTTTTAGTGCTTGTGAGAAATAGCACCATATAGTAGCTAAAAGCATTAGCTCTGAATCAAGATTCCTGGGTACAAATGCTAGTTCCAGGTGTTACTTAATGTGTGACGTTGCACAGGTTACTCAGCCCCTCTGTGCCTTGGGTTCCCCTTCCATGAGATGAGCATGATAATTTGCCAACCTCATCGAGTTGCAGTGAGGACTAATGGAGCTGATGTGTATAAAGTGCTTGGAGCAGACCCTGGCCTGTAGAAAGCTCTTACTAGATGTTGCCTGTCATTATCATGTCTTCATTCTTGATCTCCATTTCCTCATCAGGAAAGGGAAGAGCCCCTGTAGGAGCTACAAAAGTTAATAATTCTAAAGGTTTGCTTTCATCAGGTCAGTCCCCAGGCTGAAAGGAGGACACCACTGCTTTGCCATCCCCTGCCCCCGCCTGCCCCTCCCACCCCTGCTTAACAATGTTACCTCCTGATAGCCCTAGCTGTTCTCCCAAAGTTGACCCTGTACTATTTGAGGACAATAATCACACCCTCATATAAAACAGGAGCCACAACAAAACTCCAAGCTCATTCCAGCTCTTCTCCTGTGCACGTGTTCTTTTTCCTTGGAACAGCTTTATCTGGATGCCCATAGTACCTAGTTCAAGGCCACCTCCAGAACAAGGCCTTGAGGCAGCCCCGAACAGGAGCTCTTCCCATTTGCTATGCGATACCTGCTGGGGGTTAGAAACACAGACAAAGCTCCCAACCCAAGGAAGGAGGTGACCTCATGAAGTCTCTGTTTTTATACATACACTTTTAAAGGTTACTTTCCACTTACTATTACAAAACATTGGCAGTATTCCCCATGTTATACAATACATCCTGAGCCTATCCTATATACAATAGTTTGTACCTCCCGTTCCCCACCTCTTTGCCCCATCACCACTGCCCACTGGTAACCACTACTTTGTTCTCTGTATCTGTGAGTTTGGTGAAGTCTTAAGTGTAAGTAACAGAAACCTGTTAAAAGTAACTCAACAACAAAGGAAAGTTTGTTGTAGGGAGTAAATAGGCCTCAGGAGAACACAAGTCAGTACTGAGTGCAAAAAAGCCTCGTGAGAGCTGTAAGCAGAAGACTTCAGGCTGAGAGAACCACTCAGCCTCCCCACCCGGCTCCACCACCCTAGAGTCACATGGCCTTTTCTATGCTCTTCTATGTGAATTTCTTCAACTACCCTTTCTCAATAGTTCTGCTGTCTCCTCTTACGTATACTGCACATGGCCACAAATGGTGGCTGTATAACTTTCGTCCTTGGCTTTTCATAGCCTAACTCTTAGTTGAAATACCAGAAAGACAGATTGATCATTGGAGAGTCTGTGCATGGGTGCCTCCTGCATCAGATATCTATCTATTCTAATCAGCAGTGGTCCTCCATGTAAAGAACCACAGAGTATAATTCCATACAGGGGTGGTTGGTAGGGCAGTTTTTACTAAAAAAGGAACTGGCAGTAGAAGGTAAATTGATTGACATTTCAGGACAGCAGGAGTAGATTGGCAAGAAGTAGACCAAGTCTTCGAAACCCAGACAAGAACCAAAGTTCAGGGAAGGATATCAGGGAGGAGCACTAAAGAGAACAGCTGCTCAGCACAAAGGAGAGAGATCAATAGAACCTTAGGACACAGAGCTAAGCCAATTGGATGAGAAATACTGGGTCTAGAGATTGGTTCAGCCATTGAGGAGGGACCTGGGGATATCCCTAGACCTAAACATCAAGATTTGGAGAAACAGAGATCAGAGAAAGGTGATGGTGGTGAAGGGCACAATCAAGGTCATTTTCTCCTACACTGCATTGCATTTATCCGCTTAAGAACCATGAAAACAGTACAGGGCAAGTAGATATGCTCCCTAAGTCTTTGACCTTGAGTAGATCACCTAACCTCAATGAGCCTTAGATTTTTCATTTCCAGAATGGTAATCACGGACATGAACTTAAGCAAACTCCAGGAGACAGTAGAGAACAGGGAAGCCTGGTGTGCTGCAGTCCATGGGGTCGCGAAGAGTTGGTCACAACTTAATGACTTGAACAACAACAGCAATCTTGAGGATATGAACTCCATATATTGGTTATGAAATAATACACATGCAGAGCCTGAAGTATGACCCAATTGTACTCAGTATTAGGACCAAAAAATAATTAAATTTGGAAGATTAGTAATCCACTTGTCCTCCCATCTTCTACGAAGATGCTGTGGTTTCATTGGGTGGGAATGCAATTGACGGGAGAGGTAAACTGTGCTAAATAAAAGCTTCTAGAGAAAGTAGACCAGGAAAAAAGAAGTGAGGGGAGAAGTAAGGCCAGTAAGCTGGGACAGAATTAGAATTTTAAAGTGTGAGAAGAGACATATATGAGCAGCTGCCATTTGGATTAGAAATATAGATTAAAAAGAAAGGTCCAAAGAAGACTTTTAGTGATTTTGATTTCTCAGAGAAGAGACATCTAAAGAGAATTTTTAGCAGTGCACTTTGCAGAACATTGTGTGATGTAATTAACCCTCTGTTGGCTCCTCAAGATACATTTAGTAAAGACCTGCAGTGCTTTTCAAGCCTTCTCAGAATCAGATTGGGTAGAAACTTTAGGTTGTTACTCTGCTGCACACAGTCCCCAGGTGCCTAGTTTTATTGGGGTCACATTAATACTGTTATCCATACCTCTTTTGTTCTTCACAACCTCATTCAAGGCTTAACTCCATGGAGTGTGTAAGTGGGCACTTGTGGTTGATAGGAATAAAGTGGTACTAGGGGTGGAGGTGGGAAAGAAGTTAAATAAAGATTCCTAGCCACAGACACTTGATACAGAAATTAGAACATCATTTGAAAGGTGGGACTTCAGTCATATGAAACATCTTGTTTTCTTTCAGTTGAGTCTTCAAACAAATCTAAATCACAGTAGGACAAGGCGCCAAAGTGATTCAGTGATCCCTGTTCTTTAATAAAACTGGAACAGTCTGCCTTTGCTAGAAGGAGGCAGAGTCCTGCTCTTAGCAGCATTTCCTCACTTCCACAGCTTCACATCAGAGCATCATCAATCCCTGGAAATTTTTCTGAGAATCTCTCTATGGAAGGAAATGGGGGATGGTTTTATTCAGAATTTATAGATTATTTAGCTTCCTAAAAATCTATTTTTATAGCAACTGAGCCAAAATATTGCAAACAGAAGGCAAATTTAAACAGGGAAATAATTAATAAATTGTCAAGATTAAGAGACAATTTGGCAATAGCTATCAAAAATTGTACATTTTCTTATCATGACAAAAAAAGCCCACATGACATAATACTATGTTAACCATTTTTAAGTGTATAGTTCTGTAGTGTTGAGTGTATTTACACTATTGTGTATATACTTTCTTTATACCTTGACATAGTAATTCCATATCTAGGAATTTGTTCTTCAGAAATATTCTCACACAAGGTATGTGAGGAAGACTACTTACCACAACATTGTTTGTAAAAATAAGAGATGGAAGGAAGCTATTTTTTAATCAATAGGTGGCATATTAAAAATTCTGGCTGCTGGTATGTAGTTGAATACCATGCAGCTACTAAAAGGAGCAAGGCAGATCTATATGTGCTGATACAGAAGGCTCCCTGGTATATTTACTAGGTGGGGAAAAACGGAAGAGTGTCTCCAGCTAGCTGCCATCCAGGGAAGACACAGGTGGATTCGAGTCAAAGGATTATATGCACATATAGAATTTTATATGCATAGAATATCTCTATGTACACACATCAGAAACGCAATATCTCTAGAGCAAACTGGGAGGGTAGGGGTCAGATCTGAAAGGTGTATTCACATTTCACTCTATGCCCTTTTGTACTGTCTGTACACATACATGTTACCTGTTAAAGATCTTTTCTAAATAAGGAAAGAAAATTTTAATAAGTGAATATTGCAAAAAGATTAGTACTTCAAACTTAGCCTATAAATTTAATGTGCTTCCACCAAAACATAATTTTTAAAATTAAACAGGCTGATTATATGGAAATGAAAAACTATATAGTCAAGAGTAACCAGAAAATGTCTGAAAGACAATGATAGGGGTGGGGGAGAGGCAGTAAGTAGAGAAGACTAGCCAAACCAGATATTAAAAGCTAAATTATAAAACTACATTAAATAAAACTGTGTGACACTAATATATGGATAAATAAATCAATAAAATATAATAGGAAGTCAAAAAAGACACAAATTTACTTTAAGTGTAAGAAAAAGATATAATTTTCTGTCTCTTGGAGAAAGATGAATTATTTAATAAATGGTATTGTCACAACTGAAAGTCATGGAAAAATGCAATTTGCTCCATCCTTCAATCCTTAAACCAAACTAAAGTCCAAATTTATCAAAGATTTTAATATTTTAGAGCGGACTTTTGGACTCTGAGGGAGAGGGAGAGGGTGGGATGATTTGGGAGAATGGCATTGAAACATGTATACTATCATATAAGAAACAAATCGCCAGTCTATGTTCAATGCAGGATGTTTGGGGCTGGTACATGGGGATGATCCAGAGAGATGATGTGGGGTGGGAGGTGGGAGGGGGGGTTCATGTTTGGAAGCTCATGTACACCCGTGGCAGATTCATGTCAATATATGCCAAAACCAATACAGTATTGTTAAGTAAAATAAAGTAAAAATAAATAAAGTTAGAGGTAGACTATAAAAAAAGATTTTAATATTTTAAAATGAAAAACATTAGAAGAAACATGAAATCATTTTATAATCTAGGGCAAAATCCCTTCTAAGCATGGCACAAAACTCAGAGGGCATAAAAGAAAAGATTGATAAACTACAAGCATTTTTTTTTTAATTGTGGAAAATATTTAAAGATTTTAAAGGTGAAAGACAAAATGTAGGAAATGTTTGTAGTCCATACAATAAACAAAGGGCTAATTTCTTTAATGTGTAAAGAGCTCAGACGGTTCAATTTTTAAAGAACAATAAACCAGTTTTTAAAAATGATCAAAACACATAAATTTTAAGATATTTTAAAAGATGTTTCATCTCATTTATGATTATGGAAATGCATCTTTATTCCACAGAGCGATAATTTTTGATCTATTGGACTTTCGATAATCACATGTTGACAGAAGTGTGAAAAAACAGACATAGTAATGTGCTGATCGTGGCAGTGCTGATTGGCACAGTTCTGTGGAGGCCACATTTCTCTGCCTTGCACTTCCTATCCAGAAAATTATATACACAGATATACTCACATGTAGGCGCATGCTACTTACTGAACACTGTGTATAACAGAAAAAGTAGAAAAACTTAAATATCTATTAATAGGAGACCAGTTTTTAAAAAATGAGAAGTTGAGATTAAACATTATCAAGGCAAATCATTTGGTTAAAAAAGAGATTGCAGCAGAGTATTTCTAGTGTATTTCGCTTGTGGAGTCACAAGATATACCCTTACATCTTTTGAAGGGCATGTAAGACTGTAAATAGTGGTTGCCTCTGGGGTAGGGACCTGAGAGCCTGGAGATGGGAAGGATAGATTGGATGAGAATTTTGTACTGTGTCTTTGGGTACATCGTACAAAATATCTGTTCTAGAAAGTGAATGTTTTGTATTTGAAATAATAAATAAGCCAAACAGTGAAGCTTAGGAATATTTAAAAGACACCACATAAGAAAGCACACGGTGTGCTCTTGGTGGATTATTCTTATCTTGGTGGCCAGCAGAGCTCGTCTAGACTCTATTCATAGTGTTAGGCCCAGGTGGTGCCAGTATGCCCCCAAATCCCACTGAAGACGTGGTCCCAAGGACTGTGCTGGGCAGAGGTAAAGATTTATAATCCTGGTGGCCAAAAGAAGACGACTCAGAGAAAAAGTGTGAATCACGGCCAAGGAAGAAAGCAAAGGTCAGAGTTGATGCTTAGCCTTAGGTCTGAGGGGTGAGGCCACAAACTGAAAGATCCAGGAAGCCCAGACAGTGAGGGAAGGACTGCAAAGTGCCTGAAGCCTCATCTGGTGTGCTGGCAGCCGCAAGGCCTAGGAGGGCTTCATATCTTAAGGGTCAGAGAGGACTGGCCAGAACTTTCTCCAGAAAGACTCCAGAAGTGATCTCAGATCTCTGCCCCCTTCACCTCCAAAACTACCAGAGAGTGGTCCTATGTGCTGTAAGTGTTTAATGTCCTGCAAAGTAGGGCCCTTGTCTGAGGATTGTCCCACATTCACAGGCCTGAGTCCTGCAGAGGCTGGTGTGAGCCTCCCTCCTGAATGTGTGCCTTGTGGACAAGGGCCTGTTCACAGGACATTTGCAGTCAGTTTGTGATGTGCTAAATCCAGAAGTTAAGAATCTGTGCTCAGTTGCTCAGTTATGTCCAACTCTTTGCAACCCCGTGGACTGTAGCCTGCTAGGCTCCACTGCCCATGGAATTTTCTAGGCAAGAATACTGAAGTGGGTTGCCATTTCCTACTCCAAGGGATCTTCCTGACCCAGGGATCAAACTCTTATCTTTTGTGTCTTCTGCATTNGGGGGTTCATGTTTGGAAGCTCATGTACACCCGTGGCAGATTCATGTCAATATATGCCAAAACCAATACAGTATTGTTAAGTAAAATAAAGTAAAAATAAATAAAGTTAGAGGTAGACTATAAAAAAAGATTTTAATATTTTAAAATGAAAAACATTAGAAGAAACATGAAATCATTTTATAATCTAGGGCAAAATCCCTTCTAAGCATGGCACAAAACTCAGAGGGCATAAAAGAAAAGATTGATAAACTACAAGCATTTTTTTTTTAATTGTGGAAAATATTTAAAGATTTTAAAGGTGAAAGACAAAATGTAGGAAATGTTTGTAGTCCATACAATAAACAAAGGGCTAATTTCTTTAATGTGTAAAGAGCTCAGACGGTTCAATTTTTAAAGAACAATAAACCAGTTTTTAAAAATGATCAAAACACATAAATTTTAAGATATTTTAAAAGATGTTTCATCTCATTTATGATTATGGAAATGCATCTTTATTCCACAGAGCGATAATTTTTGATCTATTGGACTTTCGATAATCACATGTTGACAGAAGTGTGAAAAAACAGACATAGTAATGTGCTGATCGTGGCAGTGCTGATTGGCACAGTTCTGTGGAGGCCACATTTCTCTGCCTTGCACTTCCTATCCAGAAAATTATATACACAGATATACTCACATGTAGGCGCATGCTACTTACTGAACACTGTGTATAACAGAAAAAGTAGAAAAACTTAAATATCTATTAATAGGAGACCAGTTTTTAAAAAATGAGAAGTTGAGATTAAACATTATCAAGGCAAATCATTTGGTTAAAAAAGAGATTGCAGCAGAGTATTTCTAGTGTATTTCGCTTGTGGAGTCACAAGATATACCCTTACATCTTTTGAAGGGCATGTAAGACTGTAAATAGTGGTTGCCTCTGGGGTAGGGACCTGAGAGCCTGGAGATGGGAAGGATAGATTGGATGAGAATTTTGTACTGTGTCTTTGGGTACATCGTACAAAATATCTGTTCTAGAAAGTGAATGTTTTGTATTTGAAATAATAAATAAGCCAAACAGTGAAGCTTAGGAATATTTAAAAGACACCACATAAGAAAGCACACGGTGTGCTCTTGGTGGATTATTCTTATCTTGGTGGCCAGCAGAGCTCGTCTAGACTCTATTCATAGTGTTAGGCCCAGGTGGTGCCAGTATGCCCCCAAATCCCACTGAAGACGTGGTCCCAAGGACTGTGCTGGGCAGAGGTAAAGATTTATAATCCTGGTGGCCAAAAGAAGACGACTCAGAGAAAAAGTGTGAATCGCGGCCAAGGAAGAAAGCAAAGGTCAGAGTTGATGCTTAGCCTTAGGTCTGAGGGGTGAGGCCACAAACTGAAAGATCCAGGAAGCCCAGACAGTGAGGGAAGGACTGCAAAGTGCCTGAAGCCTCATCTGGTGTGCTGGCAGCCGCAAGGCCTAGGAGGGCTTCATATCTTAAGGGTCAGAGAGGACTGGCCAGAACTTTCTCCAGAAAGACTCCAGAAGTGATCTCAGATCTCTGCCCCCTTCACCTCCAAAACTACCAGAGAGTGGTCCTATGTGCTGTAAGTGTTTAATGTCCTGCAAAGTAGGGCCCTTGTCTGAGGATTGTCCCACATTCACAGGCCTGAGTCCTGCAGAGGCTGGTGTGAGCCTCCCTCCTGAATGTGTGCCTTGTGGACAAGGGCCTGTTCACAGGACATTTGCAGTCAGTTTGTGATGTGCTAAATCCAGAAGTTAAGAATCTGTGCTCAGTTGCTCAGTTATGTCCAACTCTTTGCAACCCCGTGGACTGTAGCCTGCTAGGCTCCACTGCCCATGGAATTTTCTAGGCAAGAATACTGAAGTGGGTTGCCATTTCCTACTCCAAGGGATCTTCCTGACCCAGGGATCAAACTCTTATCTTTTGTGTCTTCTGCATTGGCAGGTGGGTTTTTTACCACTGTACCACCTGGGAAGCCCCAAAGTTAAGAATAAACATTTAGAAATAGCAATTTAACAACATCCAATGACTCTAATAATTAAAAAATCAGAATGTGGATACAGTCTGCAACGGATTTGACATTTTTAAAATGAAAATAAACTGGTCTTTTACTAGAGTTGAGAAGCATTGTCCTAGAGGCAAGGAGTAGTTTTGAATCATCTTTACCTCCAGTAATGGTGTCAGGGCTCTTCCCTGGTGGCTCAGATGGTAAAGCGTCTGCCTACAATGTGGGAGACCTGGGTTCGATCCCTGGGTTGGGAAGATCTCCTGGAGAAAGAAATGGCAACCACTCCAGTACTCTTGCCTGGAAAATCCTATGGACAGAGGAGCCTGGTAGGCTACCATCCATGGGGTTACAAAGAGTCGGACACGACTGAGTGACTTCACTCACTCACTGGTGTCAGGGCCTGAAATATCACAGATGCTAATAAATGTTTATCTGAAGTTACCAGCGTCCACAGATTTTTTAAAATCATAAAACTGAGGCTTGGAAAATATGTGTGACTTGCCCCAATGCCAATGACAACACAGAGTCTTGCCCCAGGACACCTGGCTTCCATTCTAGAACTTTCTCCTCTCTCTGCTAAAAGAGAGGAGGCATAGACAGCCCTGAAAACTTCATCCTGTTGTATGTACTGAAAAACTTGCCTGGTTTTCACCAAACTGTGTCAGAGACAGTTTAAATTGTCCAATGAATATTTGCCATCTAGTGGTAAAAAAAGGTGTAGGTACCTGGTATAGACTTCATTCGTTCATTCAATGTCAAACACCATGTTTGAGAAAATACTTGTCCTTAAGCAACTTAAGGTCTCTTTTTTGTTTTTTAAGTAAACCATGTTTATTTCTGTCTTTCTACTATTTTTCTCATAATTGTCCTCTTTTAAAAAGATATTTTTATTTTTTATTTATTTTTTTAGCCACAACTCAAGTTGAAGGAATATTTTTTAATATAAATTTATTTATTTTTATTTTTATACAAATACTTTCCATTTACAGTTACTACAAAACATTGACATAGACATAAGTGACTACAACACAGTGCAACTTGGACCAGAAAAGTCAAGTCCAAAGCACATGGGGAAAACACAGAGCAGAGCCTTCCCTGGCCTCAGGGAGCTGAGATTTCATGAGCAGCATTAAACTCAGTAAATCTTGATGCTCAAAAAGTATTAGCTCCTTTCTTTTTTTTTTTTTTTTCTCAAAGAAGCTGTTAAACAGCCTGGTTTCTTTATTTTCCTCTAGGGAAGAGATTACATCCTTTATACTTAAAGGAAGTGATAAAGTCCTATGTTCAAATAATTCACCATTTTGCCATTTAACTT
Source organism: Oreotragus oreotragus (assembly GCA_006410675.1). Classification (NCBI taxonomy): domain Eukaryota; kingdom Metazoa; phylum Chordata; class Mammalia; order Artiodactyla; family Bovidae; genus Oreotragus; species Oreotragus oreotragus. The sequence goes on from SJYX01013377.1 coordinate 412,464, forward strand.
GCAGCCCAACCCAAGACTTAAATAACATCAATGATATTATTAAGATCTAAGAAGTCACCTCTGATCTACAGATCACACACTTGCATCCTACAGGTTGGAAGAAGCTCCTGGACATAGTTCATTAGTATGGTACAGCATATAACTTTTCCTGAACAATGAAAAAAAGGGAACACGACATTGACATGACATTGAAGTCGCTCAGTTGTGTCTTACTCTTTGCGACCCCATGGATGATAGCCTACAAGTCCATGGAATTTTCCAGACAAGAGTACTGGAGTGGGTTGCCATTTCCTTCTCCAGGTATTAGCTCCTTTCTTGTCTTGCTGGACCATCAGCACCAGGATAGCAATTTTTATTGTTGCCTTGTTTGTGTGAGGATGGACTCAAGAGTTAATCATGTTAGGAATGCAGTCAGTTCATGCCCTTTGGCTGAATTGGGTAACTGTCCTGAGAACTGTATCCCAGCCAGCTCTACTTCTGATCTTTGGGTCTGTTTTGAGAAAGTGTTGTTCACTTCCCACTCCTGGTCAGAGCATCTGTGGGCTGTCCCTCCCATCTATTCAGTTCTTCAGCTCTCTCATCAGGAAGGTATTCCCCATACAAACAAATTCTCCTAGTCCATCAAAGATGCCCTCTGCTGAGCCAAGAGCCACCACCCAGGTGTCCAGCTTGCCTGCAGTGAGTGATGTATGGCATAAGGGAGTAGGAAACAGGCCTGTAAAGGGAGGTTGGGGTCGCTTCATGAGCAAACTTGAGTACCAGGCTGCCACTGCTGAGGTTACAAACAGACCAGTAGGAACAGGGCGGCCATTGAGGGTTTCTGAGCAGGGAAGTGACCAGGCACAGGGGTATTCGTTCATTCAGCAAATAATCATTGACATCTATTGTGTGCGAGGCACTGAGGGAGACCCCATACTGGGCTTTAGAAGCACAGATGTGGCACAGAAGACCGAGTGTGGAAGACACCTCAGGTCATCCCCCTGTGTTGTAACGTACTGTCTACCCCAGGCAAAACTTAGAGTCCTTATTTCAGAGAAGGAGAGGAACCAAATGGTCCCTGAAGCTCCATAGTCTACGCACTAAGCTATGGAAATTGTAAAGTCATATGTCACGCTTCCAGCTGTTCTGTAACTATGTAAACATATCAATTTTTCCTTAGGATAGACACAGATAAGCAAACAAAACAAAGCACAGGAGCCCCATCTCATGGAAGAGATTCTGCTGGCTTCTCAATTTCTGCCTCCACATGATCCCACTATGTCCCCTTGACACCACGTAGCCAATGAAGTTTAAGAGCGAGCAATCACAAGCCGACAAGCTGCATGCCATGGTAGAGTTGTGTACTAAGTGGTACTAAGGAGGAAGTATCCGTTCTGTCCAATTCCATCCCGAATGAAGGACCTCACAAATCATGAGCTGAATTTTGAGGGTTGAAGAGTTTTCTGGGAAGAGAAAAAGGAAGGGCACACCAGGCTGTGCAGAGGTGTGTAATACCTCCATGAAACTGTAAGTGGTGGGAGAGGGTTAGGAGATGGAGTCGATGGACACGTTCATCCACTCGTTTTTCCCACGAAGGTTTCCTGTGCACCTATGATGGGCTGTGCCCTGAGGGAATCAGGGAGGCAGACACAAGTGCAGAGGACATGGAGCTCACCCTGAAAGGGCGCAAGGACTCAGTTCTTTTAGGCAGAAAACCCCAAAAGCAGTGCTTTATCTCAGAAGAGTCAGGCTTGAGGAAGGAAGGCAGATGATTCTTTCAGTCCTTCTATTATTTTTCATTCTCTTGTGGCTTATAGCTTCCATTTATTGAGTGTCTACCCTGGCATGATAGATTCCTGGCAGACTAACCTATTTCAGTGAAACTTCATAGCAACTCTATACAGGTAGTTATTATTGATTTCATGTTCCAGATGAGAAAAGCAAAGCCCAGAAAAGCTAGGTAACTAGCCCAAGGTCACACAGCTAAAAATCAAGAGTACTGACATTTTGAGTTCTTCCCTTTCTGCTGTTGTTTTTGCTTTTCCTCGTGTTATTTCTCCATCCATTTAAGACTTTCGTTCCCCATCTGTATCTGTCAGAATTCCACCCAGCCTCACATAGCCCACTCTGCTTCGATGCCTTTCCTAGGTCCAAGCACATGTTGTCTCTGCCTCCTCTGATCTTCCAGACACCCTGCTTAACACTTTGGCCCCTTCCCTGCCTCATTACAGGAGCGGACAGGCGGGGGATGCCTTTGGAAGAACTAGTGCAGCATAGGCTTCCAGCTGAGCCAGGCTCTGCATTGGACAGCCCTCCCTTCCTCTCCCCAGTAGGGCTTCACATACAGCTCATACTACCTTAATAAGTGTCTATTGAATTAAGCAGAACACTTTAGCCCGAGGTTCCCTGCCAGAAAGGCTGCTATAAGCAAAGCCAACCTTCCTACCTCTTTGTCTCCACAGCTACCAACAGTTCTCCAAACTACAACCCATTCCCAGTAGGCTCCAGTTATAGTCGTTCTTAATTATCTTCCTATTCAATGGCAAAATAACTGCTTCATTAATCAATGGGTAAAGAAAATCAAATGTCTATTAACTGGCAAGCCAATGCTGTCCCAAAGGACATTGATTCTTGTATGTTGGAGCAGCCTGTTCATTGGGAACCACAGCTCTTGAAAGCAGCATTCTGGGGGAGTGCTGGGGGAACTGGAATCTTTTTTAAAATAGCCATTAAATACAGAGTAACACATCAGGTTCTTATTGGGATTTTTTGTTGGGGGAAGGGGAGGATAGGGAAGAGGAGATTATTTACTTGGTGTACTAAGTATTCCATAGGTTTCATAAATGCGTACATTTAACCCATAAGCACTGACAGGTATGTATGTGTTATCTGGTGCAAGATTATTCTTTAAAATGTAATGAATTCTGCAGAATATATTCAAGAATCGTTGCAAATATAAAAGGTGTGCTCATCTGACTGATGATCTGGAATCATGAGAGCAAGCATGATCAGGGCTTTCAAAACGAAGCTTTCCCCTATACCGATGTCCAAAGGGTTTTCTTTGTCAGATCGGTTTGCTGTTCATCTAAAACTCATCCCTTCCAGTTATAGTGACCCCAAACTTGAGCAAATATACATGCATATGAGCATTCATGTTTATTTATCAAGTACATAGAATGTACAGTCCTAACCGCAAAGAAGTGGGACTAAGGTGAACTCCAAAGCCTCCAAAATGGGGCCTAAGACAGCGGCAGTGTTTGTCTCAGGGTGGGTGTATGGCCTGCATCCTCTGGTGGATATTTTATTATCCAGCCCCTAAGGAGTTTGGCATTCTTTACAACGAGCATCCTGACTCACTGGATTCTAGTATGTTAGCATCTAATATACTTTTGCTACTTCCAGGACAATACAAGGACCTTAGACTATTTGAATTCTTCTCACTCCAGTGACACTTTAAGTATTATTGTTGCTAAATAATGAATTTTACACATACTTAATACCGCAAAGCTAAATTCATATTGTTTTGTACAGTCAGTATTCACTGAGCGTCACCCCCATATTAACTTTGCTGCTCTTCATTTCTTCTTACATTTCCATTTTCCTTCGGGGACCATTTCTTTACATCTTTAGCATTGCTTTTTTTTTTTGGACAAGACAACAGTATTTATTGTGATGCATGTTCTCTGACTCTGACCAAACCCCCTTCCCAGATCTACCCTCCACCCAGCTCCTCCCTGCTCTGTATTCCAGGAGGCCCACCTCTTTAGACTCCATCACCAGCCTCCCTTGTTCTGTGGCTTTTGGATGAGATCTTCCGAAGGACACACCAGCAGGAGATCAGGGGGCAGGATAACAGTGGGGTCAGGGTCCTCAGTTTTCCCATTTAGCTGTGATTAGCAGTGGCATGTTCTTCTACCTAAGACACAGCTCTTGTGAGACGCCCTCCTTTCCTGCTTTTTTTTTTTAATTTAAATTTATTTATTTTAATTGAAGGCTAATTACTTTACAATATTGTATTGGTTTTGCCATACATCAACATGAATCCGCCACGGGTGTACACGTGTTCCCCATCCTGACCCCCCCCTCCCACCTCCCTCCCCGTACCATCTCTCTGGGTCATCCCAGTGCACCAGCCCCAACCATCCTGTATTCTACATCAAACCTGGACTGGCAATTCGTTTCTTATATTATACGTTTCAATGCCATTCTCCCAAATCATCCCACCCTCTCCTTCTCCCACAGAGTCCAAAAGACTGTTCTATACATCTGTGTCTCTTGCTGTCTTCCATACAAAGTTATCATTACCATTTTTCTAAATTCCATGTATTTGCATTAGTATACTGCATTGGTGTTTTTCTTTCTGGCTTACTTCACTCTGTATAATCGGCTCCAGTTTCATCCACCTCATTAGAACTGATTCAAATGTATTCTTTTTAATGGCTGAGTAATACTCCATTGTGTATATGTACCACAGCTTTCTTATCCATTTATCTGCTGATGGACATCTAGGTTGCTTCCATGTCCTGGCTATTATAAACAGTGCTGCGATGAACATCGGGGTACATGCTGTCTCTTATACACATCTAGATGTGTATAAGAGACAGCAAGAGGACAAAGCTATCTAGTCTATGTTTTGTACTAAAGGGACAACTTAAGTATCAAAATTGAAAAAAAAAAAAAAANTATTTTTAAGATTAGTTGTTTGTCAGTTGCTTCATTTGCTATTGTTTTCTCCCATTCCAAAGGCTGTCTTTTCACCTTGCTTAGAGTTTCCTTTGTTGTGCAGAAGCTTTTAAGTTTAATTAGGTCCCATTTGTTTATTCAATCCAAGAAGAAGATATAACGATTATAAATATATATGCACCCAACATAGGAACACCACAATATGTAAGACAAATGCTAACAAGTATGAAAGGGGAAATTAACAATAACACAATAATAGTGGGAGACTTTAATACCCCACTCACACCTATGGATAAATCAGCTAAACAGAAAATTAACAAGGAAACACAAACTTTAAATGATACAATAGGCCAGTTAGACCTAACTGATATCTATAGGACATTTCACCCCCAGAAAATGAATTTCACCTTTTTCTCAAGCACACACGGAACCTTCTCCAGGATAGATCACATCCTGGGCCATAAATCTAGCCTTGGTAAATTCAAAAAAATTGAAATCATTCCAGGCATCTTTTCTGACCACAATACAGTAAGACTAGATCTCAAATACAGGAGAAAAACTATTAAAAATTAGCACTGCTTTTAAAGAGAATTTGTAAGCAAAAATTCCCTCAGTTGTGTTTGTCTGGAAATGTCTTTCCTTTGCCTTTGTGTGTGTGTGTTTTTTTTTCCATTTTAATTGGAGGCTAATTACAATATTGTAGTGGTTTTTGCCATACATTGACGTGAATCCACTGTGGGTGTACATGTGTTCCTCATCCTGAACCCCCCTCCCTATCTCATCCCTCTGGGTTGTCCCAGTACATCAGCCCTGAGCACTGTGTCTCATGCATCAAACCTGGACTGGCAATCTGTTTCACATATGATAATATGTGAATATTATCTGAGAGAATAGCATTGAAACATGTATATTATCATATGTGAAACAGACCGCCAGTCCAGGTTTGATGCCTTTGTTTTTAAAGATTCTTTTTTAAAAACTAAGTTGGCAGTTATTTTTCTTTTGGTATTTAAAAACGTGATTCCTCGGTCGCTGACTTTCATTGAGAAGTCAGATGTCAGTCTTACTTTGCTCCTGTGAAGTTAATATGTCTTTTTCTATGGTTATATTTAAGATTTTATCTTTATCTCTGGTTTTAAGTACTTATACTATATGCTGAGATGTCATTTTGTTTGTATATATTTAATTTGTTCTTTGAGGGTTTCATAATACTTTTTGAATCCATGGTTTCATACCTTTTTGTCAGTTTGGGAAAATTCTGACAAGTATTTCTTCAAAGATTGATTCTACCCAAACTTTCTTTCTCCCTTTTATCTGGGACTCCAATTATATACATGTTAAATTTTGCCATCATTTCTCATATGTTTCTCAGACGTTTTTCCTTTTATATGCTCCATCTCTTTTCCTTCCAGACTTTAGTCTGTATATCCCCTAATCCTCTCTTCTTCTGGCCTAAGCTAACCGTTAAACCTGTTAGTTCTTAATTCCAGTTACCATATTTGTCAGTTCTAGATTTTTCACTCAATTTCTTTTTACAAATTTCAGTTTGTTGCTAAAATTTTCCATTACAATTTCTGCTTCTGAAACATATTAATCACTGTTTTTGTTAAAATCTAGCTTTGAGAACTATAATATCTGAATCTTATTCTGTTGTCTTTTTTCTTTGGTCGTTTCCTTATACATCTGATAAACTTTTTACTGAATGTCAGACATTGTGTATGAACAGTTGCAGAGACTCTGGATGACACTGCCTTCCTTCACAGGTTTACTTCTACGTGTAGCAGGCAATTAGAGTAGGGCAGATCACTTTAATCATCTTGAGTTGGACAGTAGTGAAGTTCAATGTCAGCCTTTGTGAAAGCTGCTTTAGTTATGGTTCACCCCAACTCTGAGAGTGTAGCTCTTCTGAGGCCCTAACTGAAAGCCTGGGGATCCTCATGCCTTCTGGTTGAATCTTGAAATATGAGGCTGCTGAAAGCTCTGTTCAACCTCTTAACTACTCCCTTCTACTCAGACTTGCAAGCTTTCTATGCTGTGACCCTTACAAATCAGCAACTACCACAGAAGGAAGGCAGCACCAGCTGGGGGCTCCCTTCTCTGTCCCACCATTCCCTCCAGGATGTTGGCTCAAGTCATTTTTCCTCTTCAGTCCTGTGAGATTGCCAAAAGTTCTGCTCAGCTTCTCAGCCTCTCAGCCTTGTATGGCCGAGGAAACACCCAGTGCCTGGAGGGGGAAAGCAGCTCAGAATATCTGACTCACTTCTGTGCATTTCCCTTCTCTCCCCAACCTCAGCCTTCAAGTCCTGGCTGCACTGAGAGCTCTCCAGCACTTTAAAGCAAGTTGTTTCCTTGTGTCTTACTTGTCTTTTCTAGTTGTTCTTGGCAGGTTATTGGTCTGATACAAGTATTGTTGGAGGTGAACCTAGAATCTCTTTAAGCATTTGGGTTTGTCTCGCTAGTGTAAGCTGTGTCTCTGACATCATTCTGATCCTTTGTCTGCAACCGAGTCTCACTTTCTGGTGTCAATACTAGTGTGCTAAAGTGGAGAACTCTATGTTTTTTCACCTGCAGTTGTTCAACATGCCCTTTTAAGTTATATTTGTTGCATAAATTATATTTGCTATTTGTTTCCATTCCTTAGTTATATTGGAAAATACAGTATTACACCAGGTGTGACTTCCTTCAACATGAGCGTATTGGCAAAATTCTGTGGTGTGAAAGGGGCTTATAATGCCCTGGTACTTTGATTGGCAGACTTTCCTCTGAGTTGATGTCTGCCTCCTGCGAATCAAAGCACCCTTTCTCTGTGTCCAGTGTCTTATTCACATAAAGGAACCACCTGCCCCTGAATCTGAACTCAGTCTAGTTGCCTTGGAGTTTTGCTTCCTGATTTATTGGTGCCCAGTGCACGGACGCCCCGTGCTCCAGGAGATATGAAGGGGAGGGAAGCCTGGCGTGACGCAACTCATGGAGTCGCAAAAAGTCGGGCACAACTGAGTGACTGCACAAGTGCGTGTGAGGGACAGATTTGCCGTGTATGTCGTTATAACTGAGAAGATCATTTTTTTTCCGTTTTACTTGCTCTTGGCTGTGCTCGGTCTTCCTCGCTGCTTCAGGCTTTATCTCATTGCAGTGAGCGGGGGCTGCTCTCTAGCTGCGCTGCACAGGCTTCTCCTCACAGAGCACAGGCCCCAGGGCACTTGGGCTTCAGTAGTTGTGCATGGGTTTAGCTGCCCCGTGGCATGTGGGGTCCTCCTAGACCAGGAGTCAAACCCGTACCGCTGCATTAGCAGGTGGCTTCTTAGCCACTGGACCGCCAGGGAAGCCTGAGAATTGGGTTTTGGTTTTTCCAAATATTTAAACTCTTGCAATAATCTTAAAACCTTTATGGATTTAAAATAAATAATATTTTATAGTAGCCAACTAGTAGGACACTGATTTATTCTTCTAAGAAGTTGTGAAAATGTGTCACTTTTCTCAGTGTTTGTGACATTAGATGTGAGTGAGGAGTTTTTAAAGATGTTCTTGATGCCTTTGAAAAGAAATTATATTAAAATAAGAAATATTTTGCTCAATATATAGAACAAGCTATATTGACTATATATTGATCATCAGCTAATGCATAGATAGAAATGTCTAGTGTGGTAAATGCCCTCTGATTCAGCTCAGTTAGGAGTAAAAGTTGATTACTGTCACCTAAAACATATTGTGTTAAAGCAGAGACTATAAAAATTAAAAATGAGAGAGAGCTTAACTTAAATCATGTCATCTAAATTTTCAGTTGCAAAGATAAATTACTCCAAAAACTCAGCCTTGAGTTTCAGTTTAGACTTTGTGAAAGCGAATCTATAATTCAAAGATACTTGCAAAGCAATCTGAGCGCAGAATCCCTAGTTTTTACAACCTTTCCCAATATTTAGCAATTATCTTGCCTTCACCTAATTATATAGTATTTTTAGCAACTTGCCTTTCAAAGCAGTCATAAAATAACATCTTCCTTTTCTCACTCATTTCTTATCAATTTCAAAAAAATAATATAAGAATAAGTGACATGAGGAGGTTTGGGAACTAACTCAGCTTCCTCTTAGTCAACATACAGCTCTACTGCAAGAGCATCAGGTGTGCTGCTGAAGCAAGCGTAGCGTGCAGCTGAAGCATTCAGCATGCCGTGGGCTCTGTCAGTACCACTGCCGGGGAATGACAGGCGTTGCTGAGTCCTGCAAGGAGCTTGAGTGGCAGGTTGTTAAGAAAGTTTCTCCAGTACTGCTAATGAGGACAACCCATTTTGTTCAGGCTTGGGTTGAATCTGTGTCTCTTTGAACTCACGTTCCTTGCCACCACTCCTCACATGCATTGGCACAATTTCAGAATGATTGAAAATAGCTTTTTAAGCAACCTGTAATACTGCCTAAGTTTAATAATGACAGTGAACTTTATATGTGTTACCAAGGGCCAGATTCTCGCCACTTTATGTGGATCATTTCATTGAATCTTCACAACCCTATTAAGTGGTACTATTATCCTTGTTTTATACTTGAGGAAAGTGAGGCTCAAAGCAGTGAAATGACTTGCCCAAAGGGTTACAGATAGTAATGATAGATGCAGATTTCAAGTTCAAGTCATCAGAACCCACACCGTTACATACACTGACCGCATCCCTTGTCCCAGAACTTGAGAGTTGGTGATGAATTCAGGAGTTGATGCTTTCCTTTTCTCTAGTCCTCTTAATTCTCTCCCCTACCAGAACCTGGCAAAGTGCAGGGTTCCGTCATCCTAAGCTTCCTCTTTATTCATTGATCCTGAAGACATCCTTGTGAGCTCTTTGTGATTGGAGGATTTTACTGTGATCACTATGGTAACATAGGGTAAGAGAAAAACTCACAAAGAAAAACGACAGAAGTTCCCAGAAACAACACCTTTGAATTCTGGTTCCGGAGCTGCCATTCTTCATGCCCTTGCTGTGACGGGAGCCAAATGTTTCCTTGAGCTGTTACCCTCCATATTTAATCCCGAGAATGGGACCCCCAGTTGCCTCTGCCCCTTTAGCAACAGCCCTACTTATCCGCATATCCACAAAGGCTCCTTTTCCCAGCACAGATGCCCCCTTGTTAATGGGAGTGGTGAGGAGCTTGTACTCTAAGCCCTTCACACTAGGAGGAAGCTATTTCCTGAGAACTCTGTCCCCTACACATAACAGCAGTAACCAGCTCTTTGGGCCTAACCTGATGATCACTCTCTAGGGCTAAATAGCGTGACTTTTGGAAAAGCTTTGTTAAAATGTCAGCATTTTACCTGGCACCCATGGGATTGAGTGGACAGGGCAGGAGAACCATGGCTGCAGCCACTGTTAACCATTAACTCTGGAAACAGATTTGTTCATTGGAGTAACTGTTACTCAGGAAGGACTTACTGGCTGTACTGAAATGCCAAAAACTCAGGCAAAGCTCATGGATAAACTTAAGCCGCCACACAGAAACAGAAACCAAGTAAGCTAATGTGTCACCCATTGTCTATCATCCCTCACCTTTTAGTATCAGGATACCAGTTGTTAGCTGGATACATGGACACCCAGAATAAAGATTACATTTCCCAGCTTCCCTTGCATCAGCCAGTGCCTTGAAACTAAATTTTAACCAATGAGATGTACAGGAAAAAAAGAGTGTGCAATTTCCTGAAAGAGTATTTAAAAGGAGAGAACTGGTCCCTTTTTGTCTCTCAGACTTTCCACCTACAAACTTATTTTAAGAGAAAAACTTTTATTCTTGTTTTAAGCTATGATATTTGAGGCCACTAAGTTATAGCATGTGTGTGTGCTAAGTTGCTTCAGATGAAGCCTGGCAGGCTACATATAGGGTCAGCTTGCCAGGCTTCATCTCTCCATGGGATTCTCCAGGCAAGAATACTTAAGTGGGTTGCCATGCCCTTCTCCAGGGGATCTTTCTGACCCAGGGATTGAACCTGTGTTCTTAAATCTTCTACATTGGCAGGCAGGTTCTTTACCACTAGCATCACCTGGGAAGCCCAAGTTATATGCAGTCAGATCTATTCCTGACATAGGTAAGAATTCCAAAAGTTTTTCAGAGGTTGAGATACTTGTTTCTTATTCCCTTTCAAGATAATTGTCATGTGAAGTATATTTACAAGGAAGAGTCTCTGACTTTTTTCTTGACTACATTGTGTTAAAACACACACATACTTTGGTCTCAAGTGATTGGGGAAGAGTCCTTTGTTCTCATAGATTACTGTCTTCTGTATACAATTTTTTTTTATTAAATGTGGGTTTACAAGTCAAAACAAAACTTTGCACAAACCTGGTCTCATCCTACAAGCAATTCTCATATCCACCCCACAGGTGGAAAACAGGTGAAATAAGCCTGTTTATTTTGTTGCTTGGATTCAATTGTTAGATACCCTGCAGGTAAATTTGTTGTTGCTGTTCATTCATTCAGTTGCGTCCAGCTCTTTGCGACCCCATGGACTAAAGCACATCAGTCTTCAATATCTCCCAGAGTTTGCTCAGACTCTATGTCCAGAGAGTTGGAGATGCCATCCAGCCCTCTCATCCTCTATTACCCTCTTCTCCTACCTAGCATCGGGGTCTTTTCCAATGAGTCAGCTTTTCGCATCAAATGGCCAAAGTACTGGAGCTTCGACATCAGTCCTTTCAATGAACATTCAGGGTTGACATCCTTTGGGACTGACTGGTTTGATTTCCTTGCAGTCCAAGGGACTCTCAAGGGTCTTCTCCAGCACCAGAGTTCAAAAGCCTCAGTTCTTTGGCACTCAGCCTTCTTCATGGTCCAACTCTCACATCCATACATGACTACTGGAAAAACCATAGCTTTGACTAAACAGACCTTTGTCTGCACAGTGATGTCTCTGCTTTTCCATTCACTGTCTAGGTTTGTCATAGTTCTTCTTCCAAGGAGCAGTGTCTTTTAATTTCATGGCTGCAGTCACCATCCATGGTGATTCTGGAGCCCAAGAAAATAAAGTTCTGTCACTGTTTCCATTTTTTCCCCATCTATTTGCCATGGAGTGATGGGACCAGATGCCATGATCTTAGTTTTTGAGAGTTTTAAGCCAACTTCTTCACTCTCCTCTTTCACTTTCATCAAGAGGCTCTTTAGTTCCTCTTTGCTTTTTTGCCATTAGGGTGGTGTCATCTGCATATCTGAGGTTATTGATATTTCTATTGACTGAACCATCATCTGCAAGAAGTCGGTAATCTATATAAAATAAATGCCTAAATAAGTCACAGTGGGAGCTGATAAAGTAATTTTTCACCATCAGATGGTTCTTGTAGAAAAGCACTAAAGTATCAATCTGCCTGAAGCCCCCAGCCTCATTTCAAGTTATCTGTTAATTACACACCCCTCTTTTTCCAGTGCCTCTGCGATTGTGGCAATTGTCTGGTTCATTTTATCCCATTGCTCAACAGATTTTAATTGCAGCTGCTGCAGCAGACACCTTGAGGTACTTTTCCTATAGAGACCATGGCAGCCTGCTAGACTGGCCCAATAATGATTAATTTCAATAACTTGAATTGCTGAGGAAGAGGGAAGCTGCTTCCATTTTAATTACATCTACAGGAGTGCAGCGCTTTCACCCCAGTTCCTTGTCCTGAAACAAAAGACTTCCTGAAAGGAAGATTAAAAAATCCAAAGTGTGGCAGTCTTTACTTACAAAGATCTTTTTTCAGTCCATTGTGCCACAAGTTAGCTCTGTATTGGGAACTATTGGCAAGCCATTGGGGTTTGCAAGCAGATCAGAAGATAGAAAGCATCATTCAGTTTATTTCACTTGGGCAATTAAAATGCATTGAGCTGGTCCAGATATGAGATAGCATCTCGCCATAGTATGTGTTCTGCATAAAAGGAACTCTGACATGCATAGTGGTTTTTTTATTGTCCCACAGAGACAGAGCCGAAGACAGCCCAAGCTGTTTTCTTCTCTCTCCTTTTCCATTTGGATAAATAGCCTCTTCCAGCAAAGCTCAGCTCAGTTGCCACTCCCTCTGCCTTGCCCTACTCTACAGTGGAAGTGGTGGTTGGTGGTGAGGAGGTAGGGATTGAAAGAGCAGAGACTTTAGGTGAGACATGTCTGCCTGGGAATGCCAGTGCTGTGTGACTTTGAAAAAGGTACTTGGGCTCCTTGAGCCCCAGTTTCCTCATCTGTACCCTGGAGGAGAATTAACATTCTCCTAGGTAACACTTGTTATGCATATTAAATGAAATACTTTATTTAAAGCACTCAGGATGTTGCCTAGTCATAGAAGGAGCATCATGGGTATAATTTACTTTTCTTTGCACATTCAGTAACATTTTTAAAAAACCTGGTGCTAATCGATCAATTAGTCAGAGAACAGCGATTCAAATTAGACTCTGTTCTTTCCTTCTCTCCCTGCCCAGATGAAAATGTGATTAAATATCGTTGTCTCTACTTCCTGTTTCAGATTCATTCCCTCCTTTTGGTCCTTACTGCTAACTGTTCTTGATTCACGCATGGTTTCTTCATGAACGAAATTAATGCAACCTTACCCCCTCCCATCTTACCCGCTTCACTGCACCTCCATGAGGATTCCATGGTGATCTTTCTTGTCCTTCTCCTATAGGGTGATCAACCACCCTAGTTTGCCCAGGACTGAAGAGGTTCCCAGGATGTGGATTTTTGAGTTTTAAACTCAGGACAGTCCTGAGCAAACCAAACAAACTGATCATCCTAAATCTTTTACTTAAAATTTCTCCCCAGTTCCTCAAAGCTTTCAAGATGAACTGAAATTAATCATTGTGATACACAGAGCTCTTTGTAATCAGCCCTGTCTTCCTGTCTACCTTCATCCTCACCACCAAGCCCTTACTTGTCACACAGACACGCACTCTCTGCTTTGGCAATACTAGGCTTCTGGAGTGTCTTTCAGAGATATTTCATGTTCTGCCCCAGCCCCTTTGTTATCTTTGCCTTTGCAGTTCCTTCTACCTGGAGTGTGCATTGCCCTACTCCTTTCATCTGGCCAACTCCTTCAAACCAATATATCACATTCTCTAAGAAGTCTCCTCTTAGCACCTGCTTAACATAGATACTCTTCCCCCGAGCTCCCATGGCCTCCTGATTTTGCCTCTAAACTGATGCCTACTACACTTCACTATGTCTGCCCTAACAGGCTGAGAAACTCTGAGGGCAGGGACTGTATCTTTATCTTTGTAACTTCAGGAGCTGACACACAGTAAGTGTTCACTGAATGAATGAACAAATGAGAGGCACTCATTTGCCTCCCTATCCCCACCACTGTGTGAACTCCTCAGAAGCAGAAAGAACATGTGTCTTGATTTTCTTTTTCCCCCAGCACTTGGTGCACATTAGGCCTTCATTCATATTTTGAATCAATGAATGAATGTACAAGCAAGTACATCTTTATTTAGGTTTGAGCCAGGCAATGAACGTTCATGATGAAATAAACTTCCCTTCAGTTCAAGCCCTCCCCGTCCATGTGCCCTGGACAAGGCACCAGTTGTCAGAAGTAAACCTGGCCCTGTGCTGTCCCCAGGTAGCTATCAGCTGGAAATCACTGGGGTCATGACCTCTCCTGTAGACTGGAACTCCAGAAGAAAAATGGTTTCTGTCCAAAGGCTGATTTCAGATCTAAGAAAATTCTCCCCTAGATTCCCTACACAATTGAGCATAAAGGCCACTAGCACCTGGGGAAGAGAGCTACACCAGATGGTTTCTCCACTACAAAGGGATGGAGTGCGTGTCATTTCCACTTCTGTAGTGGTTTAGTCTTTTTGGAGCTCAGCGTTAAACAGCTGGGAGCCCTTTTTGACAATGCAGATTCCACTGCCTGATGGCAGGAAGTCAGCAGGCAGGGTCCATCCATTTCCTCCAACCACCTTTCCATCCAGAAAGCTGTAACTTTCTCCCCTATAAAAGTTTTATGGCAAGTTGAGTAGAAAGCCTAGCAAGGAATAAGACCTCAGGGGTTTGGCAGGATGGAGAATAAGAACAGATTAGAACATGAGTGATTGTCCCTGGAAATAAGTGTGGAATGGAAGATGTCCAAGGGCCTGTGGTCACACAGACCTGGGATCAAAACCTGTCTATTCTGTGTATGAGCTGAGTGACCCCAGTTAACTGGCTTCAGTTTTCTAACCTCTACAATGAGAATAATTAAACCTTGCTTGGCACCGGGTGAGTTCAGTACATGATAACTCTCTTCCCCTCTCTTGATTGCAGTGTGTTTGCTAAAATGACACTTCTTGTCTGACAAAGGATTTTCTTCCTCATTTCTATTTCTTTATAATTATAATGCTTGTAAGATTGTTTTAAATTAAATCAAATTTAGATTTATTCATTTGCAAAATTACCTAGTTTTATGTTTTCCCCTTGTTTATGTATTTTATTGAAGTATAAGTTGCTGTGCAATATTATGTTACAGGTGTACAATATAGTGGTTCACAACTTTTAAAGGTTATGCTTCATATATGGTTATAAAATGTTGTCTATATTCCCCATGTGGTACAGGATATCCTTGTAGCTTGTGTTCTATCTGATCGTGGGTTCCTGTTAATCCCCTGCTACTGTATTACCCCTCCCACTTCCCTCTTCCGATGGTAACCACTAGTTTGTTCTTTATATCTGAGTGTCTGCTTCTTTTTAGTAGTAGTCACCAGTTTGTTTAGTCTTTAGATTCCGTATATAAGTGACATCACACAGTATTTGTCTCTTCCTGTCTGGCTTATTTCACGTAGCGTTATACATGCATACATCCAACTCCTTTACATACATGCATCTTCCGTACCCATTCATCTGTCGATGTTTCCCTGTCATGGCTAGTGTAAATAATGCTGCTGGAAACGTGTGCTTAGTGGCTCAGTCGTGTCCAGCTCTCTGCAATCCCGTGAACTGTAGCCCGCCAGGCTCCTAGGTCCATGGAAGTTTCCAGGCAAGAATACTGGAGTGGGTTGCCATTTCCTACTCCAAGGGATCTTCCTGACCCAGGGATCGAACCCATGTCTCTTGTGTCTCCTGCTTTGGCAGGTGGATTCTTTACCACTGAGCCATCTGGGAAGCCCAACATAAACATTGGAGTACATGTATCTTTTCAAATTACTGTTTTTGTGTTTTTTGGATATATACCTAGAAGTAGAATTGCTGAATCATGTTGTGGTCTATATTTAGTTTTTTGGACAAACCTCTATACTATTTTCCAGAGTGGCTATACCAATTTACATTCCCACCAACAGTGTAAAAGGGTTCCTTTTTCTCCTTATCCTCACCAACATTCATTATTTCTGTTCTTTTGGTGAGAGGCATTCTGACAGATGTAGGGTGGCATCTCTTTGTGGTTTTGATTTCCATTTCCCTCATGACTAGCAATGTTAAGCGTCTTTCCACGTGTCGGCTATGTGCTTGTCCTTTTTGGGAAAATGTATATTCAGTTCTTCTGCCCATTTTTAAATCAGGTTACCTGGTTTTTGATGTTGAGTTATATAAGCTGTTTACATATGTTAGATATTAGCCCCTGATAGGTTATTATCATTTGCAAATATTTTCTCCCACTCAGTAGGTTATCTTTTCATTTTGTGGATGGTTTCCTTTGCTGAGAAAAACCTTTTAAGTTTAATTAGGTCCTATTTGTTTATTTTTTGCTTTTATTTCCTTTGCTTTAGGAGATGGATCCAAAAAATACTGCTGTGATTTTTGTCAAAGAGTGCCCTGCCTGTGTTTTCTTCTAGGAGGTTTCTCATATCTGGTCTTACATTTAGGTCTTTAATCCACAAAATTACTTGCTTTCAAATAGAAGGGCAATGGTGTGTTGAACAGGATAAAATTAGAACTTTCAAGAGACATCTGGGAAATGGAGTGCTTCTATCCATGAACCGACCATGAACGCTAAAAAATAGTGCTTTGTTAGCTGCTGTGGGTCTCTGGAAGGGTCTAGAAACATCTGTGTTCTGTTTTGACTCCCATACCTGCTCTCCTGTCTCCCTTTTCTCTACCCCTTGTTGTCTGTCCTGTATTTCCATACACTGTTTTTTGTGATAGTTATTCATTCACATTCCAAGTTCACTAATCCTTTAAAATCACATTTAAGTAGGCATGTGTGAGGGGAAGCTTACTTACTTTCAAGCCAAAAATCTTCCACAGGGAGCTGTAGAAGACAGCTCAGCAAGACTAAATCAGCAAGGACTTCAGAACGTGAGGCCCAAATTCTAATCCCCACCTCTTCATCCTTATACATGATCAACGCTAATCAGACATTAGGTAGAACCTCAGAACACTGGTGACTCAGTCCCAGTGTTCATTCGGTGCTAGAAAGCACTGCTTCGCATTTGTAGTAGTCAGTCACCCGACTTCTGCTTGAAAGCCTCCAGTGTCGAGGGCCTCATTTTTCTGCTCTGACATGCGCAGTTGTGCAGTGTGGGTACTGTACACAAGCACCCAACTGAGGGTAGAAATGGGGGCTAAAATCCAGTCTCCTCTCTGCTTCTCAAGCTGAGTGTCCCCAAAGGGCTCCCTTTTTCTAACCTAACCATCCATAGGGGACTTCGTTCCTACTTTACGCAAAGGTGTCATCTAGGCTAGCAGTGACCCACCAGGTCAGCACACTCCAGGGCTCTTAGAAGAGGTACTGCTCACTACAGAGTAGAAGGGGCTTCATCCTCAAGGTGTCGTTTCCGATGCCAAGTGGGGAGTAAAACTTTGTGTCCTTTGGCTCCTCTTGGCAAGGGCCAAGTCCACAAACAAGTCCAAGCGGGGAGAGGCCAGCACTTAGTCAGCATCCAAACTAACACTTCAGCGCAGGAAGATCATGACAAAATAAACAAGAACCTATGGCAGCAAGCTATGCTTGATCATTTATCAAATTGCAAAATCTTATCCATGACTGTGAAACGGCTTAATGGTTAGGAAAATGTACTAATAATTTTATTAGGCAGCAATTAAACTTAAATTCCTTTTAACTGTATTTGATGTCATCCTTTTTCTGGGCCCATTAGAGTAACATTAAGGTGTTTGTGCAGATAGCTCAGTCATTTCAAATTACTTTCCTGTCTAATGTGGGAGCCTTTAATAGCATACTCTTAGGTTGAATTCAATTTTGGAGACACCAGGCATGCTAATTAGATCGTCTCAGTATTCCTTGCAGAAGGAGCCGAAGAAGAGCTATTTTTCCCCTCTCCTGCTTAGCAATGTTCGTGGAACACAGCTTTCTGTGCAGTTAGAGGTATAGACCCTTTACTGCACCAAAAATCTCACTTGAACCGTTAAGTATTGCTAGCAGACACAATGTCTGGTTAATATGACACCATCGTCGAAATGTTTTTAAGATCTAATTAGAGCCAGTAAGTTTTCTCTCTTATTATCCTGAGTATCATGGTTAGTGTATGCTCTGTCCCAGTCCTCTAACTTTAGAGTTAAAAGAAGGGTAGTGAGAAGGAATGAACATTTATTATACTATTGAACGACTATTGAATGAATTTATTAGACATCTGCCAAGTTCTGAGTAAGGCATTAATGCCTATAACAGTCCTGTGAGCAGTGGCTTATTACCTCCCCTACAGATGGGGAAACTTTGGCTCAGAGAGGTTAAGTAAAGCATCCAAGGTCACCCAGCTGCCAAGTTGTGGAGCTGGGATTTCAACTGTCAGCCTCTTTTCTCCACTTACTGGTTTGGGGAACTTGAACACTCTGATCCTCAGAGTCCTCAACTATACACAGGGATCATAATAATATTTGCCTGCTCACAGTTCATTGTGTGGATCAAACACAGTAATGAATGTAATTGATGCTTACAGAAGATGACATGCTCTACAGGAGGGATAGGCAATGTCCCCTGATGTTGCCACATGAAGTCTTGGGTGGAATCTGCGTAACTTCTATGGCCCTGAAACCACATATCTGCTGCCCTCAGAAGGTCAGATAGAGCATACTTAAGGCTTAACTCAAGACAAATTAGATCCAACAGAAGACAATGCCATGGAAAGGAGTTGTTTACAGTTCCAAACGTGATTCAGTGGCTCTGTAACTCTTGAGGTGATCCCATTTCCCCCTCTATAAACAGGGAGTGTGCAGGCTCATTGGTGAATTAGATGAGATGGTGTTGCATGAAGCATTAAGTCCATTGCCCAGAACTGAAACACTCAGCAAGATAATGATTTCATTTCCCAGTCAGGTCAACCCATCTTAATCCCTGGCAATCTCCCACCTATGTCACCCCTACTCACTTACAGATTCCCTCTTCCAAGTCTCTTTCCTCACTGATCTATCAACATAAATTCTTTCTCCAAATAGTCATTGAACTTGGCATCGATCTCCCAATGTACAACTATTACAATCATGATTTCAATTACCGTTTGTCCAGGCTCCATCGTTTTCTCTGTTACCATGATAAATGTTACTAATAACCCCTGCCTCAGATCCTTTGTGGAATGAGGCAAGAGATTAATTTATTAATTGATAGATTAATGCCTCATAACTGTTCCAATCATCATTAATTGCTATTACCTTGGAAGCATCAAATGGTTGAGTGATTGAGAGCTAGGCTCAAGGATTGCTTCTTCCTCTCATGAGAAATATGAGAGTTGTCACCAGCCAGGTAGGGTGACATCATCTTGTGAGTACAGGTGTGTTAAGGCTGTCATGGTGCAAACCACAGCTGCATTGACCCGTTCCTTTGTGTTCCCAGGCTCTGAGCAGGCTTTCCCCAAAACTACTGTGATTCTCTCAGAGTTACACACCAGCCCAGCTCTTCTGGCACCTCGCTCACCCCAAGACCACCCTCTACCCAGGACATCCTGAGAGCCAGCCAGGCAAGTTAAGAAAACAATGGGACTGTTTGTCCTGCCATCCTCTGGGGTCTCTGCAAGCTCTGGTCCATGCAGCACGTGGCTGCAATCTTGTCACTCATCTTTGAGAGGGCCACCCATCCTCTACCACTCAGGGCCCATGGAAGACAAGAGTTCCAGATGCTCAAACCAGCAGAAGGGCACACCAGGGAGAGCCCAGACCCTCCACCAGCCCACTCCGTCCCACCCCCATTCACAGCCAGGTGAGAAAGGGAATCCTTGAAGGGTCACACAAATCTCCCACAATTCTCTTAGCCCTGAGGCATTTCCACTTTGACATAAGAGTAATGCCAATGCAGCGTACACACTTTGACTGAATTATTCCCATCAAGCAAACATAGTATCACACAGTCTCTTTGTCACAGGGTCTACCTGGAACCCCCACGTGGTCACTGATCATTTTCTCTTAGATATTGCTGCCATTGTTCTTTGCTATTGATTGCAGAGTTAAGCTGTCAGTTTTGCTCATGGCATATCAACCTTTATCATCCAGCATCTGTATGAACTGTTTTTGCTCCCTTTGCTCTCAGTTGGACAAGTCCTGTGCCACCACCTCCTTCTCTTAAAGAGTATTTCTCAGACAGACTTGGCTGATCTCATAATTTACCTATGGAATCTTACAACCATCTTACGACAGATCAGGGGCTTGTTCAGAGTTCTACTCTGGGTTTGAATCTAGCATTCTGCTGCTTCTGATTTAACTGTCTGCAGTGCATAGAGCTTTGCTTTTCATGAATCCTGTTCATTCTTCCTTGGGTGATATTTCACTGGTGATGGTGTCATGCAGTCACGCTAATGGATACTGCCTTCCTAGAACAATGTCTGTGGAAGCCTGTGTGTGTTTCGGTGGTGGGCACTACAAATAGGAGCATGTTCTGTACAGACTCATCTGTAAGGAGATGTGTTTTGTGACCTGCTCATCACAGACATCAGGATTCTGACCAATCAGTAAGGAATTTAACAGTCCTTATAACAGAGAGGGTAACAACAGCAGTGGTGTTGGAAAAACCTGAAATTATAAGGCAGAATGAATTATATTCAGTTTACCAAAGAGATTTAAATGTATACAGTCACCACAAATAGCATACAGTAATCACTACAAAAAGAAGTTAGATTAAATGTCTGTCTCTCCAAAACAGAGCACTGAGCAAGCCCTTGGCCGAGGCCAGCCAGGAAGAGCCGTCCTGGGCCTTCCCCGACCCACCTCTGTCTTTGTGGTGGTTCTGTGGTCTCTGCTGATCCACATTTGGACTTGGACTGATCAACGCCCTTTCTTATCAGAACACTTCCTTAGTTAGGAGCTGAGGTTCACATGGCAAAGCATTCTTATTTTTTTATACCAGTTCGATTGATTTGATATGACAGCAGGAAGACCAGGGAGTTTTCAGTCCCTGATTTTGCACTTGATCTGATAGTCAACAAAGATTATTAAGCTGGGGAATAAATCCTAATAAGAATATATACCTCTCCAGGTTGTATGAGGATCAAATGAAACAATACATGCAAAATGAGTTTGAAACGTGTATTCTTTCTCTCTGATTGTTATTATTACTTCTTTCTTCAAGGAGCTCTCCCCTATTTAGTGATTCCTGGCTTGTTGTTTGGACTCCCCTTCAGAAAGGCAAGCCAGACACATGTGACAAGTTAAACAGGCATAGAAGATATTTTTATCTGTTTAAGCCAACAACAGTAAGCACATCACAAGACAGTATGTGATTAATTGCCAAGTGAATTGTGAAAAGAATAATTGCCAGAAGAATATGAACCAGGGAGGGGTGAGCTCTAGCTGATGGGGGAAGGGTAGAATGAGGCTTTAGCAAGGCTGTGGAGAATACTAGAGTTTTCTTCTGGGTCTTGGAGGACAGAGGGGATTGGGCTGGTAGGTTGGGGGATTGGGGGGAAACATTCCAGGAATGATAAGTTATATAGCAATGGATGGACAGATAGGCAATGGGGTATTCAGGGAAAGTTGGGGGTGGGGGCCAATAGGAAGAGCAGAGCATGGATGTAGTGAGAGATTGTGAATGATATTTGTTCTGACCCTGTGCCTTTAAACAAGCCCTACATACCTGTGCCACATGCTCTAACTGAAAAATAAGCTCCAATCCTGCCCATGTCTTTTGCCCATCAACCCCTCCCTGTCACTGCCTCGCTCCCCTTTGCCATCCCAACTCAGCTAGACTCCTAACCTTGCTTCCATTTCCACACGTACTCAGACCCTGAGAACTTGATTCTAATATTTGACCTCAGAGGTTCATTTCTCAATTCCAACTCAAGCCTATAGAATCAAAGCTAACACTTATGTGGGCCTTTGTGGGCATATGGGTGCTAGAGATGAGAAGGTCCAACACTGCATCACTCGTAAATGGTAGAGTCAGGATTTGAATCCCAAGCTGTCTGACCCCATAGCATGATCCCTAACCACTAGATAGACAATACAGCCCCTTATTGTCTAACCTGTCCCATTGGTTCTTTCCTCTTTGGTTACCCTTGGATAGGGTGTTTTACTCTAGTTAACACTTAGAAGCTTAGACACTATCACACACTCCATCCTGCAGCAAACCTGGGGGATGACAGCAAAACAGGGAGGTGACACAGGGATTATTGGTGGGGCAGTCAGGTTAGATCCAGAAGACTTCAACAGCAACATTTCTTACATTTGACCCTATTGACAGAGGGAGACAGTGAAGGTTTCAAGATGGCTATAATCATGAGGACCAATATGATCAAAGGGCTTCCCAGGTGGCTTAATGGTAAAGAATCAACCTGTCATGCAGGAGACGTGGGTTCAATCCCTGGGTCAGGAGATCCCCTGGAGGAGGAAATGGTAACCCAGACCAGTATTCTTGCCTGGAGAATCCTCTGGACAGAGGGGCCTGGAGAGCTACAGTCCATGGGGTCGCAAAGAATCAGACACGACTTAGCAATTAAATAACAACAATATGATCAAAACCCACATTTTCGGAAGGTGAATTTTGGCATACAGTTCAGGACAATCTTCCCTTTTCCATCTTGGACCGTGGAGAAAGTTGCAGGTAAAGGATACACTTTGCAGCTAATTTTGTGGTTCAGGGCAAGGCAACAAGGGTCTGAATTAAGGTAACAGTGATGGAAATAGAATATGATCATAAGGAACTCTATCTGTGAGTTCACTGTGAAAATAAACTCATTTCACTGTGAAATAAAATACATTTGTTCTGAAATAAATGTTTTCAACAAGAGTATTATCTATCTGTAAAGAATCAGTGATTCTTCATAGAATACACTGATTCTTCATAGATCTTCATAGATCTTTGGGGCCCAGAATACATCAGGTGCTTCATTGTTCTTGGACTGTGTTCTTGAAACCAGTGGAGGCAGCATGATTTGGAGGGAAGCTTCAGGCACTAAGCTTCTGGGCTCTGCCCAGAAGTCAGACAGGCCTGTGTTCAAACAGAGGCTCTGTCACCAAAGTTAACCACATGGTCTTCGAAGAGGATTCAGTCTCTCCGAACCTGTCTCCTCATCTGCCAAACAGGGATAATACTGTCTGCCTCTCAGGGTTATTGTGAAGATTAAAGAAGACAGTGGATAGAAAGGCTATGATTAGCACAGAATAAATGTCAGTTTTTGTACCATCATTTCTTATCCAAACATCTCATTAAAAGCCCTGCATAATCACCCATAAAATCTTGTTTGAAATAAAAGTGATTGAGTTCAACCAACCCTTTGGAAAGCAATTTGGCTTCCCAGATGCTTTCCACTGTGTATTAAGACACACAAAAATGTTCAAATCCTCTGACCCAGTTGTTCCACTTCTCAGAGTCTATTCTTAGGAAATTGTCCTCGATACAGGAAGAACATCATCGTGCACAAAAATTCGCCACATGGGTAGCTAATAGTGAAAAATTAGAAGCAAACGGGACATCCCGAAGTGGGTGATTTTGCAGTCAGCTCATGCCTTAAATATGCTTTATTACATCAGTATTCAATACAGAGCTCAGAACAGTGTTTTTAAAGAGAGTCCAGTCCATCCAGGATCAAATATATTCCTCTCTTCATTTCATTAGCCAAGCCCTCTCCTCCACAGGAGGAGACCAACAATTCTGTCATCTCTTCTCTTACAGTCTGCCATCTGGGCACATGGGGGCTTGTGCCAGAGCCCACCACAGCCTTAAGCTTCTCACCCAGCTGCCTCAGCCTCTCAGCTCTTTTCCTCAGAAACACAGAAGTTCTCTCCACGGCAGACTGGTGTCCTTGGGCTCAGCTCTCTTTGCATGGCCCATGGCCGCCTTAAAAACGCGTCTTCCTTTTGCCTGCCCCCCACCTCACATCCCTACTGTGATCCCACTTCCAACTTGCCCCTGTTATTTCCAGCACAGTTGGTTGTGTCCTTCTAAGCTAAAGTATTTTCTCAGGTGTTCAAAATTTGTTCATCCAAATAGACTTAATGATGGGTCGGGAGGAGACAAGGACTTAGATGTTACAGGTTATTTTAAAACCCACAGGCACTCGAATCTGAGTCTCAGAGCCTTGATTGCTTTGTGAAATCCTTCAAGAGAGGACTGGAATTGTATGAGACCACATCATTTCTAAGTTAGCACCCACGTTAGAAACACAGACATTTCACTGGTTAAAAAGGAAAAAAGTTTAGTACAGTCTCTTGTTCTGCCTCCATCTTGTGAGCTGGAATGTCATTTGATAACGACTAGGAGGGAGAGCATTTGGTTCCTCTTCAGTTTGTAGAGATATGTGCATTTTGCAATTTCTTAACTTTTTGGCAGACACTGGGGAGCTTTTGGCTTCAGGGCTTTCAACTCTAAGGATAATTTCACAGCTGGGCTTTTCCTGATAGCTCCCACATCTGGACTCTGAGCAGCCCCCATCCAGCATATGGTGAGACCCCCCGTGAACCTCCTAGCAGAGCACAGAACAAGCTGTGCCCAGTCCTGTCCTGGCCTCACTCCCAGCAGCCTTGAGCGCAGGCCTCTTTCCTTTGTGGCACGAATTATGGGCTTTTTTTTTTTTTTAAAGTAAATAGGGTAATAACCTCTTTTTAATGTTGTTTTCCTGCTTGAATCAATATTTCAACTCCATACTTACTCACCATCTACTGTGTGGGAATATGTCCTGAGCTCTAGAGATAGGAAGACAGCTCATGTGAGTGTGTCTGGCCTGTCCTCCTCCTTTCCTTCCTTGGGCGTTGTTTAATTAATGGTGAAAAACAAAAAGGAAAGAAACACAATCCCACCACTTTGTATATATTTTTTAAAAAGAAAACAACTTTTCTTCTTTCTGAACCTTAATGGATTAGTGTATTATATCCTTCCCAACTTTAACTTTTCCTTAAACGTAATGCAAATGCAGCTCTCTATCCATCTGTATACCCAGACATTTCTTGGAGAACTAGAAACTTATTAGTCCTCACAATTTTCTTATTTTACTTAATAGATTATTATTAAGTAAACCTACCTCATTATTTTTAATAGCTGATTAGTATTCCATTCAATGGAAGGTCCATACTTTATTCAAACATCCCCTGATTGGTAGACATTTTGGTTGTTTTCAGTTTTTGTGCTGTTGTTATAAACAATTATGTGGTAAACATCTACAAGTACATATATATACACACACACACACACAAGTAGGCTTACATAGCTGTGTTATCATTTATTTATAATAGATTCCCAAAAGCAGTACCATTGAGTCAGTGTGTGTATCTTCTTCAATTGTAATAGGCATTACCAAGTTGCTTCCCACATATTACACACGTTCACGCACCAGCTGGCCACAGGTGATGCCCTTCTCCCTTCTTCCTCACCAGTGCTCTAGGTTCCTGTCTTTTTTTTTTTTTTACTGTTGCTGGTCTTGTAGACAAAGCTATTACTATTTTAATTCACATCCCCCTGATTCATCAAAATGTTGAGTATCTCACATTTCTATATGTTTATTGGCCATTAGCACTTATTTTTTAATTACTCCTCCATGGGCTTTGTTATTAACGGCACTGTTAATTCTGACTCATTGCAGGCCAGTTAGGAAGCCAGCACCATGCTAGACCCCTGACATGTTTTGTTGTGTTTAATCCAGTAACCCGGGCATGAGGGGAGCACCCTGCACCAATGTGTGAACGGCCAGGCACACTGTGCCCTTCGTGAACGTCCAGGACAGACCACACACACTGTGAAATAATGAGTGGAATGGAAGAGACGGCAAGGGCTGAATAACTTTTTGGCTCCAGGAATGTCTTCCAGGGTCAGTTAGCATCCAATTCACTCTTTCAAATAGTCCTGAGCCAAGAGATGCCAAATCAAAGCAAAAATCTATCAAGAGAATTCTGATTTAAAACTTAAGGAAACAGCCTCTACATATTTTTAGAACAGCGCAGAAAAGGATACATCTGTGACTCGAAACAGCTGGAAATCTTTTTTGCCAAAAATCGTGCTGATTATGAAACGCATAATGGTCAGACAAGAGGCAGTCAAGATGGGAGCTGTCCTGTATTTTTCATACATTCAGCTTTTGAATAACCTTCGCTTTGGTACATTAAATACTGACCCCTCTAAACTGCCTTTTGAACATCAAATGCCAGCCAGCTACACAGTTTGTACAGCAGTGTTTGTACCATTATTTGAGGATTTCATTATATCTTGCTCTTATTGGCTTAATAAACACTGGGAAACCAAAAGAACAAAAATAATAAGCAGTGAGGGTCTTATAAGCACATATAAACTTGAGAAAATAGAAGACTTTATGAGGCATGCTGAAAGCAGAGTAACATGAGTATCAGAAGTCACTGGACTTAAGCCAGGCAACCATGTGTTTAGTTGTGAAGATGAACAACAAAATTAAAGAACATGTGTTGAAAATGTTAGTAGCGAACTGTGGGTAAAAGGGTATCACTGGGGAGTTATACATGTCTTTTAGTTAATTGGAAATGAAGCCTTCTCCTACTTGGGACCTGGTAGGTAGCAATGCGGATAAAGTGTTAGCAGCAAACTGAGGGTAGAAAACAATGTAGTTGAAATCTTATTATTTGGCCAGAAGTGGGAGGAGTGGATAGCTGCTGAAGATGGAATCCTCTCTTACTGGGGCTCTGCTAGGGTGGGGTCTCTCACATTCACTATCCTGTACCAGTGCCTTCCTTGCCCAAAATAGATGGCTCATAGAATGTCAGTTGCAGGGTCAACATTTTAAGGACCTCCTTGTGTACAGGAGAAAGGTGTGTCTTCTGTTCCCTACGTAGAAAGGGAAGCAAGAAAGAAAGGACCCCAGAGGCTGCTCTGCTGCTCTGCCTTATGATGGACCAGCAGCTCAAGGTGGCACACAGGACTCGAGCAGAAAGGGTGACAGCAAAGGCCTTTCATCAGACCGTTGTCCAGGCATTCTCTAGCACTGCATCCCTTCCTCCAAATCACACAGACAGCTGATGAAAGTCAGGCAAACAAGAACCTGCCAGGACAGGTGTCCTAAGGACAAAGACAGGACTTGGGAGAGAGGTGCTTCTCATCAGAGGATGCAGTGTTTGGATAGTGGGTGGGACTGGATGCCCCAAAGGAAGGAGACCCAACATCAAGATCAAGGCCAGAAATCCAAGTCAAAGGATAAATTGAAAACTCATAGTCGAGGTAAAGAATCAAACCAGAGATGCTGGTGATGAAGAATATTCAAATAGATGAACATTAAGGAATTCACAAAGTAGACTAAAGGCATCCAAATTGATGCCCACCGGAAACTGAAGTGGAATGCCTATAGCTATCTAAACAAAAACCAGATAAATGACAACATGGAAAACAAAGTCTAAACTGGTGCCCCATCAGAGTAAGTCTCTGGACTGTTGGCTCCAAAAAAAAAAAAAAGAGTAGTGAAGCCAAATTCTGGAAACAATTGAGGTCAGACACTGGAGAAGAATTTCAGTGGTGCCAGTGCTATAAGCACTAAGAGTCCCTTGGACTGCAAGGGGATCCACCCATCCATCCCAAAGGAAATCAGTCCTGAGTATTCATTAGAAGGACTGATGCTGAAGCTGAAACACTAATACTTTGGCCACCTCATGCAAAGAACCGGCGCATTGGAAAAGACCCTGATGCTGGGAAAGATTGAAGGCAGGAGAAGAAGGGGACAACAGAGGATGAGACGGCTGGATGGCATCACCCACACGATGGACATGAGTTTGAGTGAGCTCCAGGAATTGGTGATGGACAGGGAAGCCTGGCGTGCTGCAGTCCATGGGGTCACAAGGAGTTGGACATGACTGAGCAGCTGAACAGAACTGAGTGCTACAAGCATAGAGGAAAAGTAGTGTCAACAAGACGTGAAGTCACAAACAAGGCAAGGGCGGGGGGACCCTGAAATTCCAAGACTGGAGATAGGAGGGCTGGCAGCAAGGGCTAGGAAATGATCAGGATGGTTCCGCAAGGATGGGGTCTATTTAGAAGGGCTTAGCGTTACTGCCATTGCCACACCACCCCAACCTTAAAGACATCACACTCTGAACTTCATCAACAATAGCTTGTGAACGTGCACAAGGCCCAGGAGGCACTGGGGCAAGAATACATATGTGCATGCCTACATACATACATGTCATCCTGTTCCAGGACTTTTGAGGCTAGTGGTGGTATTGTTTAGTCACTAAGTCATGTCTGACTCTCTTGCAATCCATGGACTGTAGCCTGCCGGGCTCCTCTGTCCTTGGGATTTCCTAGGCAAGAATACTGGAGTGGGTTGCCATTTCCTTCTCCAGGGGATCTTCCCAGTTTAGGGATCTGCAGGCAGATTCTTCACCACTGAGCCACCAGGGAAACGCTGCTAGTGCCTACCACATTACTTACTTATCTAGCTCAGTCCACAGTCCTAGTTTTATACCTAACTGTGGAGAGCAGTGAAAACCATTGTAGGTGTGAAAGGAAAAAATGAGCTCTCAGTTCTGCTTCCTGAAAGCACATTTCTTTTTCTCAATCAACCCCACTGGGTGAGCAGTACAGAGTGGAGGCTTTTACAATAAGGCCTTTTCACTGCACAAGCCTAGGCCCTGCTTGTCTCAGAAATAGAAGGGATGGTGAGTCATTTCATTTTAAGTGACCTTAATGCTTACTCTAAGTGAACTGACATTTGGTGTGTCTTGTCCCCAAAAGGCTGCTCCTTGAGATGCTTGGGAAGGAGGGTGCTCTCCCACCCCCTGCCACCCACTGCTGGTCTTTGTCAGGCGAGCAGAGCAGGACACTGTCTCCAAAGCATGGGGAGGGATGGTGTCTGGAAGCCCTGAGGGAGTGTTGGTTAGGGATCTGCTCTCAGATTTTTCTCGTAAGAATAAGCTGTGTGTTATCTCAAACCCTAGAAGAAGAGACAGAGGATACTGGTCTGCTATATGCTGTGTACTGTGCTAAATTGCTTCAGTCATGTTCGACTCTTTATGATCCTAAGGACCACAGCCTGCCAGGCTCCTCTGTCCCTGGGATTCTCCAGACAAGAATACTCGAGTGGGTTGCCGTGCTCTCTTCCAGGGGTTCTTCCCGACCAAGGGATCTAGCCCACATCTCTTCTTCTCTTGCAGTAGGGTTCTATACCACTAGCGCCACTTGGGAGGCCCCCATCTATATAAGAAGGTGGTAACTAGGGGAAATGCATGTCCAGAATCTCATTGCTACTCAGGCAATGTCCTCAAATAAGAATCTACTGGGGGAAATTATTTCAGCTAGGTGAAATAATTCAAGGTATCTGTCCTAAACTGGGTACCACTGGGGTTTCCTACCGCATCCCTGTCCTGATGGAAAACTGTTCCTTTTTCTTCTTGGTGAGGAGATTCTAAAATATTCCATTGATCTGTCCCATCCTCTCTGATACTCGAGGAGGCCCACGGCAGGGTGGCCCAGACTGTGAGGTCTTGCTCATCACAGGATCTCCGCAGAGGAGTCCCATAAAAAGTCTTTGACAGCAGTAGCCATTAGTGGCTTTCCAAATTTCCTGCTTACCTGAGTGGTGTTCTGGTGGCTATAAGACTCAAAGCAGTGCTTCCAAAAGACATCAGTTTACAAAAGGGACCCTGTTGAGCTTTTATTGAAGCTGAGTTACTGCAGAGCCTGCCCAAGGAACCTCCTTGAGAAAGTGCTTCAGGCCTATTGAGATCATTCCAGAACAAGTTTCTACATGCAGCCCCCTCTGAGCCCCCTCATCCCGCTGCCCAGCACAGGTCAGTGGTTCTAGCCCTTTGGGTTAAGGATGAATTTCACCTGCCTCCAGTCTGCGTCTCCCCACCCACCCCTCACTGCTGCTGCTGCTGCTAAGTCACTTCAGTCATGTCCGACTCTGTGACCCTATGGACCATCGCCTACCAGGCTCCTCTCACCAGATCTCCAGGCGAGAATACTGGAGTAGGTTGCCATGCCTTCCTCCAAGGGATCTTCCCGACCCAGGGATCAAACCCACATCTCTTATGTCTCCTGTTTTGACAGGCGAATTCTTCACCATTAGTGCCACCTTGGAAGCCTTAAGCCCACCCCTCACTGGTGAGGCAGAATATGCCTAGGAATCCTTCCCGTTGGTAGCTGAACTCTAGGGTATTTAGCAAAAGCTCTGGATCCCTCTTCATGTGGGTACTGATGAATCGTATACCATTGGGCATTAACAGCAATCTGACAGTCCTCAGTATCCTTCATCTAAAGTGATAAATGCCAATTAAACTTCAATGGCAAATGTCAGCCACTAAAAGTTTAAAGTTTAGGGCCAGCTCAAAGCTTCAGGATAGATTTCCAAGGGAAAACACCCACAGCCAACCTTGTATAAAACTGCTAAAAAACAGTGGGAAAGAAGGAGAATCCAGGTCTATTCCACAGACACAGGGACTGCCTTAGCCAGCACAATAAATGTATGCAATTTACTCACTCACTTCATTCATTACAAAATACCAATTGCAAAGATATCTATTTTGTCTTCTTTTCTCCTCTGGTAAGCTAATTACATCATAATTAAATTAGCTTCCAAGTGAGTTAGTTGTTATCAAACTGAAGGTAAAGGCATTCTTCTAAAATTATTTAGAGTGAAACATTGGCTCCAGTGATAATTCCAGATTGATAACTGTTTTTTTTTCTTTTTATTAACGTATATGTTATTTTAGAGGGAAATCCTGTGTTTAAAGATACTCCTAAAATAAATATTTATTCTCCCTTTAATGAATGACAAAAGACAGGAAAGCATGTTTGAATCCTTGAAAACACTAGAGGGCGCAGTCTACGTGAAATGTTTACACCATGGCCCTTGTCAGCCAAGTCACTGAGGCATTGAAATGTCTTCTGTGGTGAACAAGAGGGGTGGAGATTAATGTTGCTTGCTGTACGTGTTGTCATTTGACTTAGCTGCTTCACCACATGCTGCTGCTAAGTAGCTAGAAAACATGCTTTTCTCTGAAGTATGTACTCTGCCCTCTTTAAAATGACGCAAATATAAAAATTTATATTCAAGTGCTAAATTACGCTTCTAATAGATGCCGTACAAAGTTCAAAAACTGGCTGTTTCTGATCAATCAGCTTGGCAGAGCACTTAATGAAGTAATTTCTATTTGATCACAAGTAAGTCTGAAGATACCTTGTGATAAAAATGTCAGACTTTCAGCTCTCTAATGAGATGAAAGTTATTTATGAGTTAAAAGACTGTGGGCTATTAATAGTGAAGACAAAAGTAAGTGGAAAAAGCCTGGAGTCAAAGGACAAAAGCTGGAATCATTAAAGATAATACAGCCCAAGCCACAGTCAAACACCATGTGATACCTCGGGTTTCTTCATAGTGCAGGTCAATCAGTTCATGATTATAATGCTTTGTGGTTGAGGGTGAGACCTCAGGCCCACACGCAGGCCCCAGAACAAGGGCGCAGATTACAAGATCAGAGAACAGCCTTGGGCATAAAAATAACTTGCAGGTTTTAGCGGGCTGTGAAGTCAGAGTCAGTGGCATACAGAGGCAGTAGAAAGGGCAGCGTGAGTGTGGCCAGCATTGAAGTATGTTACCTAGAAGAAGGATTTAAGGATTCGGGTTGATTTTTTGGTTGGTTGGTTGGTTTTGGCTGCAACATCCATGTAGGATGCAGGATCTTAGTCCCTTGACCAGGGATCAAACTGGTGCCCCCTACATTGAGAGTGCAGTCTCCCTTTGCGGGGATAGGTGGTGTTTTCTCCAAACTAACATCACAAGGCTCCTAGCCTTCCAATTCTGCTTAAAAATGGAGTTTAAGCAATTGTTTAATTAACTTCCCGTGCCACCCTGCAGAAAACCAGAATGATGACAGGAGCATCCCTGCATGGGGGAAGGCCAGGCTCTAAAATTGGTGCATAAAGTAAAAGATCACACATAGCCATAATTGTCCTTAACGTCCCTGAAATCGCCTGTTAAGTACAGAATATGTGGCTTTACATGTATGACCTTGAGTTCTTGGGCACATTCAAGTCTGAAAATCACTGAGCTGAGTGGAAGGAAGCAAAGTACAAATGCAGATGACTGGGTTTAAAAACCTCTTGGCTTTAGACAGCTCTCACTTTGAAGCTGGAACCACAGGTGGGTGCTTACCTAATGTGTTTACTCCATCCGATTTTATTCTATTTTTATTGAAGTATAGTTTATAGGGTTTCAAGTATCAGCAAATTGATTCAGTTTATGTATGTATATATATATATATGCTTTTTCAGGGTCTTTTCCATTATAAGTTATTACAAGATACTGAATAAGTTCTCTGTGCTAGATAGTAGGTCCTTATTGTTTATTTTATATATAATAGTGTGTATCTGTTAATCCCAAACTCATAATTTATGCCTTCCCTCTCCTCTTTGTTAACCATAAATTTATTTTCTATGTCTGTGGGTCTATTTCTATCTTGTAAATAAGTTCATTTGTATCATTGGTTTAGAGTCTATGTGTAAGTGATATCATATGATATTTGCTTTTCTCTGTCTGGATTACCTGACTTAGTATTGTTGCAGGAAAGGGGACCCCTTCCAGGGCCCAAGTGTGGGCTCTTGTCCAACACTTGGAAATGAATCGTCTGGGGAGACACATGTGCTGAGAAAGCAAGAGACTCTGTTGGGAAGGGGCACCTTGGTGGAGAGCAGGGAGTAAGGGAACTCAGGAGCACCTTTCTGCCATGTGGCTCACAGTATCAGGTTCTGATGATGGAATTAGTTCTCAGCTTGTCTCTGGCCAGTCATCTTTCTTGGCCCATAGTCTGCCTCAGGGTCCTTCCTGATGGTGCATGTATCTCTTAGCCAAGGTGGATTTCAACAAGAAGGACGCTGGAAGGTTGGTCATCTCCCTCTCTTGGCCTCTCCCAAATTCTCCTGGTTGGTTTTTGGTGGCAGCACCATGTTCCTTACTGGGACCTCCTGTTGTGAGACACCTCAAGCAAGGGGCCATGCCCAGGGGTGGGTGGTTTTGGTCAATAGCTTCCCAAAAGTATGGTAATCTCTAGGGCCATCCATGTTGCTGCAAATTACATTCTTTCTTTCTTTTTATGGCTGAGCAATATTCTATTGTACAAAATTCCATTGTATTTCATACTATTGTAATACTGAGGCTTTATAAGTTGGGTAAATGTTAACAGATTTGTTTTAAAGATGATATGTATGAAAGCTAATAGACCAGGATCTAGCATGTTAGGTTTGCCCAAGTTCATGCCCATTGAATTGGTGATGCCATCCAACCATGTCATCCTCTGTTGCCCTCTTCTCCTTCTGCCTTCAATCTTTCCCAGCATCAGGGTCTTTTCCAATGAGTCAGCTGTTCAAATCAGGTGGCCAAAGTATTGGAGATTCAGCTTCAGTCCTTCCAATGAGTAGTCAGGGTTGATTTCCTGTAAGATTGATTGGTTTGATCTCCTTGCTGTCCAAGGGATTCTCAAGAGTCTTCTCCAGCACCACAGATCAAAAACATCAATTCTTTGGCACTCTGCCTTCTCTGTGGTCCAACTCTCACTTGGCAAATTCTGGGAGACAGGGACAGGGAGGCCTGGCATACTGCAGTCCATGGGGTCACAAAGAGTCAGACACGACTTAGCAGCTAAACAAGCAGCGTGATACGTGCTTAGTGGATGTCTGCGGGATTGAAATCAGGTCTTCCCTGATCAAGTCCCCATACACATGGCTTTGCGTAAAGGTGGTATCTTTCATGCTGGTGTTCTTGGAAGGGGCCCTAGCACACTCCTGGGCACAGCTTCACAAGATGGGCATGATACAGCTCTAGGACTCCTAGGTACCAATGCAATAATGTCAAGTCTCCATTTAAAAGCATTTGTTTTTTAAAGCTAGTTTATGTAACTTTGTGTACACAAAGCCTGTTTTGAAATGAAATTATTTATTTGGTTATTTGCTACATTTGCCTTTTTTCACTTCTTTTGGAAGCTGAAACTTAAAGGAGAAAAGATGCTCTGTTTTAGTTGTAAAACTGTCACAAGCAAGGCAATAAAAAGATTTCCAAAAGGCAACAAGGAATCCAGCTAAAATTGGTCTCAGGACTTCAGTGAATTTTGTTTCAGTTTTCACACTTAATCAAATATCTCACTGATATCAGTAATGACTCTTCCAGCATAAAAACTCATAACAAAATCTACTACTTTGTTGGGGTGGTGAAGGGGGGAAGGAAGGGTTCCTTTTATACAAATTGACTATGAACCTAAGTGTCAGCCAAGGGATGGGCATGTGTGATCCAGAAATAAATAGTGCATAAGCTTGATCTGAAGGTAACAATTAGGTGAAAATATTCAGTCCATTTAGATACGTTAGGGAGGCATATAGGTGCTAGCTTTCCATATACCTCTTAGGGCAGGCAGGATGACTTTGTTCCCCCAATGTCTTCACAGTTACTCTGCTCTATACAAAAATTTCCATCATAATAGCACTGCCCCACCCAGGTGCTCAATCCAGATATCAAGTGGTCAATTCAAACCCCCTCCTCTCCTTCACACCCACAATAGCTGACAAGCTCGGGACATGAAGCGAAGCGAAGTTGCTCAGTCGTGTCCGACTCTTTGCAATCCCATGGACTGTAGCCTATCAGGCTTCTCAGTCCATGGAATGTTCCAGGCAACAGTACTGGAACATTCTCCAGTAGATCTTCCCACCCCAGGGATTGAACCTGGGTCTCCCGCATTGCGGGCAGACGCTTTACCATCTAAGCCACCAGGAAAGTCTCTACCTTCCCTGAACCTTGGGACAGTAGCTCTAAATCCTGAGCTATTTCTTGGATCCATCTCTCCCTCTCCTCTGCCTCTTCCCTGATTAGGGCCTCATCAGCTCTTGCCTGGATTACTGCAATAACCTCCCAGCTTCTCCCCTTCCTCCATCCTCACTTCCTGCCTCTTCTCATGCTCCCCTTGCCCCACTCTGAACCCTCGTGAGTCATGTTCCATACTTCTGCTAGAAAGAGCTTTTTTTTTTTTTTGAAACTTTTTAATGTGGACCATTTTTAAAGTTTTCATTGACTTTGTTACAATATTGCTTCTGTTTTGTTTTTTGGCTGCCAGGCATGTGAGATCTTAGCTCCCCAACCAAGGTTTGAACTTTCATCCCTTGCATTGGAAGGTGAAGTCTTAACCACTGGCCCACCAGGGAAGCCCCAAAAAGGGCTCTCTAAACACAATTTTGATCGTGTCACTCTTTTGCTTAAATTCACCGCTGCTTTCCCATTATTCTCAGCAGTGATTGTTCACCTTTTTGTCCTGCTGGTGCATTTGCTCACATGCATGCAGGATTTTGAGGTCCATTTACTCAGCTAGGTTCTGGGTGATTTTCATCATGTCCATGGTAAGCTGACTCCCCCACCTTCAATGCTGCTAACCTCATCACTCTGGAGTGTTTTGAGTTCCCTGTGGAGGATCTCTGGCTTACAGCATAAAACCTAAGGTCCCTGAACTTGCTTACATGTCTCTCCCTGGTCTGTCCTGTCCACATCTCAAGCCTCATTCCCTCCCAGTCACCACATGTGCCCCGTGCACCAGCCTCCAAGCTGCTTACAACTCATCCTGTAACAGCTTGCCGCCCCTGTGCCTTTGCACACACTGCTGTCTTTTCCTTGAATTCTTTCCCCTACCTCGCATTATACAGTCAGCATCTTCAAGACACAGCTCAAGAACCATCACTTCCAGGAAGTCATCCATGCTCCATCCACATCCCTAGTCTTACATATTCCTCCCCTAAGCTCATTTATGGCTCCATGCTTATCTCAAATTTAATAGCATACTCAAGGGTATAACTGGCCTTGTGCACTAGAATATTAGCTCTTTGAGACCTGAGACTTTGCATTATTAATTTTTAAGACCTCAGTGCCTTGCATAGTATTTTGCATCTTGGGAAATTGCCAGTATTTGATGTTTGTGAAAGGAAGAGAAGAAGGAAGAAAAGGTGTAAAATTGGAGCTATAGTCATTTCCTTTCCATCAAAGCCATAGAAAAGAAAACATTTTAGCATCCATTTAATAACTTCTATGAGATTTTACTCTTGACTTCATGTATTTGAAAAGTCTTTATGAAAAAGATCTTTTGGCTGATTTTTTATTCTCACTTCTGGTGATTTGCTTTAAAGTTATATGAAGGATTCATGGAAATCTGTAGTGTTCCCAGATTCTAAAAGAGGGTACTCTACAGGGTGGTGGCTGAGAGTGTGGGCTCTGAAATGAAACAAATCTGTGTTTGAATCCCTCGTGGCCACTTACTATCTGGCTTTGGCACTTCTGAGAAGTTACCCACCCTTTTGAAGCCTCAATTTCCTCATCTATCGAATGGGGATCATAAAACTACCAGCTCCATACCATTAGTTTGAATTTTAAATGATATATATACAATTGAGTAAATACACATAAAGATTTAAGAAATGATTGTTATTATAAGGACAAACTCTAATATACCCAATATTAAGTTATGGCTTCATTAGTAGGTGACTATCACGTAGTGAATTCTAATAAAGGAGAAACAACAAATTCACTGAGAACATAGATAATGAGATAATAGAGAAACTATTTTTTCTAATATGTTTAGCTCATTTTCTTATAATTAAGCTACAAGATTATTCCTTCACCTACAAAATGGATAAATTCTTCATCAGATTGACTTGTTTGAAAAGATAGCTCAAATGGAATGAATTTCCCTTAAATGTGATTTTCTCGCAAGATTAAATTCTAATATGGAATAATCCTAAATTGAGAGCTCTAATTGAACAGTGCAGGAATCAAGCGTGAGGCAAAGATATCATCCGTTCACAAATGTCAGTCAATGAAGAGACACCCATTGGGGTGTCGGAGGGCTCTCAGAACATCATGCAATGGGAATGATCATAAATGACATTGACTGAGTGTTTGCTGTGTGTCAGGCAGCCTCCTTGAAGCCTCATGCCTGCACCAGATGTAGATTTTCCATTCACAGTGAGGGAATTCTCTAACCAGCAAGCCAGCACTCCCATCTGCTCTCCGGAGCATCCTTTTCTCGGGATGTGAGGACCTGCACAGCAGCCTCTGTCATCAGCATGCCTCCCAGCAAAGGGAAGGAGGAAGTCTCCAAGCCTCAGTCATTCAGACAGGGTGAGGCTTGAGAAGCCATTTGCCTCACGTCCTTTCTGCAGAAAGTCCGTCTCTCCCTTTCCCCAGGCACCTTTTAGATTTTCTTCTGAGTACATATTACTCTCTGAAGTGAGCTTGTACCTTGGTTTATTGTTTTGTGCAGATTCCATGAGCAGAAGGACTTTTCTGTCCTGTTCCTTGCACCCTTCTCATGCCTAGGACAGTATGTGGGCCAGAGCTGTGCTCAGAGCCCCTGTGGTGAATAAAAATAAGGAAGAAGGGTGGGAAAGGAGGGGGATGACATCGTCTAGTGGTGAGGATTCTCACGCCCCCAGAGCCGGGTGCACGCTTGCCCAGGCTGGAGCACACTGTACTGAGGTCCGTCTCCAGGGCTGTTTGTCAAGTTGATGCAGCGGCCCCCGCCCCCACAACTTCCCCCATGGCCCTCGGCTAATCTATTCTCCCTTTTGAGCCAAACTCACTGATTAGCCTTTAGTTTCTTTGACTTTCAATCATGCGGGATCCTGTTCTTCCTGCTTAACCCTTAGGGAAACATCCATCTTTTGCCACGATTTCTGCAGGCGGCTAATATCATCGATTATTTGACTCATTCAGCTCTCAGAGGGTAATCTTTCCTTTAATGCAAGTTTCAAGGCCATCTCACTGCGGGCTCCGCCATATCACTGATTACACCGGGCAGAGTCAAGCAGAGGTGTTGGCACTGCTCTCTACTGACTCATGTGGATGCTGCGGTGCCGTCACTCTCTGCTGTGTTCATGCTAAGTGTCTCTAATCAGCCTCGATCTACCCTTCAGCACAGCAATAAGATAAATGTCAGACTACAGGAGACAAACTAAAGGCAGCTCTCGAGGCCCGGAAACTCTCCTCATTCACTCCGCCAGGGCCCAAGAACTCCTGATTAGGACGTTGTTCTCTGACTCCTTAGAATGCATCCAAAATCAGAAGGTAGTGGTTATATATCTCTGCAAGAGAAGACCAAAAAATGTTTTTGTTTGACACAGCAGCAATAGAGAC
Source organism: Oreotragus oreotragus (assembly GCA_006410675.1). Taxonomy (NCBI): domain Eukaryota; kingdom Metazoa; phylum Chordata; class Mammalia; order Artiodactyla; family Bovidae; genus Oreotragus; species Oreotragus oreotragus. The sequence continues at coordinate 450,512 of SJYX01013377.1, forward strand.
AAGACCGTGCTTCTCTTTTATGAAACCTCTGAGAGTAATTCGTTGAGAGCTTGACATTTAATATCACCTAATCACCTCTCCAGCAAGATATTTGCTTTGGCTCTATCACCCCCCACACACAGGCACATAGCTGCTGGCACTTGCTGGGTCTTGCCGTTAGTTGGGCTGCTTTTAATACCCAAGGCAGGATTTGGCAAGAAGCAGCGGCACCTGCTTTATTGAACGGCATCGTCATATTTTATCCTCTGAAAGAGAAACGTGTGATGTAAATGTCCTTAAGAGATGATGACCATACATCAAGATGTCCAGTCCAAAAAACACTGTGCCAGACACCCAGTCACTCACAGTCACCCAGAATGGAGGCAGCAGATGGAGAATTTGAGTTTTTAAAGAAAACAAATTTGTAAACTCCTAAGCCTGCTCCCAGCCAACATAAACTCAGGTCATTTTAGAGTGCCCGCTGGCTCAAAGAAGAGATTCACACCTCAGAGAAGGCTGGGGAAAAAGGTGACGTTCAGATCTCTTGTTGCCCAGATTCTAAGAATGAATATGAAATTCACTACCTCAGCCCAGAGATTTTTATAAAAAAGAAAAGATTGGCCAGAATGTGCAGTGTCCAGCAACACATTACTTTTGAATCCCTGGCATCAAGGGGGCATTAATATAGAGGACTTTTCCTCTCCACTTTTCAAAAATTGGAGCAGTCATTCCAGCAATATAGCAAGGAAGCCCAAAATCCATAATGCTTAGCAGCTCAGGTACAAAGACAATGAAATCAGAAATCTAAGGTTGTTACTGCCAAGGGCTTATTTTCAGTATGATAGCAGTCTTTTAAATTTCTCATAGCTCAACCCTGCCCAATCTGATTGAGTCATTCCCCATCTGAAATTCTTGTGTGACTCCTGTGGTCTACAGCTGTGGTTTTATAACTGCTTTGTGGGGCATCAAGTTAAGGCTTGGGGGTCTGAGAGGCAGGGGTGTGGTTCTTGGTGTCAAGCCTTCTGCTCTATCAGAGTTCTTTTTTCATCTGTTCTGCAAGGTGGACTTTGCTTCCAAGTAGGACTTTCAACAAAGAGTCTTGTGAATTAGAAACAAAGTTTGAAAAGCCTAGAACCTGCCTGCAATGCAGGAGACCCAGGTTTAATCCCTGGATCAGGAAGATCCCTGGGGAAGGAAATGGCAACCTGCTCCAGTATTCTTGCCTGGGGAACCCCATGGGTTTCCCAAAGGAGCCTTGCAGGCTACAGTTTTTGGGGTCACAGAAAGTCGGACACAACTGAGGGACTAACACTTTAGAGGATAAAATCTAGGCAAATCCTCAGTGTTCTGTATTCTCTCTACCTCTTAGACATCCCCCCAGGGCACACTTATCGTCCAGTCACTCCTAGCAAGGTTCCTTTCTCTTTGTCAAGATTCCCTTCTGTGACCTCTGCCTGGTTTTTTCTCCCTTGTCTCCTCTCTGCCAGGTAGGTCTGTACTCTTGTTTAAAGAATTGGTTCAAATTTTGCCTTTTGAGTGCTACTCTTCCTGCATTCTCAGCAATCAGCCCTATTCTCACAGTTGTTTGCACATGTGCTGATTGATGCACATGGAATAATGATGTGTGTCTGAATCTTGGACCAGTCTTTACACTCATGGAAAACAGAGTCCGGGTCTGATTTCTTTCTTCCTTTGGGGCTTGGCATACAGTGGGAGCTCGATAAATATTTGATGGATGGAGGCGTACCTTTGTAACTCACCACTAGATAGCACCTTGGCATTTTCCCAAACAGCTCTATTCAGAAGGAATTCAAAGATACAGCGCCAGAGCCACAATCTATAACCAATTCAAGGAACTCTGTTAACAAAGATCATGACTTCCTTTAAGTGCTTCTGTTTGGATCTGAATTTCTTTTCTGTAAAAATAATGATTACAAGCACATCAACAGAAATTGTGTACAGTCGTCCCAAGCTGAAGGCTCACAGACAATAATGGTCTCTTAAATATGCTAAAGCTGAAAGTCCAGTACTTTGGACACCTCATGCGAAGAGTTGACTTATTGGAAAAGACTCTGATGCTGGGAGGGATTGGGGCAGGAGGAGAAGGGGACGACCAAGGATGAGATGGCTGGATGGCATCACTGACTCGATGGACATGAGTCTGAGTGAACTCCGGGAGTTGGTGATGGACGGGGAGGCCTGGCGTACTGTGATTCATGGGGTCGCAAAGAGTCGGACACGACTGAGTGACTGAACTGAACTGAAACATGCATAGTGTGACCCTACTAATCTGTCTGAGTCATTTTCTCACTTAATATCCTTCTGCAGCTTCCTGTTGCTCAGGGCTTTCAAACTCCTCCATGAGCACCTCTGAGGGAGAGGTCTCCATGGAGTCTGGCTGGAAGAGCTGTGGCCCTGGGCCCCACACATTTTGCTGCAAAGAGGTCCCTTAAAATCTAAGTGTCTAAATGTTTGTGTTTCGGTTTTGGTTGCTTTTTTTTTTTCCCTGAATGCCTTTGACTGAGGCTCTTTTCAGTTCACCGTCCTCCCGATCACTTAGTATTTTGTCTGTTATCTTCATCTGCCTTATCCCGGTTGTCATTTGAGTTTACAACTCAAAACTCACCCCCAAACCAGTCCTGTAACAGCTGTGTTCATTTCTATGTACTCCTTTCCAGGTCTGGAGCACATTCATCCTTGTTTTTATGCAGTTGCAGTCATGTTGCACACACCATTTTCTATTTCCTCTCTTCACTTAACACCAGACCATAAGTATTTTTCCACCATGCAAGATATATCTTTTATAGTTACCATTTTAAGTGAAAAAATTTTAAGTTGATTGATTCTAATTTACTCAAGTCTTCCATTACTTCAAACAACTTTTTACTTTATACTCTTAGAAATAATGCTGCATTGACTACCCTCCTACCCATGACTTTTCTGGAAATAAACATGCTCATGTTGGTTTTAGCAAGTTCCTTATATGTTTCTGATTGTACTATTTTGATGCAAATATTTTCTCAATATGCTCTTTTTCTTTCATTTCTTGTATCTTTATGATTAAAATATGTTAAACATTAATCAGTTGAGTCTTTCGATCTCTTCCACTGTTATTTCTCCTGTTGCTTCAAGCCTTTGAAAGGTCTTCATAGTCCATTTTTTATAATTCCCAAGAGCTGTTGCAACCTTGAGTCTTCTTTCATTTGGTTGTTCTACGGATTAAGAAATAGATATTGACTCTTATTCATTTGAGCATATTTTGTACATGTTTAGATATAAATGATATTTAAATAACTTCTGCCTTAATTCATCATATATCAAATCGTCAGAAATACATAGGTTTTTTTTTCCTTTGTAATATATATATAGAATTTATAGTGCTAGTCGTCTCCAATCAGAGGTCTTCTTTCTCAAAATATCCTCTCACATTCTTTCCATTTTATTTGCCTGAAAAGTGATAAAATCATTTTGCCAAAGTCTGAGAAAAGTAGTGATTTTGATTTAAATTGCGTTGTCTTTGTACTTAAGTCATTGCATGCATTCTTAGCATCTTATAGTCTATATCATTGTACATATATGATTTCTAGCCGTTTACTGCTTGTGTATAATAATGCAATGTACAGAGTATATAGTAATATATTGCATATAATAATGCTACTGATTTTTTATTTGAAAACCAAATCTGTCCCCTTTCTAAACTTTATTTAGTTCCAAATCTACAGCAAAGTCTTTATAAATATTTTTCTCTTCTTTTCCAGCAGTTATTGTTCTTTATAATTTTTACAATTGGTCTAATTACTTTTGATGGTAATAGTATTCTTGATTTGGTCCTATCTTTGAAAGAAAACCTTTTAGTATCATTCCATTACTGGTTCATGATTTTAAATAGGTATGCTTATCAAGTTAAGGTAGTGATTTTATTTTACTCAAAATAAAGGTTTTGTCAGTCTCTCTTTGGATATATATTGAGATGAGTTGTATTATCTAATGTTAATAGATTTTCTTCTACTGATTTTTTTCCTGCATCCCTAGAGTAACCTTAAGATCAAATTAATCAAGTAGAATACATTAGCTCAAGTCCAGACTCATCAGTGTTTTGATACAGTTAGCACAGCTTGTAAATCATCTGTTCTTTAGGAGTTTAAAGGAATTCATTAAGTCTGCTTGCTGTGCTTTTGGGGGGTATTGTGAAATTTTTTTGAAATTTCCTTCTCTGTTACTGATTTAATAGAGTTTCCTACCTCATTATTTCACTTGGGGTATTTCATACTTGTGTTATAAAATATCACCAAAATATTGAGGCTTGTGGGCTTCCCAGGTGGCTCAGATGATAAAGACTGTGCCTGCAATGCGGAAGACCTGGGTTCAGTCCCTGGGTTGGGAAGATCCCCTGCAGAAGGGAATGGCAACCCACTCTAGTATTCTTTCCTGGAGATTCCATGGACAGAGGAGCCTGGTGGGCTATAGTCCATGGCGTCGCAAAGAGTCAACCATGGCTGAGCGACTAACACACACACACACACACACACACACACACACACACACTGAGTCTTTTAGTCAATTAACTTGTAATTAGGCATAGTATTCCCGTGTAAGTAGTTTGATCTTTTCGTATTTCACATGTAAGATCAGACCTGAACTCTCATCAGCTTTCACCACTAATTTAGCTCTGTGTTTGTCCCATAACTTAACTTCTGACATCATTTTCCCTGTAAGTAGGTGTGAGGTTACTCGCCTCTCAGGTTGCTCTTAGGATTATAGATAATATATGTAAAGTTCATAGCACAGTGCCTGTCCTCAATAATTGGAAAATAGAACATGTTCTCTTTTCTAACATTGTCTCCTTTCTCTTTTGTTCCAAACTATATTTGCATGGGCTATTTTTCAGAGTCTCTTCAGTATTTTCAGAAGCAACCCATAAGCACTGAAGATTTAAAAAAAAAAAAAAACAAAACACACACACACACCAGCTCTGGTCCCTGGGTATCTGAGCTGGGGTTTAAGGCCAGCTCAGTAAAAGAAGGCCCAGTGCTGTGGGAAATGACATAGTTGATAAGGGGCCAGCTGGACCCTGCGTGCTGAGTGGGTGTGGAGGTGCAGGCCTTATATTCAGAGTCAGTGAACACGGGCTCCAAAGCCCAGAAGAGGCCCTTTCAAGGGCTCTGGGGAGTAGGAAATTGACCAACGGAGCCTCAATTGTCCTGCTGCAGCATCCAACCCCTCAGGGCCTGGAAACAGACCCTGACAAACACTCTGACCCAGACTAAACCCAGCTTTTGAATAGGACCACAAAACAGGCTTTGTTCATCCTTCTGAAATGAAGCCCAATTATGTTTGATTAATAAATGAAACTCTGTGTCCAAATAAGAGAGACAGTGTAGGGAAATGATCAGAAACCACTTTGTGCAAAAAGGCCCATAAAGTTTTCAGAGGGCATTCATTTGCCTGAAGCTGTTTTCTAAGACAGAAATTTTCAGCCTCCAAAACCCTCTCTTGTTTCCTATCCTCTTTTTTCTTAAATATGTTTAACTCTTCTGCTTAAGATTTGTCTTGGCACCTTGGTGATGAATTTCTATGCTTATTCTGTCATTTAGAAAAAATGTACTACTAAAAAAACATTGCTAATCTGTTTATATATGTCAACACACACAAAAAAAGCCAAAAGGTTGACAATAGTAATTAAAAGAAATTTATTAATCACTTTCTAAGTACAAAGCACTGTGACATAGGCTATGAGGGAAGAATTAAGGAATAATCCCTGCCTTCAGAAGTCCTTCCATCCAGTTGAGGAAATGGCCAAATAATTGACTGGCTATAATGCAATGGAAATTGAAGTAAATGCTATCATTAGGTTATAAGCCACACCCTGGAAGAGTGCAGACCCATCGGATGGATCTGCAAGGACTTCATGATCAGGTTGCATTTAGATTGGGTTTTGGAGCATAAATAGGCTTCCCAGGAGCAGATGTTACCTCAGATACTTTTAGGAGAGCCTCCCAATGCACCCATGCCCCAGTTGTCAGCAAACACAATCAACTATCCTCAGCTATTCTGCTGGCCACATGTGTGCACACAAGCACACAAATGTGTCTGATTCACCTGTGTTGGCTTGCCTATCTCTCATTGCATTTTCCAGTCCCAAGTCCTCTCCTAGATGGCCTCTGGCCCTTCTCAATATGATGAATTTCAAAGTTTGGCTTAAAGCTAATCTTTTTGATGTTTTGGTTCTGAGCTCTTCCTTGAGTTTTAGCTTTGTCTTCCATGTTGTCTTGAGGGAAGAAATGTCAACTCCAATCCTCTCCCCTTAGAGCCCCAATCTTTAGCCAGACCAACCTTACACTGAGGAAGATGCTGGAAGAACTCCCTTCATTACCATCCAGGAGTCCTGGGGGTAGAGTCCAGCTTCTCCTTCACTCTCTGGCCCCAGGTGAGGTGAAGGGAGAGGAAGGGGAAGCAGGTAGGATGGTATGCCATGGAATTCCATCTTCTCTGCCAATCACCAGGCTGGAATAACTGGAGGTTGTACACTAAGTTCTAAGAGAACCTCAGAAGACTACCTCAGGATAAATCAGTCATGGTGGTTGAACCCTTGCATCATTCCCAACCAGCAATTTTATTAAAGAAGTCAGAGTATAGTTTCAAGCCTAGCCAAATTCTCTTGTCCCTGTAACAAACTCCTTCTCAGAGTTAGGATGTGAGGGGATATGTTTTTTTAGAATGCCATCACCGATAAGTAACAAAACTTAACTGGGAGTGGCTTAAACAATATGGATCTATAGTGTCTCACTAAGTGAGGGGGCTTCCCAGGTGGCACTGCTGCTGCTAAGTCACTTCAGTCGTGTCCGACTCTGTGTGACCCCATAGACGGCAGCCCACCAGGCTCCCCCATCCCTGGGATTCTCCAGGCAAGAATACTGGAGTGGGTTGCCATTTCCTTCTCCAATGCATGAAAGAGAAAAGTGAAAGTGAAGTCGCTCAGTCTGTCCGACTGTTAGCGACCCCATGGACTGCAGCCCACCAGGCTACTCCGTCCATTGGATTTTCCAGGCAAGAGTACTGGGGTGGGGTGCCATTGCCTTCCCTGCCCAGGTGGCACTAGTGGTAAAGAATCTGCCTACCAATGCAGGAGACGCAGGTTTGATCCCTGGGGCGGGAAGATCCCCTGAAGTAGGAAATGGTACCCCACTCCAGTATTTTTGCTCAGAAAATTCCGTGGGCAGAGGAGCCTGGTGAGCTACAGTCCATGGGGCTTCAAGGAGTTGGACACGACCGAGCACACACACGCACAGCATACTAAGTGAGAAATCTGGAGACAGGTAGTAAAACAGGGGTTCATCGATGTCATCAGAGACTAGGACTCTTACATCTTTCCACTCTGCTATTTTTTTAATTGCAGTATAGTTAATTTATGATATTATATAAGTTTCAGGTGTACAACATAGTGATTCCCAATTTTTAAAGCCAGTACCCTACTTATAGTTATTATAAATTTTTGACTATATTCCTTGTACTGTACAATATATCCTGTAGTACAACAGAGTAGTTTGTACCTATAATCCCCTACTCCTCGCTTGCCCCTCCCCTTTCCCTCTTTCCACCGGTAATCACTAGTTTGTTGTCCATATTTGTGAACCTGTTTCTGTTTTATTATATCCACTAGTTTATTTTTTTAGATTCTCCATAGAAGTGATGACATATAGTATTTGTCTTTCTCTGTCTAACATTTCACTAAGCATAATATCCTCCAAGTCCAGCCATGTTATTGAAAATGGCAAAACTTCATATATATATATATATATATATATATATATAGACATATATATAGNTCCATGCTAGTAAGGTCGTGCTTAAAATCTTGCATGCTAGGCTTCAGCATGATGCAAACCAAGAACTTCTATATGTCTAAGCTGGGTTTAGAAAAGGAGGAGGAAGCAGCAATCAAATTGCCAAGATTCGCTGGATCATAGAGAAAGCTAGGGAATTCCAGAAAAACATCTACCTCTGTTTCATCTACTAGGCCAAAATCTTTGACTGTGGGGATCATAGTAAATTGTGGCAAGCTCTTAAAGAGATGGGAATACTGGACCATCTTATCTGTCTCCTGAGAAAACTGTATGTAGGTCAAGAAGCAACAGTTAGAACCCTGTATGAATTGAGGAACTAGAGATCAAATTGCCAACATTTGCTGGATGATAGAGAAAACAAAGGAATTTCAGAAAAATATCTATCTCTGTTTTATTGACTATGCTAAAGCCTTTGACTGTGTAGATCACGACAAACTGTGGAAAACTCTGAGATGGGAATACCAGACCATCTTACCTGTTTCCTGAGAAACCTGTATGCAGGTTAAGAAGCGACAGTTAGAACCCTGTATGGAACAACTGGTTCAAGATCAAGAAAGAAATATGACAGGGCTGCCTGCTGTCACTCTGTTTGTTTAACCTATTTGCTTAGCACATTATGAGAAATGCCAGGCTGGATGGGTTACACGCTGGAATCAAGATAGGTGGGAGAAACATGAACAACCTCAGATACACAGATGATACCACTCTAATGGCAGAAAGTGAAGAGAAACTAAAGAGCCTCTTGATGAGGCTGAAGGAGGAGAGCGAAAGAGCCAGCTTAAAACTAAATATTAAAAAAAAACCAACAAATAAGATTATGACATCTAGCCCCATTACTTCATGGCAGATAGAGGGGGGGAAATGTGGAACTAGTGACAGATTTTCCTCTTCTTGGGCTGTAAACTCCCTGCGGGTGGTGACTGCAACCATGAAATCAGAAGACATTTGCTTCTTGGCAGGAAAGCTATGACAAACCTAGATAGTGTGTTGAAAAGCAAAGACATTGCTCTGCTCACAAAGGCCCGTATAGTCAAGGCTATAGTCTTCCCAGTGGTCACATGATTTTGAGACCTGGACCATAAAGAAGGCGGAGCACCAAAGAATTGATACCTTCAAACTGTGGTTCTGGAGAAGACTCCTGAGAGTCCCTTGGACTGCAAGGAGATCAAACCAGTCAGTCTGAAGGAAAATCAACCCTGAATACTCATGGGATGTACTGATGCTGAAGCTGAAACTCCAGTATTTTGCTCTCTGATACAAACACCTGACTCTTTGGAAAAGTCACTGATGCTGGGAAAGAGTGAGGGCAGAAGGAGAAGAGGATGTCAGGATGAGATGGCTGNAAACCAGTCAGTCTGAAGGAAAATCAACCCTGAATACTCATGGGATGTACTGATGCTGAAGCTGAAACTCCAGTATTTTGCTCTCTGATACAAACACCTGACTCTTTGGAAAAGTCACTGATGCTGGGAAAGACTGAGGGCAGAAGGAGAAGAGGATGTCAGGATGAGATGGCTGGATGGCATCACCAGTGCAGTGGACATGAGCTTGGGCAAACTTTGGGAGATGGTGAGGGACAGAGAGGCCTGGTATGCTGCTGTCCATGGAGTCGCAAAGAGTCAGACACACTGGGCGACAGAACAACAACCACACCATGTCCATTCACCTGTTGATAGACACTTAGATTGCTTCCATATCTTGGTTATTATAAATAATTCCATTTTTAAAGTGTCACCAATGGCTCTCTTCATAGCCACAAGGTCAGTATAGCAGTTCCACACATTGTCTTCCTCATGACAACCTGGCTAATTTCTTCTGCTCAGAGTACTCTTGATCAGGTTATTCATGATTTTCAGTCAACAAATAGGCTAGTCTAAAGAGTCCAAGATGGTACCCTGCATATGTCTGGGACCTTGAAGGGGTTTTTGGAAGCCTGAGACTGTCAACTACTGTGCCTGCACATGGCCTCCAGAGCGGTGGTCTCAGGGAGTCAAACCTCTCATATTATTAGTTCAGGGTTTCCAAAAGAGTGTTCCAAAAGACAGAAAGTAGAAGCTGCCTGTTTCTTAAGGCGTGGGCTGAGAAACTGGCCAAAGACATCACAAATCTCCCTATATTCAAGAGGAGGGGAGCATACCCCCACATCTTATGTAATGGGAACAGTGGAGAACTGATGGTCATCTTGGGTCCACACATAAGATAAAACCTAAGCTGTTGTAATAAAGAGACCAAAGATATGCAGATTTAAATCAGATAGAAGTTTCCTTCCCTCACACATAACAGTCACAGTGATGAGTAACACAACGTTGGTGGTCTGTTTCCACCAAGCTCTGCACATGGCTCCCACATCTGGGTCCAAGACAGGTGCTCTAGTTGTTACTTCTTCCCAAACAGCAGGAAATGAAGAGGGGAATGAAAACAGGGAAAACAGCTTCTTTTAAAAGATGATCCAGTTGGATTTGTGGCCAATTACCTGTGTCTAGTACTTCTGGGTTACCTTGTTGAATTTCTCCCCTCCGGGGCTCTGATTAGATACCTTCTAGGAAGTTTATTTTAGAAGAGAATTCAGTCCTGTTCTATCTATGCCTGATAGAAAGGTGTAGCCTGGGATTCCCGTGAACTCAAGGTCATATACGTAGCCAATTAGAGGAAACTCTAGCCAGTCTAACATTGATGTGAGCTCAATGAGTCAAGACATGTGTATTCTACTGGTATGACAATTTAGCAACTATTTTTTTGTCTTCATTGGGATTGGAGGATGAATTGGCCATAGTGAAGCCTTAACAACTTTCACTCAATAAGTTTCAAATGATAGTAACCAGGCTATTAGTTTACTGAACTCTGAGATCTCTATGATGAGAAAAGCAGTGCTACAAAACCACATGGCCCTTGGCATCCTCGCAGCATCTCAGGGAGGTACCTCTTCCGTAATTCAAGCTGAATGCTGTGTTTTCATACCTGATGAATCCTTTAGTGTAACACACATGGTGAGCCATATGAGAAATCAGATTTCCTCCTTAAGCGGCCCATTCCCTAGTCTTGATGGTCGTTTTAAAAAACTGGTTTGGTGTGGGAGGCTCACAGCTGAAATATTTACTTAGAATTCCACTAATGTTATTAGCTATATTGTTTGTAGCTTACCTGTTTTACATTATTGTCTCTTTTATTACCAAGTGTATGACTGAGCCTCCAATGGAAACAATGATAACTAGACTTGAAGCTGTTGATCAAATGTACAGCTCGATACGTGATCAATGATTGTAATAGTGTGACTCCAGATATGGGAAGATGCAATGAGAGTGAATATTTTCCTGGACCATAACTAGAAGACAGGTATCCAGAGATCTTTGACTATGAAGACCTAGTCCATTAATAGGCCTATCAGCAGAAACCTTCAAAACTGGGAATGAGCCTTCCTAGCAACTCGGAGAAGGCAATGGCCCCGACTCCAGTACTCTTGCCTGGAAAATCCCATGGACAGAGGAGCCTGGTAGGCTGCAGTCCATGGGGTCGCTAAGAGTCGGACACAACTGAGCAACTTCATTTTCACTTTTCACTTTCATGCATTGGAGAAGGAAATGGCAACCCACTCCAGTGTTCTTGCCTGGAGAATCCCAGGGACGGCGGAGCCTGGTGGGCTGCCGTCTATGGGGTCGCACAGAGTCAGACACGACTGAAGTGACTTAGCAGCAGCAGCAGCAACTTGGGACAAAATGATCATGAAATGCCTCCCCAAATATGGCAGAATTTATGACCACAAGGGGGCCCTGTCAACTACAAACTGGCACTTGGAGCATTGCCAGTGATGGAACAACAAGGGCATTTGCCATCTGCCTCTGTGGAGATTGAACCTTGTGCTGCTGCACCTGTTGATCTTCAACGCCCATTGAGGGAGTTCAGGGTGGAGAGAGGCACTCTGTGCTCCGGGGAATCTGGTGGGACAGGTATTTAGACAGTTGGATATTTTCAGAAACAGATTTTATGATCCCTACAAGGAAGCCTGACAGGCTACAGTCCATGGGGTAGCAAACAGTTGGACACAACTGAGCAACTAACACTTTCATTTTCAATCCTTGCATCTCCTAATACCTAGAAACGTACTAAATCCCTTCATGATGACATCAGATCTTCGTGGCTACCAGAAAACCTCTTGTAAAGTAAGCGTTTGATTTCATTGAATTCCCCTTCACCAAAGTCTTATATATTGACCTTACCCCACTGCCTTTTTGGAGCAGTTTCTCAGAGCCATCTGAGGTGCTGCCTCACNCAGCAAGGTGCTGCATTCAATATGTCAGCAAATCTGGAAGACCCAGCAGTGGTCACAAGACTGGGAAAGGTCAATCCTCACCCTAATTCCCAAGAAGGATAGTACTAAAGAATGTGCTAGCATCGGACAATCACACTCATCTTCCATGCTAGTAAGGTCGTGCTTAAAATCTTGCATGCTAGGCTTCAGCATGATGCAAACCAAGAACTTCTATATGTCTAAGCTGGGTTTAGAAAAGGAGGAGGAAGCAGCAATCAAATTGCCAAGATTCGCTGGATCATAGAGAAAGCTAGGGAATTCCAGAAAAACATCTACCTCTGTTTCATCTACTAGGCCAAAATCTTTGACTGTGGGGATCATAGTAAATTGTGGCAAGCTCTTAAAGAGATGGGAATACTGGACCATCTTATCTGTCTCCTGAGAAAACTGTATGTAGGTCAAGAAGCAACAGTTAGAACCCTGTATGAATAACTGATTGGTGCAAGATTGAGAAAGGAGTACAGCAGGGCTGTCTGCTGTCACTCTGTTTGTTTAATCTATACGCTGAGCACATCATGAGAAATGCCAGGGTGGATAAGTTACACGCTGGAATCAAGATAGGTGGGAGAAACATGAACAACCTCAGATACACAGATGATACCACTCTAATGGCAGAAAGTGAAGAGAAACTAAAGAGCCTCTTGATGAGGCTGAAGGAGGAGAGCGAAAGAGCCAGCTTAAAACTAAATATTAAAAAAAACCTAACAACTAAGATTATGACATCTAGCCCCATTGCTTCATGGCAGATAGAGGGGGGGAAACGTGGAAGTAGTGACAGATTTTCCTCTTCTTGGGCTGTAAACTCACTGCGGGTGGTGACTGCAGCCATGAAATCAGAAGACATTTGCTTCTTGGCAGGAAAGCTATGACAAACCTAGATAGTGTGTTGAAAAGCAAAGACATTGCTCTGCTCACAAAGGCCCGTATAGTCAAGGCTATGGTCTTCCCAGTGGTCACATGATTTTGAGACCTGGACCATAAAGAAGGCGGAGCACCAAAGAATTGATACCTTCAAACTGTGGTTCTGGAGAAGACTCCTGAGAGTCCCTTGGACTGCAAGGAGATCAAACCAGTCAGTCTGAAGGAAAATCAACCCTGAATACTCATGGGATGTACTGATGCTGAAGCTGAAACTCCAGTATTTTGCTCTCTGATACAAACACCTGACTCTTTGGAAAAGTCACTGATGCTGGGAAAGACTGAGGGCAGAAGGAGAAGAGGATGTCAGGATGAGATGGCTGGATGGCATCACCAGTGCAGTGGACATGAGCTTGGGCAAACTTTGGGAGATGGTGAGGGACAGAGAGGCCTGGTATGCTGCTGTCCATGGAGTCGCAAAGAGTCAGACACACTGGGCGACAGAACAACAACCACACCATGTCCATTCACCTGTTGATAGACACTTAGATTGCTTCCATATCTTGGTTATTATAAATAATTCCATTTTTAAAGTGTCACCAATGGCTCTCTTCATAGCCACAAGGTCAGTATAGCAGTTCCACACATTGTCTTCCTCATGACAACCTGGCTAATTTCTTCTGCTCAGAGTACTCTTGATCAGGTTATTCATGATTTTCAGTCAACAAATAGGCTAGTCTAAAGAGTCCAAGATGGTACCCTGCATATGTCTGGGACCTTGAAGGGGTTTTTGGAAGCCTGAGACTGTCAACTACTGTGCCTGCACATGGCCTCCAGAGCGGTGGTCTCAGGGAGTCAAACCTCTCATATTATTAGTTCAGGGTTTCCAAAAGAGTGTTTCAAAAGACAGAAAGTAGAAGCTGCCTGTTTCTTAAGGCGTGGGCTGAGAAACTGGCCAAAGACATCACAAATCTCCCTATATTCAAGAGGAGGGGAGCATACCCCCACATCTTATGTAATGGGAACAGTGGAGAACTGATGGTCATCTTGGGTCCACACATAAGATAAAACCTAAGCTGTTGTAATAAAGAGACCAAAGATATGCAGATTTAAATCAGATAGAAGTTTCCTTCCCTCACACATAACAGTCACAGTGATGAGTAACACAACGTTGGTGGTCTGTTTCCACCAAGCTCTGCACATGGCTCCCACATCTGGGTCCAAGACAGGTGCTCTAGTTGTTACTTCTTCCCAAACAGCAGGAAATGAAGAGGGGAATGAAAACAGGGAAAACAGCTTCTTTTAAAAGATGATCCAGTTGGATTTGTGGCCAATTACCTGTGTCTAGTACTTCTGGGTTACCTTGTTGAATTTCTCCCCTCCGGGGCTCTGATTAGATACCTTCTAGGAAGTTTATTTTAGAAGAGAATTCAGTCCTGTTCTATCTATGCCTGATAGAAAGGTGTAGCCTGGGATTCCCGTGAACTCAAGGTCATATACGTAGCCAATTAGAGGAAACTCTAGCCAGTCTAACATTGATGTGAGCTCAATGAGTCAAGACATGTGTATTCTACTGGTATGACAATTTAGCAACTATTTTTTTGTCTTCATTGGGATTGGAGGATGAATTGGCCATAGTGAAGCCTTAACAACTTTCACTCAATAAGTTTCAAATGATAGTAACCAGGCTATTAGTTTACTGAACTCTGAGATCTCTATGATGAGAAAAGCAGTGCTACAAAACCACATGGCCCTTGGCATCCTCGCAGCATCTCAGGGAGGTACCTCTTCCGTAATTCAAGCTGAATGCTGTGTTTTCATACCTGATGAATCCTTTAGTGTAACACACATGGTGAGCCATATGAGAAATCAGATTTCCTCCTTAAGCGGCCCATTCCCTAGTCTTGATGGTCGTTTTAAAAAACTGGTTTGGTGTGGGAGGCTCACAGCTGAAATATTTACTTAGAATTCCACTAATGTTATTAGCTATATTGTTTGTAGCTTACCTGTTTTACATTATTGTCTCTTTTATTACCAAGTGTATGACTGAGCCTCCAATGGAAACAATGATAACTAGACTTGAAGCTGTTGATCAAATGTACAGCTCGATACGTGATCAATGATTGTAATAGTGTGACTCCAGATATGGGAAGATGCAATGAGAGTGAATATTTTCCTGGACCATAACTAGAAGACAGGTATCCAGAGATCTTTGACTATGAAGACCTAGTCCATTAATAGGCCTATCAGCAGAAACCTTCAAAACTGGGAATGAGCCTTCCTAGCAACTCGGAGAAGGCAATGGCCCCGACTCCAGTACTCTTGCCTGGAAAATCCCATGGACAGAGGAGCCTGGTAGGCTGCAGTCCATGGGGTCGCTAAGAGTCGGACACAACTGAGCAACTTCATTTTCACTTTTCACTTTCATGCATTGGAGAAGGAAATGGCAACCCACTCCAGTGTTCTTGCCTGGAGAATCCCAGGGACGGCGGAGCCTGGTGGGCTGCCGTCTATGGGGTCGCACAGAGTCAGACACGACTGAAGTGACTTAGCAGCAGCAGCAGCAACTTGGGACAAAATGATCATGAAATGCCTCCCCAAATATGGCAGAATTTATGACCACAAGGGGGCCCTGTCAACTACAAACTGGCACTTGGAGCATTGCCAGTGATGGAACAACAAGGGCATTTGCCATCTGCCTCTGTGGAGATTGAACCTTGTGCTGCTGCACCTGTTGATCTTCAACGCCCATTGAGGGAGTTCAGGGTGGAGAGAGGCACTCTGTGCTCCGGGGAATCTGGTGGGACAGGTATTTAGACAGTTGGATATTTTCAGAAACAGATTTTATGATCCCTACAAGGAAGCCTGACAGGCTACAGTCCATGGGGTAGCAAACAGTTGGACACAACTGAGCAACTAACACTTTCATTTTCAATCCTTGCATCTCCTAATACCTAGAAACGTACTAAATCCCTTCATGATGACATCAGATCTTCGTGGCTACCAGAAAACCTCTTGTAAAGTAAGCGTTTGATTTCATTGAATTCCCCTTCACCAAAGTCTTATATATTGACCTTACCCCACTGCCTTTTTGGAGCAGTTTCTCAGAGCCATCTGAGGTGCTGCCTCATGGGCTGCAGTCCTCACTTTGCCCCAGATAAAACTTAACCTGCAAAAAAAAAAAAAAAAAAAGTGAGCCAAAAGTTTGTATCACATTGGCTAAATGTTAGCCACATGGCCACACCTGACTGCAAGTTATTACCATATGGAAGATGGAGGGCATGAGTATTGGTTGGTTCTTTTGACTCAAGTAGAAATAGGTGATGGTGGATGAGATTCAGCTCTAAATAATAAAGTTAATATCTGGAGGTGGTTTATGAATCAGTCCTATAAGTACAGTGTGGTGTTTAGTTGCTCCGTAATGTCCAACGCTTTGCAACCCCATGGACTGTAACCTACCAGGCTTCTCTGTTCATGAGATTTCTGAGGCAAGAATACTGGAGTGGGTTGCCTTTTCCTTCTCCAGAAGATGTTCCCAACCCAGGGATTGAACCCAAGTCTCCTGAATCTCCTGCATTGGCGGGTGGATTCTTTACTGCTGAGCCACCAAGGAAGTCCATATGTGCAGAGGGTCTTCTTATCTAACCTGGGTAGGGAGTCATAGGAAACTTTGAACACACTGTAAGAATTGAGCCACTCATCCAAGCAGAAGCAAATAATGTGCAGAGACTACCCCTATGAGGAGTGGCTGCTTACATGAATCTCTCATTGCCTAGAAATGGTGATTATCGGTGGGCTTGCTTGGTGGTGAGCCCTGTTCTTTAGAAATATCTGATGTGGTATCCTGCTCAACTTCACAGAGACTACAGAAGAATTAGTTGACAAGAAATGAACTAAGTAGCTCACTAAACAGTTTATCAAGCATAAATATGAAGCAGATCTAACTAGTGCTAAAGTCATTCCTATGAGGCTGCCTCTCCACAACCCCATCTAACCAACCAACCCCACCTCCCCAGAGTATTGGTAAAGCACTCCCTAGCAGAAGGCAATGGCACCCCACCCCAGTACTCTTGCCTGGAAAATCCAATGGACGGAGGAGCCTGGTAGGCTGCAGTCCATGGGGTCACTAACAGTCAGACAGACTGAGCGACTTCACTTTCACTTTTCTCTTTCATGCATTGGAGAAGGAAATGGCAACCCACTCCAGTATTCTTGCCTGGAGAATCCCAGGGATGGGGGAGCCTGGTGGGCTGCCATCTATGGGGTCACGCAGAGTCGGACACGACTGAAGTGACTTAGCAGCAGCAGCAGAAGAAGGGAACATGTGTCCAGGGTGTTCACTGGGGCTGCTTCTGCCTTCTTCCTGGTTCTGAGCAAATCTCAGATCCACTTTTGCATCCTACAAAGCAGGGGGATGATTCTCTTGTTTATATCAGAGCTGATGCTGCTGTGGGAAGATATCTCAGTTTCTGCCCACAGTGCTCAAGTGCTCATTTCTGCCAGCACCACTATCTATTTCATAAGACTGAAAGTTCCTCTGCTTATATATTGTGCTTCTGAATATACTTTTATTTAATAAAATGTGTTCCATTAGTTTTAAAAGAGGATTGATGGCTGCTGGCTTAGGAAAGTCCTTGGGCTCAGGACACTGCCAGCTCACCTCTCTCAAATATTTTCACAACTATTTTCAAGAAATAAATGGTCTTGTCACTGTCTCTTGCGGTATAATTATAATAATATATTTGAGGATGTATTTGAAATGGAATAAGGGTATTATGACTCTAGAATTCACTTATTTATAGTCAAATCTGTTTCTATATATTAAAAAAAGGAAGAAAAAACATTTCTCTAGTTAAGAGGGAGAATAAACTGACAGAAAAACATGGGTTCTCCACTCAAAAATGCTGAGTTTTAAATCTCATCCCTGCCACTTATTAGTTCTGTAACCCTAGGCAAATATTGAGATCTATGAGTCTCCCTTTTCTCGTGTATAACAGAATGATATAGTATAATTTCTGCTATATTGCTATAGTGCTATTATGAGGGTTAAGTTAGCTGGTGTATGTAAAGTACTAAGCACAGTGCCTAATACCATTCATAACTTCCATTTATTCTTATGTGACAGGTACTATCTAGGTCAGTGGTTGGCCCCTGGGCACTTGTTAGAAATGCAGATTCTCCCCAGGCCCCACCCCAAACCCTCTGAGCCAGAAATTTGGGGGACAGCTCTCCAGCAGTCTGTTTTAACAAGCCCCCTAGTGACTCTAACACACACTACAGCTTGCAAACCCCTAGCCTAGATGTTCAAGAAATGGAAAATGTGATATTTCTCATCCACATTGCACTACAACTCGTAATTTGTGCTGAAACACACAGACGTCCCTCTTTGGTTTTGTTTGATGATAGCCCCAGCGTCTTCCCGACTTAGTCCCATCTGTGACAGGTATGGCTCTCAGGACCATTCCTTACAAGGAGATGGAAGGTAGTTCTTGGGAAAGCCAATTATTTGACACCCTCCTCCTTCCCAGGTTCTCTCCTCTTCCCCTAGAGGGTCTGCTTCCTGTCTCTGTCAAGCAGTGTGTGAAATAGCTGGTGGGAACTCAGCCACTTCAGGAAGAATGAGTGCTTCCTTCTTCCTGTGCCGTAGCCTCAGGGGTTCATATCTCTGACTTGTCATCATGTGTGCCGTCTGTCCCCCTGATAAAATACGAGCTCCTTGAGGGCAGGAACCACAGTGTCTTAATCATCTCTGTGTTCCCAGCACCTGGTCCACATAGTAGACACCTAATAAATGAGTGGGAAATAAGTGAGGTGTCAGTCCTGGATCAGACTGACATTTGTTCCAGGAGCATTCGGGTGCTAGGCATGGCCTGGCAGCCAATATATTCCTGGCCCTGGTGACAAGTGGGCAACGGATTGCCTAGGGACCTGTGAAATGTGACCCAAGCCATGTCTCCTCCATCCATCGGCTTGGTTCAGTGCCACAAGGAAGGCTGTGTGATGGTCTCAGGACAGATTAGGAGCAGCCCAGCAAAGCAAACTGCAAACCCAGTTGCAGGCGAGGTGGAAATGAGCTCTGTCTGTTGACAGTTTCAATAGAATAACTGTGCTGTTTCTCGACAGTGGAAGGCTGAATTCTGCTCTGGGCTGTGGGAAATGAACGAAGCACCAGGTGGGAAGGGTGGCAACTGAGCCCCATCTCAGCTGCAGAGGAAGCTGCCCTCCCCTGGGGCTTTCCCTGAATCGTTCCCACCTCCTAGGGCTTTTCCTGCTGTGTGGGTACAGAAAAGTTACCCTGCTCCCAAGCCTGTCCCCAACTCACTGCCATCTGTGCTGGATGCCATTTTATCTAGCTCACTTGGAAGAACCTAAATAAATACAGATTTCTTCTTCGACACATCAATTTATGGCACCTTCCTATTTCTTTCTCACTGCAATGTTCCTACCTTTTATGGTCGCATTCAACTTTATTGAAAAACAGCGGGAAAATTCATCCTTTGCTAGAAAACTTTAACAGATTTAAATTCAGACTGTGAAGACAAAGCTATCCAAGTCCTAGCCTCTTTGCCTAATTGAAAGGATGGACAGTATGTATCAGGCAAGGCGAGGGACCACTGTCTGAGAGCAAGCAGGCACCCCATAAGAGCTGAAGGAGTTCAGAACCAGCACAGAAGGACCCCTGAGATTTGCTTGTGAGCGGGTGATGACCAAATTCCAATCATCACAACTGGGATGTGTCCTCTAAAGTCAAATATATATTATAGAGGTGCCACCTATTTGTATAGCATTATAGCCTGGCTGAAGGAAGATGTAGATAAGAGGGAGTTTCTAGCATGGCCTCTAGAAAGATCGTTGTTAAAGAGAAGGAATTTGTGAAGGTCTTCTTACCTCAAAAGAGTAGCCAGCTGACATGATGGCTAGTACAAAGCAAGTCTGTCCTAATGGAGGTGAATACCTTTGACTAAAAGAGCTCCATGACTCTGTCCATTGAAACCATTCAGCTATACCCCCTTGCTTCAACTACCTGCTTCCCAGGCAAAATTCTGTTCAGATATGTTGTTGTTCAGTGGCTCAGTCATGTCTGATTCTTTGTGAGACCATGGACTGCAGCATGCCAGGTTTCCCTGTCCTTCACCATCTCCTAGATCTTGCTCAAACTCATGTGCGTGGACTTGGTGATGCCATCCAACCATCTCATCCTCTGTCGTCCCCTTCTAGTCTTGCCTTCAATCTTTCCCAGCATCAAGGTCTTTTCCAATGAGTCGGTTCTTTACACCAGGTGGCCAAAGTATTGGAGCTTCAGCATCAGTCATTCCTCAATGAATATTGAGGACTGATTTCCTGTAGGATTGACTGGTTTGATCTCCTTGCAGTCCAAGGGACTCTCAAGCGTCTTCTCCAAAACCACAGTTCCAAAGCATCAGTTCTTCGGTGCTCAGCCTTCTTTATAGTCCAACTCGCACATCCACATGTGACTACTGCAAAAACCATAGCTTTGACTATACGGACCTTTGTTGACAAAGTAATGTCTTAGCTTTTTAATACACTGTTGAGGTTTGTCATAGCTTTTCTACCAAGGAGAAAGTGTCTTTTCATTTCGTGGCTGCAGTCACCATCTGCAGTGATTTTGGAGCCCAAGAAAATAAAGTCTGTCACTGTTTCTATTGTTTCCCCATCTATTTGCCATGAAGTGATGGGACTAGATGCCATGATCTTAGTTTTCTGAATGCTGAGTTTCAAGCCAACTTTTTCACTTTCCTCTTTTACTTTCATCAAGAGGCTCTTTAGTTCCTTTTCACTTTCTGCCATAAGGGTGGTGTCATCTGCATAACTGAGGTTATTGATAGTTCTCCTGGCAATCTTGATTCCAACTTGTCCTTCATCCAGCCCGGCATTATCCATGATGTACTCTGCATATAAGTTAAATAAGTAGGGTAATAATATACAGCCTGGACATACTCCTTTTCCAGTTTTGAAGCAGTCTGTTTTTCCATGTCCCATTCTAACTATTGATTTTTGACCTGTATACAGGTTTCTCAGGAGGCAGGTAGGGTGGTCTGGTATTCCCATCTCTTTAAGAATTTTCCACAGCGTGTTATGATCGTTATGATCTACCTGGTCAAAGGCTTTAATGTAGTCAATGAAGCAGAAGTAGATGTCTTTCTGGAATTCTCTTGTTTTCTCTATGATTCAACAGATATTGACAATTTGATCTCTGTTCCTCTGCCTTTTGTAAATCCAGCTTGAACATCTGGAATTTCTCTGTTCACATAATGTTGAAGCCTGGCTTGGAGAAATTTGAGCATTACTTTGCTTATGGACTAGTGGTTTTCCCTACTTTCTTCAATTTAAGTCTGAATTTTGCAATAAGGAGATCATGACCTGAGCCACAGTCAGCTCTTGGTATTGTTTTTGCTAACTGAATAGAACTTCTCCATCTTTGACTGCAAAGAATGTAATCAATCTGATTTTGGTATTGACCATCTGGTGATGTCCATGTGTAGAGTCTTCTCTTGTGTTGTTGGAAGAGGGTGTTTGCTATGACCAGTGCATTCTCTTGGCAAAACTCTGTTCACCTTTGCCCTGCTTCGTTCTGTACTCTAAGGTCAAACTTGTCTGTTACCCTGGTATCTCTTGACTTCCTACTTTTGCATTCCAGTCCCCTATGATGAAAAGGACATCTTTTTGGGGTGTTCATTCTAGAAGGTCTTGTAGGTCTTCATAGAACCATTCAGCTTCAGCTTCTTTGGTATTAGTGTCTGGGGCATAGACTTGGATTACTGTGATATTGAATGGTTTGCCTTGGAAACAAACAGAGATCATTCTGTCATTTTTGAGATTGCACCCAGATACTGCATTTCAGACTCTTTTGTTGACTATTAGGGCTACTCCATTTGTTCTAAGGGATTCTTGCCCACAGTAGTAGATATAATGATCATATGGATTAAATTCCCCCATTCCAGTCCATTTTAGTTCACTGATTCCTAAAATGTTGATGTTCACTCTTGCCAACTCCTGTTTGACCACTTCCAATTTACCTTGATTCATGGACCTAACATTCCAAGTTCCTATGCAGTATTGTTCTTTACAGCATCAGACTTTACTTTCACCACCAGACACATCCACAACTGGACATTGTTTTCACTTTGGCTCTGCCTTTTCATTCCTTCTGGAGCTATTTCTCCACTCTTCTCCAGTAGTATATTGGGCACCTACTGACCTGGGTCATCAGATATGCAGATGTCACCACCCTAATGGCAGAAAGCAAAGAGAAACTAAAGAGCCTCTTGATGAAAGTGAAATTAGAAGAGTGAAAAAGCTAGCTTAAAACTCAGCGTTCAGAAAATGAAGATCATGGCATCTGATCCCATCAGTTCAGTTCAGTTCAGTTGCTTAGTCGTGTCTGACTCTTTGCAACCCCATGAATCGTAGCACACCAGGCATCCCTGTCCATCACCAACTCCCAGAGTTCACTCAAAGCCACATCCATAGAGTTGGTGATGCCATCCAGCCATTTCATCTTCTGTCGTCCCCTTCTCCTCCTGCCCCTAATCCCTTCCAGCATCAGACTCTTTTCCAATGAGTCGACTCTTTTCCAATGAGTCAACTCTTTGCATGAGGTGGCCAAAGTATTGGAGTTTCAGCTTTAGCATCATTCCTTCCAAAGAACACCCAGGACTAATCTCCTTTAGAATGAACTGGTTGGATCTCCTTGCAGTCCAAGGGACTCTCAAGAGTCTTCTCCAACACCACAGTTCAAAAGCATCAATTCTTCGCTGTTCACCTTTCTTCACAGTCCAACTCTCACATCCATACACGACCACAGGAAAAACCATAGCCTTGACTAGACGGACCTTTGCTGGAAAAGTAATGTCTCTGCCATTTAATATGCTGTCTAGGTTGGTCATAACTTTCCTTCCAAGGAGTAAGCATCTTTTAATGCAATCACCATCTGCAGTGATTTTGGAGCCCAAAAAAATAAAGTCTGACACTGTTTCCCCATCTATTTCCCATGAAGTGATGGGACCAGATGCCATGATCTTCGTTTTCTGAATGTTTGACCTTTAAGCCAACTTTTTCACTCTCCTCTTCCACTTTCATCAAGAGGCTTTTTACTTCCTCTTCACCTTCTGCCATAAGGGTGGTGTCATCTGCATGTCTGAGGTTATTGATATTTCTCCCAGCAATCTTGATTCCAGCTTGTGTTTCTTCCAGCCCAGCATTTCTCATGATGTACTCTGCATATAAGTTAAGTAAGCAGGGTGACAATATACAGCCTTGACGTACTCCTTTTCCTATTTGGAACCAGTCTGTTGTTCCATGTCCAGTTCTAACTGTTGCTTCCTGACCTGCATACAGGTTTCTCAAGAGGCAGGTCAGGTGGTCTGGTATTCCCATCTCTTTCAGAATTTTCCACAGTTTATTGTGATCCACACAGTCAAAAGGCTTTGGCATAGTCAAGCAGAAATAGATGTTTTTCTGGAACTCTCTTGCTTTTTCCATGATCCATTGGATGTTGGCAATTTGATCTCTGGTTCCTCAGCCTTTCTAAAACCAGCTTGAACATCTGGAAGTTCACAGTTCACTTATTGCTGAAGCCTGGCTTAGAGAATTTTGAGCATTACTTTACTAGTGTGTGAGATGAGTGCAATTATGCGGTAGTTTGAGCATTCTTTGGCATTGCCTTTCTTTGGAATTGGAATGAACACTGGCCTTTTCCAGTCCTGTGGCAACTGCTGAGTTTTCCAAATTTGCTGGGATGTTGAGTGCAGCACTTTCACAGCATCATCCTTCAGGGTTTGAAACAGCTCAACTGGAATTCCATCACCTCCACTAGCATCACTTCATGGCAAATAGACGGGGAAACAACGGAAACAGTGAGAAACTTTATTTTCTTGAGCTCCAAAATCATCGCAGATGGTGACTGAAGCCATGAAATTAAAAGACACTCCTTATAAGAAAAGCTATGACCAACCTAGACAACATGTTAAAAAGCAGAGACTTTAGTTTGCCAACAAAGGTCCATCTAGTCTGAGCTATGGTTTTTCCAGCAGTCATGCATGGATGTGAGATACAGACCATAAAGAAAGCTGAGCACCAAAGAACTGATGCTTTTGAACTGTGGTGTTGGAGAAGACTTTTGAGAATTGCTTGGACCACAAGGAGATTAAACCAGTCAATCCTAAAGAAAATCAGTCCTGAATATTCATTGGAAGGACTGATGCTGAAGCT
>SJYX01013377.1:481180-494122 GCA_006410675.1 Oreotragus oreotragus
CCTTGCAGTCCAAGGGACTCTCAAGAGTCTTCTCCAACACCACAGTTCAAAAGCATCAATTCTTCGGTGCTCAGCTTTCTTTATAGTCCAACTCTCACATCCATACATGACCACTGGAAAAACCACAGCCTTGACTAGACGGACCTTTGTTGGCAAAGTAATGTCTCTGCTTTTTAATACGCTATCTAGGTTGGTCATAACTTTCCTTCCAAGGAGTAAGCGTCTTTTAATTTCATGACTGCAGTCACCATCTGCAGTGATTTTGCAGCCCAGAAAAATAAAGTCAGCCACTGTTTCCACTGTTTCCCCATCTATTTCCCATGAAGTGATGGGACCAGATGCCATGATCTTAGTTTTCTGAATGTTGAGCTTTAAGCCCACTTTTTCACTCTGCTCTTTCACTTTCATCAAGAGGCTCTAATTCTTCTTCACTTTCGGCCATAAGGGTGATGTCATCTGCATGTCTGACGTCATTGATATTTCTCCTGGCAATCTTGATTCCAGCTTGTGCTTCCTCCAGC
Organism: Oreotragus oreotragus; assembly: GCA_006410675.1. NCBI lineage: Eukaryota > Metazoa > Chordata > Mammalia > Artiodactyla > Bovidae > Oreotragus > Oreotragus oreotragus. The sequence goes on from SJYX01013377.1 coordinate 481,702, forward strand.
CTAGCATTTCTCATGATGTACTCTGCATGTAAGTTAAATAAGCAGGGTAACAATATACAGCCTTGACGTACTCCTTTCCCTATTTGGAACCAGTCTGTTGTTCCATGTCCAGTTCTAACTGTTGCTTCCTGACCTGCATACAGGTTCCTCAAGAGGCAGGTCAGGTGGTCTGGTATGCCCATCTCTTGAAGAATTTTCCACAGTTTATTGTGATCCACACAGTCAAAGGCTTTGGCATAGTCAATAAAGCAGAAATAGATGTTTTTCTGGAACTCTCTTGCTTTTTCAATGATCCATTGGATGTTGTCAATTTGATCTCTGATTCCTCTGCCTTTTCTAAAACCATCCTGATACTTAGGCATCAGATACAAAGTATCAGGCACCTGATACTTTGACATCAGAGGACCCTGGGCTCAGATTCTGGCTCCTCTGATTGTTAGCTGTGTGCACAGGAGAGAACTGTTGGGTTTCTCTGAGCCTCAGTTTTCTCATCTATCAAGCCCATCTTATTGGACTGTTGGCATAGAGACGAGATAATGTATGTAATATATCCAGTGTGGTACCTATCCACCCAGAACTTGATGGCTGGTTTGGTGAGAAGGATAAAGTTGAGGATGAAGGATGGATGGGAGGCTGGAGGAGTGAGCAGTGACAAAGTATAAAGTCCAAAATAAATTTGGACTTTATTCCTAAAGGCAGAGGAAGAATTTCAAAAAGTAGAGTAGCCTGGTTAAATGAGTGCTTTAGAAAGGGCCCCATGATGGATTGGAGGAGGGAGTGGGAAAATAAAATGGAAGTTAGAAGGCTCTTACACGAATATAAAGGCTTGGAGGGGGACCCTTTCTGCAGTGCAGCTGATGGAAGCTACTCCCTATGACTTCTGAACACAGGCTGTGAGCTTTATTAGGCCAGGTTTACTCGCTCACAGCAGGGCCCAACTACATGGAAGAAGATAGAGTCCAGGCTCCTATTATCATTGGAACGAAGCTGCTTCGGTGATTCCATAAATGTCACACTCTAGCACACTGAAGTGGATTTTTTCAGCTTAAAATGGAAAAAGTAGCAGTGGTTATCAGTGGGTGGTGGGATTACTGGTTGTTTTTATATTATTCTTTCCCCTCTTTCTCCATTTTCTAAATGATCTACAATGAACACACTTTTGTAATAAGGAAAACCCATTATAAAAGTTTTTCATATGAAAACTACACATAGTTTCTGTCAAAACAGCAATTCTTTCCTTCCTACCTGAGTAAAGAAATGCTCAACTGAATTACAAATGGTTTAAAAAAAAAATTGTTGACAGGATCCATCTTCAAACTTCTCAGCTATTTATTTTCTCCCTTCTGCTTTGGAAAATTGTGCTATGCTCATGAAGATGGACTGGAGACATGTGAGTGGTCTTGAGTTTGAAAAATAATAGTTGTTTTTATTGTTATGGCTTCAGGCTGAACATGGAAATGAATTATTTCCATGATTTATCCTTCAGGAAACAAGAAGTACAGAAAAATTGCCCAATAGTTAGAGATGATTAGATTATTGATATTTTCTTTTTACAGAAAATAAAACATCACATCAGAGAGATACCTAAGTGGCAATATCTCCACACTCAGCCTGGCTTGTAAAAGTAAGGAGTTGCAGGTGGGCCAAGTGAACTGAGATATTCCAGCACTGTGTTCCAAAGCCCTGGCCTAAATCCAATGTATATCCGTAAATGTACCTTTTACACTTCATTAGGCCATCTTCCAAAGAGGTGGCATCTTGATTACAATCTTCATTTTGGATTTTTCTAAAACAATAATAATGAAAACTGTTCACATAAATTTATGGTTCATAAATATTTAGTCCTCACAATGTGAGTTAACATTAGTCCCATTTTAGAAATGAGGGAAGTGAGGCTCAGAAAGGCTGACTGATGGGCCTGAAGTCACATAGCCAGAATATGGAGAGACAGGATTCAGATCAGCTGTTTAAAACCTAATAACTGCCCCTTCCACTCCTCCCTTCTACTGATTGGTCTTAGTTATTTCATTTTCATTAGACTCACTGATTGAAAGGGCAAAGTAGGGCCCATAGGAATTATATTAGTTCTGATTGTTGTTGTAATAAATTACCATAAATTTAGTGGTTTAAGACAACACACGTTTATTCTCTTACAGTTCTGGAGGTCAGAAGTTCAAAATGAGTCTCAATATCATGGTGTTGGCCAACTTTACTTCTTCATCCTGTCTAGGATATCAGTGGCTGCTGGCATCCCTTGGCTCGTGGCCACATCACTCCAGTCTCTGCTTCTCTTCTCACATGGCCATCTCATCTTCTGTAATCAAACTCTCTGTGTGTCCCTCTCCTAAGGACATTGAGATTTAGGGCCCACTCTGTAAATCCAGAATAATCTCCCCATCTCATGATCATTAATCACATCTGCAAAGTCCTTTTGGACATAAAAAGAAGCATCTAAAGTTTCCCAGGATTAGAAATTGGGTGTTTTGGGGGGCCATTAATTAGCCTACCACGGGAATATTTATTTCATTGATTGAGTGGTCCTTGAATGTAAAATTCTCTGAATTTAAATCTAGGCCATAGCTCTTCTTAGCTTTGCTTTATTGTTTTTTTATTTTAGGGAATATTTTTATGTTTTTCAGAAAATACCTTTTTACTGCATATTGGAGGGTAGTTGACTAACCATGTTATGTTAGTTTCAGGTATAAAGCAAAGTGATTCAGTAATACATATACATGTATCTTTTTTTTTTTTTTTTTGCAAATTCTTTTCACATTTGTTACATAATGTTGCACAGAGTTCCCTGTGCTATACAGTAGGTCCTTGTTGGTTATCTGTTTTAGATACAGCAGCATGCACATGTCAGTCCCAAATTCCCTAACTGTCCCTTACTCCCCCCTCCCTGCTGATAACTGTAAGTTTTTTACTGCATATTGGAGGGTAGTTGACTAACCATGTTATGTTAGTTTCAGGTATAAAGCAAAGTGATTCAGTTATACATATACATGTTTTTTGGGTTTTTTTTTTTTTTTGGAAATTCTTTTCACATTTGTTACATAATGTTGCGCAGAGTTCCCTGTGCTATACAGTAGGTCCTTGTTGGTTATCTATTTTAGATACAGCAGCGTGCACATGTCAGTCCCAAATTCCCTAACTGTCCCTTACTCCCCCCTCCCTGCTGATAAATGTAAGTTTGCTGTAAGTCTGTGAATCTGTTTCATAAATAAGTTCATTTGTATCATTTTTTTAGATTCCATATATAAGTGATATTTCATCTTCTCAATCTGACTTACTTCCCTCAGTATGACAATCTCTAGGTTCATCCATGTTGTTGCAAATGACATTTCATTCTTTTTTATAGCTAATATTCCATTGTATATAAATACCACATCTCCTTTATCCATTCCTCTGTCAGTGGACATTTGGGTTGCTTCCGTGTCTTGGTTATTGTGAACAGTGCTGCTATGAACGTTAGGGTGCAGGTGTCCTTTCAAACCATGCTTTTTATTTTTAGTCTTTCACTTGAGGCCGTTGGGCTTTACTGCTTGCTGGCTGGCTAGCTTTTAAACAAATTTAACTCTGACTCCCTGTTGGAAGTCACTTTCCTAAAACTGGATCTTCTTGCTGTCTTCCAGGGATGGAGGTAGACAGCAGAGTTTCTCCAGTTTGGAAAGGGCATGGAAAGAAGTGCTTTCTTTACTGTTAAGCCTCTCCTGCCTGTAGCCATTTATTAAGCACTTACTGAGTATCAGGAATTGTGCAGGCATTCTGCATTCAATGATAGCTCATATATATCTTGCAAGCAGCCTATAAAGTAGATCTCACTAGCCCATTTTAGAGACAAGAAAATCAAGGCCCACATAATAATATATCCAAGGTTGCATAGTTAAACCTCAGAGCCTCCAAAATCGAAAAACTCTTCATATTATGCTGTTGCAAAATTGGAGAATTTCCAAACTGGAGTAATGTATGGACCTCTTTTAAAGACCACATATAAGCTCATAAACCCTTAGGGTTAAATTATAATTATTTTCATCATATTATTATTTAAGTATGGGCAAAGATAAAACTAGATATTAACTCCCTACGCTTATAGCTCTCCTGTGACTATAAAAACAAAATAACAATAATAATAATACATACAAAGCTACAAACCTCTTAAAATGCTAATTAGGAGCATTGCTTTAGTGCAGTGGGTGATGCCGTTTGCTGAAATTAAATGACTCTTCACAATCTAGATTTGATGCTGACTACCCTGCCGTGGGCATTCGGGATTTGGTGAACCTGTGCACTAGCTCTGGTCCTCTGGCCTCACTCACTTCTCCCACTGCTCTCTATCCACCGACATCACACACGTCATTTGGGCTTTACCTGGTGAGAATGTCATTGACTTGGTAACTTTTTAGCCACTGACTATAGCAGCTGGGGTCTCTGGGCAGCAGGCTGAGTCAAGATTAGCTGAAGTCGTCAGGGAATGCTCTTGGGAACCACTCCTGAGGAAGGGAGCAGGACAGAGCAGGAACAGGCAGAGGGAGAAGCTGAGTTGTAGCCCACGGAAGGCCTCTGCCAGCATCACATGAAGCAGTTTTATCCAACCAACACAATCTCTCCAAAAGAGCTGACAGCTAAGGGCTACCTTTTAGCATCTTTCCCAGCAGCTGAAGAGGGACCTGGGCAGAGAAAGACAGTCTACTACACTGGTCCACAGTCCAGTTGGAGGGAGAGCAATAGATGTAAACTTAAATGCAGCCTGGCTACTGACATTGCCAGCTGGTGCTTCATTATAAGGTCTTCAAGATCATCTATAATAATCTTTTTTTTTTTAATGTGAACCACTGTTTTTAAAAGTCTTTATTGAATTTGCTACAATATCACTTCTGTTTTCTATTTTTGTTTTTCGGCATTGAGACATGTGGGATCTTAACTCCCCAACCAGGGATGGAATCCACAACCCCTCCATTGAAAAGCAAAATCTTAACCACAAGACCATCAGGAAAGTCCCTGTAATATTCTTGAATAGAGTTTTTATTTATTTATTTTATTTATTTATTTTTTAGAGCTTCCATTTTACTTTATTTTACTTTACAGTACTCTATTGGTTTTGGCATACATTGACATAAATCTGCCACGGGTGTACACAAACTCCCAAACATGAACCCCCCTCCCACCTCCCACCCCACATCATCCCTCCGGATCATCCCCAGACACCAGCCCCAAGCATCCTGCATCGAACACAGACTGGCGATTCGTTTCTTACATGATAATATACATATTTCAATGCTATTCTCCCAAATCATCCCTCTCCCTCTCCCTCTCCCTCTCCCTCTCCCTCTCCCTCTCCCTCAGAGTCCAAAAGTCCGCTCTACACATCTGAGTTTCTTTTGCTGTCTTGCATACAGGGTCCTCATTACCATCTTTCTAAATTCCATATATATGTGTTAGTATACTGTATTGGTGTTTTTCTTTCTGACTTACTTCACTCTGTATAATCGGTTCCAGTTTCATCCATCTTATTAGAACTGATTGAATTGAGTTTTTAAATTATCATAAAAATAAAACATGTTTACATTCCCATAGAGAACTAAGAGACCCCAAAAACATCTTCACAGATCTGTAGGGCTGCTCAGACCTCACTCTGAGAAAGAAGAATGTCAGGAAGCATACAGTTACTATACTGCTGTGAATTAATACATAAACCTGTAACATGGCATGAGAATCACAAAGTTCTATGACTGCTTCTTTAGGTGGCAGTAATAATTTCTAGATCTTCTTGTATTTCACGTGTAACATTTGGGAGTAAATACTTTCATTTGTTAAACATTCACTCAGTATATCTGATCAAGCATCTACTGTGAGATGGGTGCTTTACTAGACACCTTCTGGAGGGAAAGACACATAAGTGAGCACGTGAAGTGAGCAGATAATCACATGATTGAAGTCATGGAAAAGGATGATCTGAGAATCTGTGGCCATCAAAAAGGTGTTGCCAGAGGAAAGGGGGTGGAGAAATGGGCAGATGCTGGTTCAAAGATGCAGAGTTGCAGTTGGATGTCTCAACATGTAGGGTGAATTAATCTAGAGATATAATGTATGACATGATAACTGTCGTTAACAGTACTATTTTATATGCTGGAAATTTGCTGAGAGTAGATTTCAACTGCTCTCATGACTAAAAGAGAAAGACACCTATGTGAGGAGATGAATATGTTAATCAGCTTGACTGCAATGATCATTTTACTATGTCTCTCATGTTTTACTATGTGCAAGCATTATGTTGTACACCCTAAAGATGTAAGTTTCTATTCAAAAAAGTAAGGAAGACTTTTTCCATGGAGGAGTTGCTCGAGGGGGCCAAGATAAGGACATGCCAGGCAAAGGGACTCACAAGTCTTGAAAAGAAACTGGGCATGGCAAGTAACTAGGAGATTAGGCTGAAAGGTGGATTAGGCAGAAGTGGGAGATTCTGCTGAAAAAAGCGGGGGTGGAGACATTCAAATATAACTAATCATGATTTCTCTTTTCCTTTCCATTCACCTTGTCCTTTACTTACATTTATCTCACACAGTCCTCACAGGTTACTATTAACCCACTAGAGGACACACCCCACAAGAATAGGGTCTGTATTGCTGTGTCCACTGCCCAATGCCCCAGACACAGCGTCAACCTCAAAAACAAGAAATTGACTCGAGGCAAAGCATTTATTTAGGATCAGAGAATTACAATTTGGGATATACAGATTCAGGTAGAAACCCAAATAGTGTCTTAATTATAAGAGAGAGAATCAGGGTTTTTGTTGGGAAAAAAGAAGAAAGTTACTTTTAAGGAGAATTCATTGGTGCTGACAAGCAAAGCTAGATTCCTAGGTCAGATGAAGTGGTCACTAGGTAAACGTGAACCCAGTCCTTTCAAGAGTCCTTTCAACAGTCTTGCTAACTGCTTGGAATATTGGTGGTTTGGTCCAGTTCCGAGGTTGAGACACAGGATTCGCAGGGCAGCTCCCCTGAAATGGCTGTACTTGACTTCATTTAAAAATTCTTGATCACACAGCTTGCAGGATCCTAGTACCCTGACCATGATCTCATGTGGGCTCAGCCTGTATCAGCCTGAAGCAGCATTTTGGTTCCCAGCCAGAGACTGAGGTCAGACCCCAGCAGTGAGAGCACCACATCCTACCACTACACCACCAGGGACCAGGGGCCAGTGACAAGGCCCTGGCCCATCAGCTGTGTAGAAATGAATTACCACAAAACAATGAAGAATAGTGAAGCAAGTAAAGTGTTTATCAGGAGGAAAATGAGTAGGTGTGGCTAGACATACTGGTAGGCTCAGAGAGCGTGTCACACCCTCATATAGTTTGAATCACTTTTATGGGGCCTTTCTTCCTGGTTTCCTTTGACGAATCATCTTGCTTTGCCTGGTCCTGAGTCCTGTTTGGTTTATCTCAAAGTCCTCCCATGTGTGCCTCCACATCTCTTAGCCAAGATGGATTCCAACAAAGAGGCCTATGGGCAGCTTGACATCACTTACTATGAGGTGACGCCCCCCGTCTCTTTTGACCTCCAAGGAGCCTTGTCTACGCGTGTGTGGTCAGGAAGCTCTCCTTAACTTTGCAAATGGGAAATATGTGGTCTTTTATCTGGGCAGGGCCCAGCCTCTTCCCATCTTGCTTTAATGGAGTTCCTGCTATTATGACGTTTCTTCTACAGGCAAGACAGTTCAGCCTGGGGCCCATCTAACTCCTGCCTCAACCAGAAATGAGACTCATGCCCTCGACAGAGAAAGTACAGAGTCCTAACCACTGGACTGCCACGGAAGTTCCTGGGATGGCTGTATTTTAAATGGCTGACCTCCCAGCACCATCTTTACCCACTAGTGGGCACGCCTGACAAGAGCAGGACTGCGTCACTTGTCCACTGGCCCCATGCCCCTTGCCCAGCGCAGTTTCAGACCATAGAAGGAACCCAATAAATACATGTTTTACACACTGAGATATCTGCTCAGAAAGGATGAGCAACTTCCCCAAACTAACACAGCACATTAATGGCAGAGCCAAGGTTCGGACCTGGGTCTGCCTTGTTCCATCACACCACCCTTTAGCCCCTGCTCCGTGATGTTACAGTAATAACTCGAAGGGGAGTTTCACTGTCAGGGAAACTTCTGTTACCAGGGGAAGTCTGGCAGAGCCCAGCTGTGTGTGTGTGACCCTAATTTCCTGATAGGGACACCCCTTCCATGTCCACTAGACACACAATTTCTCTTCCATCCCCAGTGTCTCCCTAAACCTCTGTATTTGGGGGGCTCAGGGATGAAAAGAGTTAAGCTTTATAGCTGATCAAGCTATTCCTTTGCATTTAAATAGCACCGTTTAAGAGATAGACACTTCTGGAAACTGATTTGATGCTAACGTGCTGAGCACCTTGAGGCAGCTGGCTTCTCCCTCCTCCAGGTCATTTAGAGCTTCATTACTTAATAATTTGAAAGCTTTTTATGGAAATCAGTAGATGGAGGGAGATGATGAAGCAAAATGTTATTATATGTAAGGACCCAGCAAAACCGGCTGACAGTCTCTGAGGGGAGAGAGGGGAGGGAGGTGTTGGTGTGCAAATCAATTCTCGTTTCTTTTTGAAACAGCTTTTATTTTAAAAATAATAAAGTTTAACAACCCGCTCCAGTATTCTTGCCTGGGAAATCCCATGGACAGAGGAGCCTGGCGGGATACAGTCCATGGGTCTCAAAAGGGTCAGACACGAAGACTTGGCAACTACACAACACCAAAGCGTAACAAAATCCAACAGGCTTTAAACTAGCCAAGTAAGGAACCCCTCAGAAAGAAAGAAAGTGAAAAGAAAGTGAAGTCGCGCAGTCGTGTCCGAGTCTTTGCGACCCCGTGGACTGTAGCCTGCCAGGCCCCTGCGTCCATAGGCTTCTCCAGGCAAGAACACTGGAGTGGGGTGACATTTCAAGGCCGTCCCTCTGCGGACACTGCTCTCCCCTCTCCCACCTCCTCGGCTGCTGCCCTGGCTGCCAGTCCCTCCCCTCTAGATGTCTGTCCCACCACATTTGCACTCCGTGCTTGCCTCACCAAATGCTCCCTCCAAAGCCTCGGTGGATATTTCTCCAGATGAGAAAGCCACAGCGAGCAGCCTTGGAGTAGCTTTTCCTCATGACTTTTTTTAATGGCAATATATTTGGATGGTTCAAAATTCAAAAGCAGAACAAAGTTAATCTGTGAAAAGTTGTTCTTGCTCCCCGGTTGCCCAGTTCCTCTCCCCTGAGGCACCTTGTCTTTGTGAAGTTCTTATGTTCCTTCCAGAGATAATTTAGGCAAATGGAAATAAAAGCATGTGCGTGAGCACACGCACACACACACACACACACAAGCATATGCACATATATTTTCTTTATCTCTACCATTTCTTTGTAACATGGTAACTAGATTATTATACAATAGACAAAGAGCCCAACATACTATATAATGATGTAAAAAAAAAAAATACCAAAATATATACATGTTTACTTTTATAATTGTATGTGGTCTTTGGGCTCATCATTAAAAGAGTTATACTGGTATGGAGATTATCTCTAAAATATACTATACTAGAAAGCAAGGCACAGAATGGCTTGTATAACAATCTATTTGTATAATAGTCTGGCTCGCATGATACAAGGAAATGGCGAGGATAAAGAAAATGTGTGTGTGAGCTATGATTTCAACTATGTGACAATGACACAAATACAGAAATGAATATACTCGTTGATGATAGCTGCTAAGTTAAGATGGAGGGATTATGTGGGTGTTTTTTTTTTTTTTTTTTNGTGTGTGTGAGCTATGATTTCAACTATGTGACAATGACACAAATACAGAAATGAATATACTCGTTGATGATAGCTGCTAAGTTAAGATGGAGGGATTATGTGGGTGTTGTTTTTTTTTTTTTTTCTTCTCTGTCTCTAAATTCCTATGATACTGTTATGTTAAATTTTAATTTTGAAGACCTTACTTTATGGAAAAGAATCTGCCTGCAATGTAGGAGACCCAGCTTTGATCCCTGGGTTGAGAAGATCCCCTGGAGAAGAAAATGGCAACCCACTCCAGTATTCTTGCTTGGAGAATTCCATGGACAGAGCAGCTTGGTGTGCTACAGTCCGTGAGGTCACAAAGTATCATATATGACTGAGCAACTAAAACTTTAATTCTCACACTTTAGAAAGTAAGGCATATTTTCATCTTGTTAGAGTTCTTTCCTGATTCTTTACATATACACTAGCACCTATATCTCTACTGAAAATTACCACGCCTCCCCATCCAAATCCGGCCTCCCTCCCAGGGAGCCACTCAAGTCTCATACAATCTCTCACTGTTCCTTTGTTTGGGACCGCCTCCTGCCCTAGGCAGAAAGCTCCACAAGGGCAGAGGTTGAATTGGTGTCTCATTCGTTCAGGGCTCTGTCTCTGGTACCCAGAGCTGAACCTGGCAGAGTAGGGACTCAGCAGTTATTTGCTGGATGAGTGAATCCTCATGCTGGACCCCAGCACTGCCTATAATTGAGAATCAGTAATTGTTGTCCACTGCCTTCCTCCTCCATCCTTCTGAGATGGCTGGAAGGCCACTGCCCCCTCCATCTTGGGTCTGGATCTCAGCTCTTCCAATCTTTCTGTTTGTTTGTTTTTAGTGTTTTTATTTTTTTAATTAATTTTAATTGGAGGCTAACTACAATGTTGTAGTGGGTTTTGCCATACATTCACATGAATCAGCCATGGGTTGTACATGTGTTCCCCATCCTGAACCCCCTCCCACCTCCCTCCCCATCCCATCCCTCAGGGTTGTCCCAGTACACCAGCTTCGAGTGCCCTGTCTCAAGCATCAAACCTGGACTGGTGATCTATTTCACATATGGTAATATACATGTTTCAGTGCTATTCTCTCAAATCATCCCACCCTCGCCTTCCCCTACAGAGTCCAAGAGTCTGTTCTTTATATCTGTGTCTCTTTTTGCTGTCTCGCTTATAGGGTCATCATTATTTTCAAGGACCTCAAGCCTACAAGTGCCCCCCTCTCTCTCCTATAACAATAGTTTCTCTTGTTGTATGGGATGATCTCCTCCTCCATGCAGACTTGCCCTAATATCACTCATCTTCTAAGGAATAGTCACATGTCCTTCCTGCTACTGCTGTTTTACTTGATTTTTCCCTTCCAGCTGACTCTGTCTAAAAAGGGCTGTCTGGGCTTGCTGGCTCCACTGTCTTTCCTAAAGTGAAGTGAAAGTTGCTCAGTCATGTACAACTCTTTGCGACTCCCTGGACCATACAGTCCATGGAATTCTCCAGGCCAGAATACTGGAGTGGGTAGCCTTTCCCTTCTCCAGGGGATCTTCCCAACCCAGGGATCAAACCCAGGTCTCCCTCATTGCAGGCGGATTCTTTACCAGCTGAGCCACAAGGGAAGCCCAAGAATACTGGAGTGGGTAGCCTATCTCTTCTCCAAGGGATCTTCTTGACCCAGGAATCAAACCAGGGTCTCCTGCATTGCAGGTGAATTCTTTACCAACCAAGTTATCAAGGAAGCCCTTTCTTCAATTGAATTTCCAGAAGTGACCAGAGGGGCAGTGGTGGCAGCACTGAGCAGGTAGCAGGGCTGGCTGCAGTGTGAGACTCTACAAGTACCTGGGGGCAGTGAGTGGGGGCAGTGGAGGCAGCACAAGGGCTCGGAAAAGGCCCTGGGGGCAGGTTCTAGTATCCTCCTGTCTCTCCGGCTGTTCTCTCTCTGGCTCTTCCCACCCTCTTGTCTATCTACACTCACTGCCCAGGTTCTCTGCCTCTTGACTTTGACAAGCACCTATACACCCAGTTCAGTTCAGTTCAGTTGTGTCCGAATCTTTGCAACCCCATGGACTGCAGCACACCAGGCTTCCCCATCCATCACCAATTCCCAGAGCTTACTCAAACTCATGTCCATTGAGTCGCTCATGCCATCCAACCATCTCATCCTCTGTCATCCCCTTCTCCTCCTGCCTTCAATCTTTCCCAGCATCAGGGTCTTTTCTAGTGAGTCAGTTCTTTGAATCAGGTGGCCAAAGTATTGGAGTTTCAGCTTCAGCATCAGTCCTTCCAGTGAATATTCAGGACTGATTTCCTTTAGGATTGACTGGTTGGATCTCCTTGTAGTCCAAGAGACTCTCAAAAGTCTTCTCCAACACCACAGTTCAAAAGCATCAGTTCTTCGGTGCTCAGCTTTCTTTGTAGTCCAACTCTCACATCCACACATGACCACTGGAAAAACCACAGCTTTGACTAGATGGACCTTTGTTGGCAAAGTAATGTCTCTGTTATTTAGTATGTTGTCTAGGTTGGTCATAGCTTTTCTTCTGAGGAGTAAGCGTCTTTTAATTTCATGGCTGCAGTCACCATCTGCAGTGATTTTGGA
>SJYX01013377.1:495818-613203 GCA_006410675.1 Oreotragus oreotragus
GTTCTTTGGAACTCTGCATTCAGGTGGGTATATCTTTCCTTTTCTTCTTTGGCTTTAGCTTCTCTTCTTTTTTCAGCTACTTGTAAGGTCTCCTCAGAGGGCTTTTTGCATTTCTTTTTCTTAGAGACGGTCTTGATCCCTGCCTCCTGTACAGTGTCACAAACCTCCATCCATAGATCTTCAGGCACTCTCTCAGATCTAATTCTGTGAATATATTTGTCACTTCTACTGTATAATCATAAGGGATTTGATTTAGATCATACCTGAATGGCCTGGTGGTTTTCCAACTTTCTTTAAGTCTGAGTTTGGAAATAAGGAGTTCATGATCTGAGCCACAGTCAGCTCCTAGTCTTGTTTTTGCTGACTATATAGAGCTTCCCCATCTTTGGCTGCAAAGAATATAATCAAACTGATATCAGTATTGACATCTGGTGATGTTCATGTGTTGTCTTCTCTTGGTTTTGTTGGAAGCGGGTGTTTGCTATGACCAGTGCATTCTCTTGACAAAATTTTGTTAGACTTTGCCCTGCTTTGTTTTGTACTCCAAGGCCAAATTTGCCTGTTACTCCAGGTATCTCTTGACTTCCTACTTTTGCATTCCAGTCTCTGGCAGAGGTGTGGGTCGGCAGTGGCCTGCTGCAGGGTCGGGGGCACTGATTGGGGCAGTGCGTGCACACGACCTTTTGTAGGAGGTTGCCATTATCTTCATTACCTCCACCATAGTTTGGCTTCAGGTCAAACAACAGGGAGGGAATACAGCCCTACCCATCAACAGAAAATTGGATTAAAGATTTACTGAATATGGCCCTGCCCATCAGAACAAGACCCAATTTCCCACTCAGTCTCTCCCATCAGGAAGCTTCCATAAGCCTCTTATCCTTATCCATCAGAGGGCAGACAGAATGAAAACAACAGTCACAGAAAACTAACCAAACTGATCACATGGACCAGAGCCTTATCTTACTCAATGAAACGATGAGCCTTGCCGTGTAGGGCCACCCAAGATGGACAGGTCATGGTGGAGAGTTCTGACAAAATGTGGTCCACTGGAGAAGGGAATGGCAAACCTCTTCAGTATTCTTGCGTTGAGAACCCCATGAACAGTATGAAAAGGCAAAAAGAAAGGACACTGAAAGATGAACTCCCCAGGTCAGTAGGTGCCCAATATGCTACTGGAGGTCAGTGGAGAAATAACTCCAGAAAGAATGAAGAGACAGAGTCAAAGCAAAAACAATACCCAGTTGTGGATGTGACCAGTGATGGAAGTAAAGTCTGATGCTGTAAAGTACAATATTGCATAGGAACCTGGAATATTATGAATCAAGGCAAATTGGAAGTGGTCAAACAGGAGATGGCAGGAGTGAACACTGACATTTTAGGAATCAGCCAACTAAAATGGACTGAAATGGGTGGATTTAACTCAGATTTAACTCAGACCATTTTTTAAAATTAATTTTATTTTTAATATAAGTTTATTTATTTTAATTGGAGGCTAATTACTTACAATATTGTATTGGTTTTGCCATACATCAATATGAATCTGCCACGGGTGTACACGTGTTCCCCATCCTGAACCCCCGTCCCACCTCAGATGACCATTATATCTATGACTGTGGACAAGAATCCCTTAGAAGAGATGGAGTAGCCCTCATAGTCAGTGAAAGAGTCTGAAATGCAGTACTTGGATGCAATCTCAAAAACAACAGAGTGATCTCTGTTCGTTTCCAAGGCAAACCATTCAGTATCACAGTAATCCAAGTCTGTGCTCCAACCAGTAATGCTGAAGAACCTGAAGTTGAACAGTTCTATGATGACCTACAAGACCTCGTAGAACTAACACCTATACACACTTTCAAATTCACCTCTTGCCTGGACTACTCCATTGAAATCCAGCCTCACGTATCCAACTGCCTACATGACACACTCAGAGTCATCCTTGACCCCTCTTTGTTTTACACCCCACATCCAATCCACCAGCAGATCCTGTTGCTTCTCCCTTTAAAATAATGTCTTGCATCTGACATCTTCCCACTCCTGCCATTGCTCTCTCATGATCCCGTGTCACCTGACCGGCCTCCCTGGGTCCTGCTGCCCTCCTACAGTTTACTCCCCCAGCATGGTCAGCAGAATCCTCACTGTCTACTCAGAAGCCCTGCGGCAGCATCCAAGTTCATAGCACTTGCAAGGGTGCCCCTAAGAGGGCAGTGAAGGCCAGAGGCTTCCTCTAGCTCGTCATTAATTAATTAATTAACTAATCTATTATTCATTCTTAATCATCCCCTGTATAGCTCCCCAGACCAGGCCAGTGCTGGGGACACAGACAGGAACACAGCCCAGCCCCTGCCCTCATAATGGCTCCCAGGACTAAATGGGAACTGTCTTCAGAGGAAGGTGGGGAGGGGGAGAAGGGAAGAGGAGAAGGCGATGTCAAAAGCTGCCCCTTTGGCTTCCCTGGTGGCTCAGAGGGTAAAGCATCTGCCTGCAGTCTGGGAGAACTGGATTTGATCCCTGGGTCAGGAAGATCCCCTAGAGAAGGAAATGGCAACCCACTCCAGTATTCTTGCCTAGAGAATCCCATGATTGGAGGAACCTGGTAGGCTATAGTCCACGAGGTTGCAAAGAGTCAGACATGACTGAGCGGCTTCACTTTCACTTCACTTAAGACACACCCCACCCCCCACCACCACCACCACAAGATGCTCCCAGGAGCAGGGTTAGGGTCAAGGCCCTTACAGGTTGTCTTATAGGTGCTGGCTTGGCGCTTCCTCCCTCCCTGGCTCCAACCCAACTTCCTTGGAGCCCCCACCTGTTGGGAGCAGACAGCCCAGCTCAGCCTGCTCTCCCCTGGCTGATGTCAGAATCTTTCCTGGCCCGGCCTCTTTCTTTCTTCTCTGCTCTGACCCCAGCACTAATGTTTTTCTAAGTGCTGGAGATAGGGTAGAAGGTGGGGAAGAGGGGCTCGGATGGGAAGCACAGACAGGCCCCATCTACCCTTCAGCTCCCTGTTGAATCAGAGGAGAGGCAGACTTTCATAATCCTAAAGGATACATGAAAGTCCAAAAGGGAGGGTAAGCCCAGGATTGGCACTTTGGTCACCAAAGAACAAGCTGAATTGATGCCTGTGGTAACAGAGGCACATAGAAGGCTGGCCTCTCCCTCAGGTCATGGGGTGATGCCCATCCTCAGAGCTTACACCTGCCAGAGACAGGTGTGGGTGCAAGGGCAGTGGGCAGGCCCAGGCGGCTCTCGCTGATGGGCCCTTCCTCTCCTGAGTCAGAAACACCAAGCTGCTTTCACAAAACCATCTTGCAGGAAAATTATTATCTACAGGCATTATGCAATTTTCCCATCAGAATTACAGGCTGTGTTTGAAAAGAAATAAAAAGAAATTGAATTTGAAATGCTTCTGTGAAACCACATCACCTTCTTGCAGGTCTGTTAATGGGCTTCAGATACCTTCGCTGGCTTTGAAATAGCTGATCAGACAGTGGCTTATGATGGCAGCACTTCCGGGGTGCAAGTGGGCTCTCAGCACTGATAAACAGTCAGCCTGGGTCACTGGGGCGTCCATCTGAGGCAGACTCAGAGCCTTGCAGCTGACTGTGGGTCCTAAGGAGGCCCTGTCTCTTCCTCTTCCTTTTATTAGTGCCAGGTCTCTGGTTGGCACCCTCCACAGCTCACCCAATGCCCACTAGCTCAGCGCCCACGTATGTTGGTGTCACTTTTCTCAGCTCTGGCTCCACACTGTGCCACAGAGTCCTGGGACTCAAAAAGACACCAGACACTTCCTCATCATAGCCTCTCATTCAAACAGTGAAGACTGGGACCTCCTTAGTGGCCCAGAGATTAAGACTTCTCTTCCAATGCAGGGGATGTGGGTTCGATCCCTGGTTGGGGAACTAAGATCCCATTTGTCTTGTGCCCCCCAAAACCCAAAATAAAACAGAAACAATATTGTAACAAACTCAATGAAGACTTTAAAAGTGGTCCACATCAAAAAAAACTTAAAAAAAAAAAAGCAAAGATTGATTGAGCATACTCTGAACACTGATAGCACAGCAGTGAGTGAGCAGAATAGACAAAGTCTTTACCCATAGAAAATGCCTATTCTAGTAAAAGTAGAAAAGATAAAGAGTAAGAAAGCAAAATACATAGGATACTGTGTGCGTTAAGTCGCTTCAGTCATGTCAGACTCTGTGCAGCCCTATAACTGTAACCCACCAGGCTCCTCTGTCCATGGGGATTCTCCAGGCAAGAATACTGGAGTGGCTTGCCATGCCCTCCTCCCGGGGATCTTAGTATACCAGACGGTGACAAATGTTATGGAGAAAAGACAATCAGATAAAGTGAGAGCAGTGTGCCAGGTTGAGGAAGGGGCAGGGAATTGCTATTCTGAATAGTGTGGTCAGCAGAGGCCTCACTGAGAAGGTGACATTTGAGCAAAGACATGAAGGAAACAGACGGATGAGTGCTCTAGAGTCTAAGAGGACATCTCCCCAGGCTCAGGGAACTGCAAGTGCTAAATGTGTCTAGCATATCTGAGGAGATGTCCAGGTGGCTGGAGCAAAGTGAGCAAAAGGGCAGTAATCAAAGAGGAAGCTGGTGAGGTAACAGGGAGGCAGAGCAGATCATGAGGGGCCATGGGGGCCATGGCCAAGGTCCCCATTTCCTGTGCAACGTGACGCCATTAGAGGATTTTGACCAGAAAAACGGCATGATGCAGCTACTGTGTGAAGAGCCTGGAACAGGGTGAGGGAAGAGGCAGAGAGACCAGCCAGGAAGCAGTTGCAACACATTTAATCCCAGCTAATGATGATGCCACGTGGCTTGGACCGAGATCGTGCCAGGGACACAGGGAGGTGCAGTCTAGCCCCTGCTCCAACAATGGTGACACACAGTTGCTGGCTCAAAAATGCATTTTAGAAGTACAGTTGACAGGTGTGCTGAAGGATCGGAAGTGGAGTGAGAGAAGCATCAAGGCTGATAAACTAGAAGGATGGCTTTGCCATTTAATGCAGTTTACAATGAGAAAAGCCAGATTTGAAGAGGAGGGCATTTTTACTGCTGGCTCAGATGGTAAAGAAAATGCCTGCAATGCAAGAGACCTGGGTTTGCTGCCTGGGTGGGGAAGATCTCCTGGAGAAGGGAATGGCTACCCACTCCAGTATTCTTGCCTAAAGAAGCCCATGGACAGAGGAGCCTGGTGGGCTATTGTCCACGGGGTCACAAAAGAGTTGGACACTGAGTGACTCAGCACACACACAGGTTTGAGGAGGGGAAGATCAGGAACTTGGTTTCAGACACACTGAATTTGAGATACCAATTCAACATCCAGATGAAAGAGTTAGGCAGCTGGTATACAAGCTGGAGTTCAGAGGTGGGGATGAGGGGAGGATGACAGTTTAGGAGTCTTCAGTATATACATAACTCATATTTTAAGGCATGGGACAAGAGAAATCACTAAGGCAATGTGGCTAGAAAAGAGAAGAGCACAGAGAGCGTGAGGCCAGGGACACTTCGGTGTTTGCAGAAAGATGAAGAGGGTCAGCACAGGAGGCTGAGAGGGAAAGAGGTGAGGAGAAAATGAATAGGCAGCAGGTGCTAGACCAGAGCGTGTTTCAAGGCAGAGGGAGAGAGCAGCTGTGTCAGATGGTCACGGAAGCTACAAGCTGGGCACTGACCTTTGGCAGGGAGAGAGGCGAGTCTCACTCACTTCCTGTGAGAAAGGGGGACGACTTGCCTGCCTTCCTCGGAGGACTGTGGTACAGCCCACAGGGGACCACGGGCAAACTGTAGAGCTCACTGAATGTGAGCCGTCTGTTTTTATTTATGACCCACTAAACCCAGAACCTGTTGAAATGATGGGAGGACGTGTTAGGCACAATTGATTTTAAAGATGCTTCTGGCTCCATTATCGCTTCATAAAAAGGCTCATTTCCTGCTGCTCCTCACGAGGACACTCAAGCAAGGATGAAAAAGTCCCCCTCAGAGGTGGAAGCCATCAGGACTGATATTTTTTATGGGTGGTTAGTGGAAGTTCTGGGAAAGGGTAGAAGCAAATAATGGAACCAAACACCGCTCACTGGGTCTTTACACAAGATGACAAGCGCTGCCCTTCCAGAGGGAATCGGGTGACCCCATGCCTCACAGCAAGGGCTCCGTGGAGAAAACTGTCAACCAGGGGCAGCCATGGTCTCACTGAAAAACAAGCAAAATGCAGGGGTGGGGGGATGCGGGTGAGAGGGAGCTGGAGAGGAGGAATCGTGAAGGAAAGTGGAAAGCGCTCGAGCGTTGGAGTCAGGCACGTCTGTATAGGAACCATGATTACTGGGTGGTCTTTACAAGTCACTTGACCTCCCTGGCCCTCAGTTTCCTATCTGCAGAAGGAAATGGTAGCGATTCCCAAAGGTTTTCCTAAGAAGCGAGCTGATACATGGGGAAACGCATTTAGGGTCCTGGCTTCCCTTCCCTTTAGTAGCAGTGGTGTCTCTCCAACTCCAGGACCCTGTCCTCCCCCTTTGGCAGAACGCGTTCTCAGGACAGCATTAACATGAACAGCATTGTGAGACTGTTTGAGAATCCTTCCTCCACCTCCTCCACCCCCACCCATGAGGCTGCAGTTTTCAGAACTCAGGGTAGGTTAGGACATGCCCTGAAGGACATCAGAAGCCTGGTGGGGGTGAGGAGAGGGGGGAATGTGGGGGGCAAGAGGCAGGTGTGGGGCCTTTTCCAAGAGAGCCTCACCCTCCTGGCCCCTCCGCCTGCGTTCACAGGCTGACAAACATGGTCTCCAGAGTCAGGCTGAGGTTTGAACTCTAGACCTGCCATTGACTAACCTGTACCTAATTTGGCTGAAGAAATGTGTTTCTGAGGATTAAAAAGTATATACCTTCCTTGCAGATGCGTCCTAAGAATTTAATGAGATACTGCGTGCTAAGTTGCTTCAGTCATGTCTGACTCTTTGCGATCCCATAGACAGGCAGTAGCCTGCCGGGCTCCTGCGACCATAGGTTTCTCCAGGCATGAATACTGGACTGGGTTGCCATTTCCTTCTCCAGGGAACAAGATACTAGATATCAGGTAATTAGCAAGGTGCCTGGCACCTAGAAACTAGGTTCCTGTGGTCATTGTTTGTTTCTACTTGTTTCTGTTCCTTCTCCTCTGTGATCATGGATTGCATCCTATTTCTCTTCTTGCTGATCTAGAGCAGGACCTGCGATGGTGAGGAAGCTTAGCCTTAGTGCTGCCCGGAGCATAGAGGGCCTTAGAACGAAGAAGCAGGTTGTAGTTCAGGACTGCGAGACAAAGGCAAAAGATAAGAGCCAGGAAGGTATAGAAACAAAGAGGAGGTGAAGAGTGAGGCAGGGTGGAGGGGACAGCCTCGCGTGTTACAGTGTGCATGGATGAGATGACCGAGCTTTCCTGCTTCCGGAGCTGGTTCTGGAGGGCATGACGGTCAGTGTGGGGCAAGGCTTGTTTAGACAAATGGCCCTGGCCCCCCAGAGCCACGTTCTGCCTCTCTGCTCGGCCCAGACTTGACATTTCTTGATATCCATGTGATTTCTGCCTCTGACCTGTCCCAGACCTGTTTTCACACTGCACAAATCCCCCTTTCTCCAAACCTGACCTCAGCCCGTGGCCTCACTTAGGCTGTGTGATTCCCATTTGGTTCATGCAGATGGAAGTGGGAGCACAGCTGTAAGACCAACACAGTATGTCTACAAAAGCAAAATGAAAGAAGCATCCCTGTGAAGGTGGACATGAGTGCCCTGTCCTTTCTTGGAGGACTTTTATTTTAATTGGCATAGTTCTGAGAAAGTGCTAACATCATGCAGATGAGGTGTGAACTGTGAATGCCCTGAAATACTTTGTCTGAAAACGCTCCTGTGGGAGATGGATAAGGGCTATAAGGATTCTTGAAAGATCCTTTCTGGGCCTTAGAGACTTGTTAAAGGAGTTTTTCATTTAAGTCTGAAGTTTGGGTTGCTTGCTCTGAATTTAGGTCCTTCAGTCTTCAGAATGTAAAATACCTGGTCCCCTAATGCCCCATCCAAGGCTCTCCCAGCTACACAAACCTTTAAATAAGGGGACATTCTCCTGAGGCTTCACGGCTTTGCAGCTGTCACTGGGTACTCCATCCTCTGTACTCAGGTGGTACAAATCGGCTCTAATACCAGTGTGGCCTAAATGTGAATAAGAATGGGACTTTTCTTGTTGTCCAGGGGCTAAGACTTCTCACTACTAATGCAGGGGAGCCAGGTTTGATCCCTGATCGGGGAACTAGATCCTGCATGTGGCAACTAAGACCCAGTGCAGCCAAATAAATACAAATAAATATTTTTTATCTCAATAAAAAAAGAATAAGAATAGTAACTAGTATTGATGCTAATACAAGCACAGGATTAGCACATTACTTGAATTATGTCATTTTGTCCCCCTAATAACACTATGCTGTAGATACACTTTTTAACTCAACATTTCAGAGATGAGAAAGCTAAAGGAAGTCAGAGTCTCACTAAAGGACACAGAGCTAGTCATGGTGCAGTCAGGGTTTGAATTCAGGTATAATAACTAGGGCTTATGTCCACAACCACGCTACTTTCCTGCCTGCTGGATTAGTAAAGATGAAAAAGATTGATAGTATGCAGTGTGCCCAAAGTTATAAAAACATTGGTACACACATATACTTGAAGAAGTATCAGTTGGTATAGACATTTGGAGGATAGTTTGGTAGGTGCCACCAAAATTGTCAATTTGCTTCATTGTTGGATCATTCTTGGAAGTTTATGACATAGGAACGTATAAAGAAAGAAATACATTCACAAGTGTTCAGTAGAGCATCATGTATAGAAACAAATATCCACCAATAATGCCAGTTAAATAAGAGAATATCCATGCTATAGAATTCTACACATACATCAAAAAAAAAAAAGAGGTGTGGCTTTGCTTTTCCACCAATTTACTAAGTATCCACAGTACTTGGATTTGGCTGTGAACAGGCCAGACTCTCCCCAATCCTGAAGAGCTTAGGACTTCCTGGTGGCCCAGCGGCTAAGACTCTGCACTCCTGATCCAGGGAGCCCAGGTTTGATCCCTGGTCAGGGAAATAGATCTCATATGCTACAACTAAGACCAGGTGCAGCAAAATAAATAAAAGAAATGAATTTTTTTTAAAGGAAAGAAAAATGTTTAGTTTCTCAAATACATTTTTCCAAATGGTGCCTTTGCTCTTATTTCATTGGATAACACAATGAATCATGCGGATGATATGTAACCATAAGATGAGACAGTGGACAGGAAGAGGCTGTTCTAAGGCCTGCACACATGGACAGCCATCCTTGGAGCCTAAGACACAGATGGAATGCCAGTACCATAAATAAACACTAATGGGGAGCCTCAACAATTTCTGAGTTATATACTACAAAGGCAAAATCAATGTGTCATTAGTTGCAACTTGACAACCAAGGTTTCATTGTAATACAAAGTATGTCTGCAGGGCCAGCCAGCTAACCTAGTGCTCCCTTAACTCCACCCACAATTACTTTTTTAAATTATTATTATTTATGTGGTTGCACCGGGTCTTCCTTACTGCACGTGGGCTTTCTCTAGTTGTGGGGAGCGAGGGCCACTCTTCGTTGCAGTGCGCAGGCTTCTCACTGCGGGGGCTTCTTGTCGCACAGCACCGGCTATAGCAGTGAGAGCTTCAGTTGTGGCAGCTTGTGGGCTCTAGAACACACAGGTTTAGCAGTTGCAGAGCACGGGCTTAGCTGCTCCGCAGCATGTGGGATCCTCCCAGATCAGGGACCAAACCCAAGTGCCCTGCACTGGCAGGCAGATTCTTATCCACTGCACCACCAGGAAAGTCCCTACTATTTTTAGTAAAATATTTCTTCAAGGGCAAAAGGACTGTCATCAGATAGTATCTCATAACTTGGATCTCATGCTTGGATTTCTTTTTTCTTAGTCTTGACCTGGCTTACCCTAATTTGAGAATCTCGAACACTCTCAAAATCAACAAAAGGAAAGCTCTGATGCCATAGGTACCGACAAGGAAAGTTTTTCATGATATGATAGTAAGGGGAAAATGTACAAATCATGGTGCAGAATGAGATTTCAATATGATGCAGTTTTTGTGGGAAAGGTTATATTTAATGTTCATGCACATACACACACACGCCCGTTGTACCTAAATATAGTAAAAGATCTGGGCTGATATGTACCACACTGTAACATTCTGGAGAGGGAGGTGGCAGAAGGCAGGATAGATGCTAGAGTGGAGTGCTCAGCATTTACACTGTGCTTCTGTGATGCTAAATTTTCCCACAAAAAGCATGTATTATTCTGAAACTAAAAATCAAAGAAAAAAACTGGATGATGCAGGCCATGTAGGCAAAACTTGAGAATTAAGAAATCACTGTGGATTCAGCAGCAAGTAGAGGACAAGGTCGGGATGGCCATGGTTGCTGGGTTGGTGTGGAGACTCTTGAGCAGATCTCTGGTCTGCTAAGGAGGGACTCCCCCAGACCATACTGGCCACACTGCAGGTGACAGTTCATGAGGCTGTAAATCAAGGTATGGAGGAGGAGATGGAAAGCGCTGGGAAGGTATTTCTACTTGGGGAAGAAGTTGCCCTGTATGATGTGGTTAGTCAAGGCCTGTGGAAAAAATATGGAGATAAGAGGATCATAGATACTCCCGTATCAGAGTTGGGTTTTGCTGGAATTGCTGTAGGTGCAGTTCTGGCTGGATTAGAGCCCATTTGTGAATTTATACCCTTTTATGCAAGCCATTTACCAGGTTATAAACTCAGCTACCAAGACCTATTACACATTAGGAGGCCTTCAGCTGGTGCCCTTAGTCTTCAGGGAGCCCAGTGGCGCCCCAGCAGGCGTAGCTGCCCAATACTTACAGTGCTTTGCTACCTGGTATGAACACTTCCCAGGCTTAAAGGTGGTCAGTCCCTGGAATTCAGAGGATGCAAAAGGACTTATTAAATCTGACATTCAGGGTAAGTCTAGTGGTGGTGCTGGAGGTGAACTGAGGTATAAAGTTCCTTTTGAACTTCCCCAGGAGCTCAGTCAAAAGATGATCTGATCCCTATAGGATAAGCCAAACTAGAAAGGCAGGGTACACTTGCAACCATGGTTTCTCATTCAAGACCCGTCAGCCACTGCTTAGAAGCTCAGCAATGCTATCTAAAGAGAGACTTTACATTTGCAGACCATCAGACGAATGGACATTGAAACAATAGAAACCAATGTCATGAAGAGCAGACACCTTGTTATTGTGGAAGGGGGCTGGTCACAGTTGGCAGTAGGAGCTGAAATCTGTGCCAGGATGATGGAGGGTCCTGTGTTCAGTTTCCTGGATACTCCTACAGTTTATGTCACCGCCACTGATGTCCCTGTGCCTTATTCAGATTCTAGAAGACAACTCTGTACCTCAGGTTAAAGACTTCATATTTGCAATAAAGAAAACACTAAATATCTAGTCTGGACTTGAATTTCAGATCATTGGGATTTACTTAAAATACTTGCTGACACTTCAGCTGGACTATCCTGTAAGACCTTCTGATTTGTAAAATTATCTCTAAAAGCAACAGCGGATGTTTTTATACTGGGAAGAAGTTTAAGTGTGTTTGTGGAAAAGCTCTCCACTCTCCTGCCTAAGTTCCATGCTCTTTTGATCTGCGACAAGCAGCCGAGTTCTCTGAATAAGATTCGCGTACAATTTTACCCTCTCGCTAGAAGGACAAGGTTTAAATGCAGCAGAGTCCTGATGAAAGATATATCCAAAAAAGGATAACTTAAAGGTAAAAATAAAAGTATACAATCTACATTTACTGTTAGACTGTTTTGATGAGGAATAAAGGAATTCCTACTTTTAAAAGAAAAAGGAAGTCAGCATGTTGCAGGGTTTAGGCAGGCAGTGAATGTGGTCAGTTTTGCACCAATGTGGAGGGTGGTCTGGGGAAACGTAAGAAGACGCTGGAGCCAGGGCAACCAGTGAGGAGACCAGGGAAGGACTTAAGAGATGCTAAGGCTGTGGACACAGTGGATCTTGGAGCCTGGCAGCTGTGAGGGGGTGAGAGGTGGAGAGCTGCAGGCAGCTGGGGATGGGCTCAGTGGGGCTGCTGGAGAAACAGCCGTATTCTAGGGGCAGCTAAAGAATTCAGTGTGGGACACGTATGAGCTGAGCACAGGAAACCTCAACCACAGGGTCCAGCTTGGGCCTTCAGGAGACAGGTCACCTCTCACACGTGACTTCACGTCGGACAGTTTCCCTTGGTCACTCAGCATATGTGTCTTAGGAGTGAGTGAGGGATACAGTGTCAACAAATAAAACAATCCCCCAGGAGAAGTGTCACACGCTCTGATGGAAATGCTCTCCCGGCAGACCCGTGAGTGTGGGGATGTTTATGTATTCACAGAGTGTTTCTTTTGACCAAAAGGGGGGATCCCCCAACCAGGGAAGCTTGAGCTCGGAGTAGGCTTCGAGCTTCTTGGGAGAGGGGGTACTCTGGGGGCCTCACCCACCCAGTGGGTGCCCAAGCCAAGCTGAGTTACTGTCCCCTCTAAAGCATCTCCCACCTCCCATCCTTCCCTGGCTATAGACTAGGTGCTCCAAACCAGAGGCTCTTTATAATCTTCGTGTTCGTGCCTGAGCCTGCAGGCACCTCTGACCTCCTCATTGTATATAGTTCCCTTAGGGTTGTGGGATTTTCTGGGGAAGGTACCCACCAACTAAGGAGAAGTTCACCAATTCATCCCAAATACGTGTTAGGTACCTACTGCCAGGAACAACTCCAAGGACTGAGGCAGAGCTGTGGGCCAGAGCAGCCAGTCTCCACCCTCCTGAAACTCAGAGACCGTTCAGTTGGCATCAAAGCTCTTCCTGCCCCTGCCGGTGACATTCTGGGCTTTTCTGTGGAGCATGGACGGTGCTGTCCGACCACTGCTGGGCCCAGGCCGGGGGAAGGTAGGCTCTGGGGTCAGCTGAATCTGCTCTGGGGAAACCCCCACCAGAGCTGAACTTGGGCACCTGTGGAAGCTTACACTTTGAAAAGCATATGGAAACCCTCAGCCCCAATGTGTTATTGAGAATAAAATCCCAAACCAACCTCGAAGTGAAGCTAAGCAAGATTAACGACATTCTGATTTTTCTCCCTCATGTTGGTGATTAAGGCTCTCCTTCCCAGTGTTAATTATCAGATTCTTCTTCAAAAAATTCTCTTAGGTTCTCATGCTTTAAGGGTGCCTTACACACTGCCCAAAGCAAAATAGAGCAGGATAACATGAGTGGCCCAGGAGCGTGGGATTCAGGCTTCTCTTTGCCCTCCTTGTCCAGGGAAGTCTGATCCAGTGTGTGTCGTCTCCACGGCAGGGGAGGCCACGGGGGTGACGCTCCTCGGG
The DNA here is from genome assembly GCA_006410675.1 of Oreotragus oreotragus. NCBI lineage: Eukaryota > Metazoa > Chordata > Mammalia > Artiodactyla > Bovidae > Oreotragus > Oreotragus oreotragus. The sequence goes on from SJYX01013377.1 coordinate 509,231, forward strand.
GTCGGGTGTGGCTGGAGCAGACCCGCCAGCGCCTGGACGCGGAGAGCATGGTCTGCCCTCCAGCCTGGACACAGCCTGGCCATCCCCGCCAGAGGGCGGGTCGGAGCCTGGCTCCCAAGGGGAAGGGTCTGAGGTGCAAACCTCAGGGCATGGCTCAGTGAGCCTGTTGGTGTTCAGCACACAACAGACACCCTGGACACAGCCCCCCCCTCGCAGGACTGCCGAGACTGCAGGGTGCCCACACCCTGGGGCAGGCTGTGTCCACACCTGGGTCGGCAGCGCCTCTGCAGCAGGTAAGGGTGTGGGGTGGACAACGGCACCAAGTCAAAGCCGCCTTGTTCCCTGGGCCCAGCTCCCCTCACTAAACGCCTGTGGTCCTTCCTTACAGAGCGACGAGGTCCTCACCGTCATCAAAGCCAAAGCTCAGTGGCCAGCCTGGCAGCCTCTCAACGTGTGAGTAGCAACGCCCTGCCAGCCCCGTCCTGGCCCTGTGCCTGGAGCCGCCCAGCTACTGGCCACCACACGCCAGTCATGTCATTCAGGTCGGCACTGCCTCCTAGGTGAGGTGCACTGCCCACTGCCCATGGGTAGAGTATCAAGTATTTCCACTCCTCGGGGAATGCGGGCTTGGTATCTGTGTCCCCCGTGGCTTGAACATCAGAGTACCCAAGGCATTGGAGGTGTTAAGAACACGGTTAACTATAAGACATCAGGGGGAGAATTCTGCACTGAGATATAAAATTGAGGGCCACCAAGGCGTGGGAAACAATCAACACCAAGGACGTGGATGACAGAGAGCTGGAGAATGAGAGTCCAGGGCTTGGAACGGAGTCCCAAGGGAGCTCTAACATTTAATGCTGAGGAGGACTTGCCTGCAAAGGAAGCAAAAACAGAGTAGCAAGGAGATTAGGGAAGGAAGCTCAGGATCAGGGAAACCAAGGAAAGAAAGCATTCACGGAGACAGTGGGGAATTCCCCGGTGGTCCAGTGGTTAGGACTCTACGTTTTCACTGCCAAGGGCGAGGGTTCATCCTCTGGTTGGGGAACTAAGATCCTGCAAGCCTTGCAGTGTGGCCAAGCGAAAAAAAAAAAAAAGAGAGAGTGACCAGCTGTGTCCAGCGTAGCTAAGAGATCAAAGAAGGTTGGAGCTGCACAATGCCCATTGGATTTATCAACATCATCAGTGACCTTACTAGGAATCCTTTCTGCTGAGTAATGGGGAGAGGGGACATAACCTGGAACAGGGTGAAATGTGAACAGAAGGTGAGGTTATGGAATCGGTGAGTGCAGACAGCTCTTCTGCGAAGTTTGCTGTGAAAGAAGAGAGACTGGGCAGGAGGTCCAGGAGGATGAAAGAATCGATGGAGCCTTTTTTTTTTTTTTTTTTTTAAACAGAGGAGACTTATTGAAAACTTGAAAAATATATTTGGGCGCACTTTCTCACCCTTCACCCACCCCTCAGACTTTCTGGGACCCTTGTGAAACAGGATTGATCCATGGCAAACGCCAGTTTCCCAAACTCCCAAAGCCTCTGCCCTCGTGCTACCAGCTTAAGGGAAAGGAATTTTCCTTTGGTTTTCCCATAACCCAGTCTCCCCTTTCCTCTTCCAAATCTCATTAGGAAGTCAAATTAGGAAACCTACATGCAGCCAAGTTTTGCTTTGCAGAAACAGCCCTGCCCCTCCTTGTGAGCCTACTCGATTGAGGTTAATGGGATTCCAGCCTCCCTCGGGCCAGTGGAAAGCCAGGGTGACCTTCTTTGTGAGGTCTTGCCCAGCGAAACTGACTTGTTTTACAATGATCTTCATCTTTATCCCCAGGACCACTTCTCAAAGGACAGCCATGAATGAACAAATTAGCTGCTGACTGGTTTAGCTCAATAAATCAAGCTGCAGCTCCAACAGCCCAGAGCACAGGTAGAGACCAGAAAGACAAATTCTGAGCAAAATGCACATCCTTCATGAGTTCCTCTAGTACCAGAGTAGAAAATGCCCAGCTTTCCTACAAACCAGTGCTGAATTTTCACCACCCAGTTCCTCCAGTTTAATCTGTTAGGAATTACTGAATCTTTTAAAAGTAATTTTTATTCCCTTTCTTATCATGTATCCTGTAAATCATCCCCTTAATTATTCCCAGCCATTCTGTTTAATTAACATGTGTTTAGTCAGATTTGTTTGCGAGAAAAATGAGAGGTTAAATAGAGACATAGTCATCACCCTTTCCAAAAATCATGCGTCTGGAGGGTCTGTGCTCCCTTACTCATTTCAGTCATGGTTCCCAGGGGGCCAGGTGCATCTTTCTCTCAAATTAGGGCTGGAAGTTTCAGAGCCCTCCAGTCTCCTGGAGAACCTGCCCAAGTCCACTAATTTCTTCAGGATTGTAAAAAAAAAAAAAAAAAAAAAAGACTGGCTTTGAACCTGAGAAGCCAATAGTAGATCTAAATGGGCCAGATGGACCTGGAGCCCTAGATGCCTCCAGGTTATATACAGTTTTCCAAGGTAGAAACCTCACGAAAACATTTCTCCACCCACACAGAACTTCAACTTAGTGAATGACTCTGGCGCCACCTAGTGTCAAGATTGAGTTTCTGCAACTTTGAAAGCTCTGTATTGGAGATTACTTGAAATGAACAGAAGGGACAAAATGCAACTTGAGTCTCACTGATGATTGTCGTTCAGTCGCTCTTTGCGACCCCATGGACTGCAGCACTCCAGGATCCTGTCCTTCATTGTCTCCTGGAGTTTGCGCAAATTCATGTCCATTGAGTTGGTGATGCTATCTAACTATCTCATGCTCTGCTGCTCCGTTCTCCATTTGCCTTCAATCTTTCCTAGCATCACGGTCTTTTCCAATAAGTCAGCTCTTTGCATCAGGTGGCCAAGTATCAAAGCCTCAGCTTCAGCAACAATCCTTCCAGTGAATATTCAAGGTTGATTTCCTTTAGGATTGACTGGTTTGATCTCCTTGCAATCCAAGGGACTCTCAAGAGTCTTCTCCANATAAGTCAGCTCTTTGCATCAGGTGGCCAAGTATCAAAGCCTCAGCTTCAGCAACAATCCTTCCAGTGAATATTCAAGGTTGATTTCCTTTAGGATTGACTGGTTTGATCTCCTTGCAATCCAAGGGACTCTCAAGAGTCTTCTCCAGCACCACAGTTCGAAAGCATCAACTCTTCAGCGAGAGTCTAACTGATACAGATCTGTAACTTAGATTGGTATAGTAAATCTAGATTGGTATAGAAAGACCATAACAATCCTTAATTGCCTCTTTTCTTTCGTCGTGTTTTTGAAAGTTTTGTTTAGAAAAGCTGAATGAGAAGGAAATCTGCATTTACCAAGTCATAATATAATGCCAGTCATGACGGTAAGCAGTTTCCTCACTAAAAGCCCTGAGGTGGGTCTGAGGATGCTCCCATTTTGCAGATTAGTAACTTCAAAGGGAGGTAAGTCAAAGCTGCTGCTGCATCCAGCGGTTTCTTCCGGTCCCCTTTCCCCCCGCCCACCCCGACAACATGCTGCCTCTCTGAATGTAAAAAGACAAAACATATCTCCATGCCTTCATTTTGTTTTCATTTTCCTGGTATGAATTATCCGTTTATAACTTCCGTTTACCTATCAGAATCGTCAGGTTTTGTTTTTACAGATTTAGACTAGCTCTGTAGATACTGCGCTCATGCTTGGTGGCTCAGTTCTGTCTGACACTTTACAACCCCATAGACTGTAGCCCAGCAGGCTCCTCTGTCCATGGGATTCTCCAGCCAAGAATACTGGAGTGGGTTGCCATTCCTTTCTCCAGGGCGCCTTCCCGACCCAGGGATCAAAGCCACATCTCCTGCACTGGCAGGCAGATTCCTTACCACTGCACCACCTGAGGAGTCTGTTCGTACTATAGATACTAATATTTGTCAGTCACACTAGAGGGAGACATTTTTGCCAGCACATCATTCTTCTGTTCCATTTCAACATTGTTGTCTCCATTATGCAGATGTTTTTGGTTGGTATATTATTCAATTAGTTACTTTTGTGATTGCTTTTATAGTTTCAACGCTGAAAAAATTAATGTTTCTCCCCAGTACTCTTGCCTGGAAAATCCAATGGACGGAGGAGCCTGGTGGGCTGCAGTCCATGGGGTCGCTAACAGTCGGACAGACTGAGCGACTTCACTTTCACTTTTCTCTTTCATGCATTGGAGAAGGAACTGGCAACCCACTCCAGTATTCTTGCCTGGAGAATCCCAGGGATGGGGGAGCCTGGTGGGCTGCGTCTATGGGGTCACACAGAGTCAGACACGACTGAAGTGACTTAGCAGCAGCAGCAACAGATCAGAACACTTGACTTCTTTCCTATGATCTGGTTGTTTTCTACTTAGCCCTGAATTTTTGTTGTTTGGGGGAATTTGATGTGTGCGATATTAGATGTGACTCCTATATATTTTTAAACTGCAATTACGTTATCCTAACCCCACTTGCTGCGCGATCTTTGCTCTCCCTCGGTTGTGTATCAGTTCTTATCTAAAGTTTCTGGACTCTTCACTCTGGGCCACTGATTTATATCTCTGTTTTTCTATTTTCTATTTAGATTCCACTTGCTTATTTTTGGCTGCGCTGTGTCTTTGTCGCTGTGTGCAGGCTTCTCACTGTGGGGGCGTCTCTTGTTACAGAGAACAGGCTCTCCGGTCCGCGGGCTCTGTAGTTGTGGCACACAGGCATGAGGAATCTTCCCAGACCTGAGATCGAACTTGCGCCCCTTACATTGGCAGGCAGATTCTTAATCACTGGACCACCAGGGAAGTCTTTCTTATCCTGAATATTACACCATTTTAATTATCATGCTTTATAATATATTCTTATACATAGTATGGCCAGGACAACTCTCTTTGCCAGAGAGTGATAAAAATGTAAATCCCAGATAGAACAAATAAGATCAAATTAACAAAACACTATGTAGGGCTTCCCTGGTGGCTCAGAGGTTAAAGCATCTGCCTGCAATGCAGGAGACCTGGGTTCGATCCCTGAGTCGGGAAGATCCCCTGGAGAAGGAAATGGCACCCCACTCCAGTATTCTTGCCTGGAGAATCCCATGGACGGAGGAGCCTGGTGGGCTACAGTCCACGGGGTCACAAAGAGTCGGACACAACTGAGCAACTTCACTTTCACTTTCATGTATGGGAGACATGGAATATAAGAAAAGATGAATAAGAATTTTTATTATGAATTAAAGAATTTCAATCATATCTAGCATTTCCTAAAGAAAATTCACATATATTTTTATCATTTCCTTATTTTAAACAGCATTTTTAATTATAAAAGTAATAAATATTTTGAGGTAATTTAAAAATTAGATCTGAAGACCAAAGCAAGTGCAAAAGCTCTATATTCATTTCCTAGATTAACTCATTTATTTCAAAAAACATTTGAGGAGAACCTACTGCATGCTGAGTTCTAGACCAGACCCTGGGATATAGCTGTAAACAGGACAAAAATGGTCCTTACTCTTTTGGAACCTAACAGGACAGAGAAAAATTAAAGAAGAAATTCAAAGGAAAGAGTGAGTTCAACATGCTCTGGGAAGGTACACCTAAGCAATTAGAGGTGGAAACAGGAAACATTTCCTCCAGAGCATGTCATATAAGCAAGATGTTACTGAAGATATTAGAAAATCATTCCCAGACTTTTAGACACTCAAATTTACCATATTACTCAATTACCATATTACCAGGTGTTTTGTGCAGGGATTGGTTGCCCCTGAACTTCCTATCCCTTGAAACTTACCAAGGCCTGGAGGATACCTCACTCAGGTTACAGATCTGGCAAAAATGCACTAGCAGAAAATGATTTGTATACACCTTGTTCAACACAGAAGGTTCTCAGATGGTTACATCCTTCAGCTGGGCAGAGTATCAGGGTGGTGTGTCAGGTGAGTTGGTTTGTGCTGGTTTGGTTTCTCCAGCTCTGGATTTTTGGGTAGAGCTGTTTTGGTCCTCTTGGGCTGTCATGATGTAGTGTCATCCATGGGGTACAGGATATGAAAGAATCACCTGATCCACAATCTCATGCTCAGGGAGATGGGAAGGTAACAGGTGTAGCGGTTGGTCGCTATGAAAATGGAAGAGGAGCCTTCCTCTGAGGCACTGCTGGACTCCTGAGGGGTCGAGATCCAAGCAGTCCCACTCTGCCCACATGCCCATGCTCCCTGCCAGGCAGACCCCAGACCATGTCCTGATAATCCCTAAGTGAGCAATACCACATCTCCCCTGACTGCAATTCTTATAGATATCAAGTCTTCAAAGAAGCTGCTCAAAGCAATGACCTACATGCCAGAAAATGCACACAAGGGAAAAGGCAATGAGGTCCCGCAATTTGTGCCTAACTAAATAGCAGGCAATGTAAGTGGGACCTTCAGCAGTCTATAAAGGCTTCCTAATATAGCATCTCCTTTGAGGTGGCAGGTGGGTGATGTCACAGGACGAAACCAAGGCTGGAAGAGTGAGTGAGCTAACCTAGTAAGTAGCGGAGCTCGTCATCACACGTCCACCTGTTCAGCTGGCCCACTGGACACCTGGCACTGGGATTCCCGCCCGCAGGGGCTCCTAGTCTAGTGGGGGCGAGCAAGCAGTGAGGACAGGCTCACAACCAAAGGGCACAGCTGAGACCCACACAGAGAGTGTGGAAATACAGACCAAGGGTACCGGCCTCAGTCCAGGGGATCAGAACAGCTCCCGAAAGAGGTGGCTCAGAACCTGAGGCTTGGAAGATGAGCAAACCTGTGAGGCTCAAATTCGAAGCACATTAGAATCACTGAGAGGATTATTAAAACACAACGCTGGGTCCTACCCTCCCCGCTCCCCAGAGTCTCTAAGTAAATCTTGGGTGAGGCCCAGTTAGTTGCATTTCCAACAAGTTCCAGTGCCGACATTGCTGGTCCCAGGCCACACTCTGAGGAGGAGGTCCACCTCCTCAAAGCTCCACTGAAGAGGAGCTTTCCCAGCCGAGGCAAGGGCACGTGGGACCTGATGCCAAAGCCAGGCTGAGCCCAGGCTCTTCCTCCACTCGAGTGCCTCCCCTCAACCTAGACTGGCATCAGGCTAAAATGTGAAGTGCATTCAGGGAGGCTTCCCTCCCCTGGCCTCTATTTTATGATCTCCATCAGACCCTTCAATGCTGCTTCACTCAGTAACATTTTGCCAGGTGCCAGGCACTGGGCTAAGGACCAGATGTGAGTTCTCATTAAACACTCACAATAACCCTTTGGGGTAGATGATAGGGGGAATCCTCATTCTACAGACTGGGACACTGAGGTACAGAAAGGTTTGGTTATTTCAAGGATGCATAGCTCTAAGAGGTGGCGAGGGGTATGCACCTGGTCTCCCGCCTGCTCTGCTCATGGTCTAATCCCATCCGGCCTGCCCAAGAGACCCAGTTCCACCAAGCCCAGCCAGGCCTGGAGTCATCGCTTTCAGGGGCCAGGTGAGAGCAGCCAGAAACAGCTGGTCCCAAACAGAGCAGCAGGGGAACGCCCCAAAGAGCTGCCAGCCAGACTGAATAGATGAGTTGGTCCCCAGCCAAGGATTCCCCACAATAAGCAGCCTGGGAGGCGAGGGAGAGTCAGGCAGAGCTGCCTTCACACCACGGCCTCACCAGCTGCGTCTCTGAGCTCATTAACTTCTGTATGCTTTCTTTTCTACAAAATGAGATAATAAATTCCAACCCCACAGGAGTATCATGAGGGGAAAATAAAGTAGCGCAGCTGTGCCACCGAGTGTGCACGGAGCGAGCACATCTCTCCCACGCTTCTTGGTCTCATCCAGCTCTGGCCACTCCTAGGACCCCTTCTTGGGAACATGAGGGGATGGTGGTTGAAGAACTGCCTCTCATAGCTGGGGCGGGGGCTTCAGCCAAAGGTCTTTGGATCTATAACTGGGTCCTTCCTCACCCGCTGGAGGAAATGGCCTGGGGACCAGCTGTGAGGTGGTGGGTGAGCGCCCTACTCTAAGCAGCCTCTGGAGGCCAATGAGGCAGCAGGCTGGGGAGATGTCCCCCTGATAGCACAATGTAGCTCTAGAGAGTGAAAGTGGAGGGAACTTAGAGACTGATGATGAAAAGAACACGGACCTCGAACTGAGATTGGCTTAGGCTGTGGTCTCCGTTCTGCCACTTTGCGACTTTGGACAGGTCACATAACAAAACCCTCTGAGCCTCAGCTTTCCCATCCATAGGTTGGAGTCAACAATCCTTACCCTGGTCTGCTCTGAGGCATCACTGAGAACGTATAAGGAAAGGCTTGGGGCACCGTTATGCAGTTTTATCTGTCACGTTCATCTCACATCCAGTGCAGCTGGGTGCACACGCAGCTTATAGAATTTGTTCATTCGTTTATTCAGTAACATTGGTTGAGCATCTACACTGTGCCAGGCACTGGAAATAAAGACAGAATCCCTGCTATCCCAGAGCTTATACTCCAAAAAGGAATGACAGTCAACAGTTAAATAAGAAAATAAAACAGTAGTTAAGTGCTGAAGACACATTAAAACTGGATAGGGCGGCAGCCTGTGGCTCCCTCCAAACATGGCCAATGGATGGGCTGGAGAGAGAAACCAGCCATGGCCAAAGGTGGAGACCAAGAGTCCCCCTTCTCTCTCTCCCTCTCATCCTTTAGCCATTGTCTGCCCAGAGGTCCCTCAGAGTGTGCACCCCCAGGGCCCCAAAAGTGACGGTCTCCGTATTTGTTTCCAGGAGAGCAGCACCCTCGGCTGAATTTTCAGTGGACAGGACGCGCCACTTGATGTCCTTCCTGACCATGATGGGCCCCAGCCCCGACTGGAACGTGGGCCTGTCTGCAGAGGATCTGTGCACCAAAGAGTGTGGCTGGGTCCAGAAGGTGGTGCAGGACCTGATTCCCTGGGATGCGGGCACCGACAGCGGGGTGACCTATGAGGTGTGTGCGTGTCTGGAGTGGTGAGTGACAGACCTCTCCCTGCCCGGGCCTGTTCTGGGAGCCCTGGCTTCGGGGGTGAGGCTGGCTTAGGCTCTGAGCCAATGAACTCGCAGTCCAGCAGGGGAGCCCCGCAGGGCCCCGTCGTCATGTACTCACAAGCTGTGTCTCAGGCTCTGGCAAGTGCCTGTCCCGACGGTCAGGAGAGCACGGGGAGGGGGTCTGCTAAAGAGAGGTTCAAGATAAGCAAAAGAACGGCAGGCAAAAGGCACAGAGGCTGAGAGAGAGAGAGAAGGGGGAACAGAAGGAAGATGATGTTCATTACACCGGACCAGATTCCCAAGACTTCCAGACAGCCAGGCTAAGGAGTTTGGATTCTCCCGTGAGTGTCAATATTTTTCAGATACGGCCAGCACACCAACTGCATCAAAATCTGGAGCCATCAGAAAACTAGGGGTAGAACAATCTAGAACAGATGTTGGTAAACTGTGGTTTGGAACCCAACCTGGAGCTTTGAAATCCGGCCTCACACATTTCCATCCCATGTTGTCTGGGGCTGCTTTCTCACTACAACAACTGGGCTGACTCCTTGCAACAGACATGGCGTGGCCCACGAAGCCTACAATGTTTACCACCTGACCCTCTGCAGACAAACAATCACCAATGCCTGGTCTAGTAGGAAGAACTCTGGATTCAGGCCAACCTGGTTCAGCTATATCCTAGCTGGAAATGGCTCTCTGAAACTTGGCATCTTCATCTGGGATTAATCCTACTGTGTACACAGGAGAATTTGAAAGTACAGATCTACAAATGTCCATGCATAACACACGGCATGAACCAAATTCTATAAATATAAATAACAGTTGTACTTCTTAAGTTCCTATCAAGGTTTTTGTTCTGATCATATATCAAATTGTTAATTTCCCACTCTGTATCTGTGTATTTTTTCCATTGCAGTCACCCAACAAGCCCACAATTCCCCAGGAGAAAATCCGACCCCTGACCAGTCTGGACCATCCTCAAAGTCCTTTTTATGATCCAGAGGGTGGATCCATCACTCAAGTAGCCAGAGTTGTCATCGAGAGAATCGCTCGGAAGGTACTGGGTTACAGCTCACCCTGGCACAGACCCTTCCCATCGGGAGACTGGACCCCTTTCTGCTCTAGAATCATGGGGTCCCTGGTATATTTAGGATGTGGAATTCTGGGGCCTCTCAGAGTTTCTAGACACAATTATCCCTATGATATAAATAAGCAAAATGAACATGGAGGAATGATGTGATGCTCAACCAAATGATTTGCTCCAGGCACCTAGGCTTCATGGTAAGTGCCATAATCGCTTACTAATGTTTGCCATGGGCTTCCCTCGTGGCTCAGTCGGTAAAGAATCCGCCTGCAGAAGGCGTGGGTTCGATCCTTGGGTTGAGAAGATTCCCCTGCAGGAGGGCATGGCAGCCCATTCCAGTGTTTTTTGCCTGGAGAATCCCCGTGGACAGAGGAGCCTGGCGGGCTATAGTCCAGAGAGTTGCAGAGTCAGACACGACTGAGCGACCAAGCACAGCACACAGCCATGCGTCAGCAAGTGGGAAGTTGTGGCTTTGCTGCCATTTCTTCTTTCAGCCAGATTGTAAAAGTTGGCCCACGACTCTGCCACGGCCTAGGGTTTGTGCACAGGGTGGGAATTCAATTTTATATCCTCCCTCATCTTTCTCCCATACAGTCCACTCTCTAATGAGGGCCCTCCGACTAAAATTCCTTTTGCAGGGGGAACAGTGCAATATTGTGCCCGACAATGTCGACGATATTGTAGCGGACCTGGCTCCAGAAGAGAAAGATGAAGGTAAGCTGCCTCCCTTTATTGCAGGTGGCAACATACATTGGGAATAAATGATAAACTATCTTTGGGGAAAGCAATTTGCTAACATGTTTTAAAAGCCTCAGCAAAACCCTTTGACTTGATGATCCCTGTTTTAAGAAAGATTTTTGCTTGGGAGATAATTGAAGTAATGCCAAGGCTAGGCACAAAGTATCAGGGAAATGGTGAAGGCTTGACACTGGAATATGTATTCAACAGTATCAGGCCTTTAAAGTGTCATGTAAATAGCATCCACATCGGCTTCATGGGACTCAGATGACTCTCCGCTATGATTCTCACACTAGCCTGTGAGGCGGGAGTGGGTGCAATCACTCCGCAGCAAGGGAAGTCAGCCCAGGCCCTAGAGTCAGGAGGCAGTGGCAGAGCCCTGGCTTCAGCTCAGGGCATCTCACGCATCTGGAGCTGAACGAGCTGGGCTCTCCTCCCCGGGCCCTGGGTGAGAAGCCCACCTCGCCACATTCCCTCAGCTGTAAGACAGGGATAATAACAGAGCCTGCCTCCTAGGGAGCTGTGGCCCTTACCACAATTGATGGGATGGATAAAGTTCTTAGAATGATGCTGGCACATAGTAAGTGCTCAGTGAACACTGGCCACCCTTATGCTCATCATGACACTCTGTGTGGGATCCTGGGAAGGTAAGCAACAACACAGAAAAAGCCTACGCTTCCCCACATTGCCCCATGATATGCCTGCACCTGTGTGGAAACGCTGTCTGCCAAAGTGAGGGCTGGCGTTCAGGTGTTGAGAAGGGACAGTAGGAGACTCTCTCCTTACTATGAGGTTATTTCCATTTGTTTTAGTGGGATGCCAAAGTATCATTTTTGAAGGGAAGTGAATGGCTGCGTGCATCGCAGGAGTACCCCACCTCCCAAGGCTGGTCAGCCAGCAGGGATTTTCTCATCCCCATGTGAACCTGTCCAGGGGGAGGGCCAGTCACAGCTCCCATAGGCTCCCAGGGAAAACATCTCACATACTCTTCCCAGATGACACCCCCGAAACCTGCATCTACTCCAACTGGTCCCCGTGGTCCGCCTGCAGCTCCTCCACCTGCGACAAAGGCAAGAGGATGCGGCAGCGCATGCTGAAGGCACAGCTGGACCTCAGCGTCCCCTGCCCCGACACCCAGGACTTCCAGCCCTGCATGGGCCCCGGCTGCAGTGACGAAGGTGAGGAGGCACCCCCACCAGCAGCTGGCTGACAGCAGTTCAGGAAGGGGCTCTTCCTGGCCATGCCGGCCTCTCCCACCTGGTCTGGCAGTGCCCGCGATGAACACTAGGACCCTGACTAGACTGTCAGTGGGACTGCCTGCCTAGGGCGACCCTCATCTCCAACAGTGTCTTGAGGGCTGTGAACACAGATGTCTCATGACATCAAAAGAATTCTTGAGATTGACTGACCATCCCCAGCCATGCAAGAAAACAGACACAAGTTATCAAAGAGCTAGCAAGCATGACAAATTACAGGTAGCAAGCTGCTTATTTATGGGCCTTACCTCCAATTTCTTTTTAAGAAGCAGGTGAACAGGTTGGCCAAGACTAAACCTAGATCCTTGCCCTAATTCTGTGTTATCCATGCACGGCCTGCCTCAGCCCAGGTCAGAGCCCTCACTTCCTTGCGTCAGGGCCTTTGGACTGATCGCAGCAGCTCTTTTCTTGTAACTGGTCAAAGGTCAGGCTTAAAAAAGTCAGGCTTGAACTACACACCTGCACCACCCATGTCATGCTGGCTGAAGCTACAACATGTGCTGATTGCTGTGCAAAGGCCAGCTGCCTACTTTCCAAGCTACAATCCTCTCTTTGCCTGAACAGATCTGTATTCTGTGCTCTGATCTTAACTGTCTCAGAGGCGCAACAAGGCAGTAAGAAGGGATGGGTAGGCTGGACTGGTTTATAGAGGGAAGAGAACCACTTCCAAGCTGAGGGTAACTGAAGAGACCTTGCTGACCCCTGGCGGGTCATTCACTTTCTGGCTCTTCCTAGGGCACGGTCTTAAACAGCCTCTCCTGGACACACTGCACAGTGACTTACGGCTGTCTGTGCCCAGGACAAGGCATTTCAGAGGGGAGTGAAGCCTGCATGCACAGGCAGCCTGCAAGTTGTGGCAGCCCTAGCAATGCTGGAGGCGCTTTCTCGTTCTCGGGGTTGAGAGGGTGGGGATGGGTGGACAGTCTGAGGTTTACACAGGGAGCTGAGGTCTTTAACCATCACCTCCAGAGGGGAGGAATTCCAGTGGCTCCCAGGTGGTAACGATAGTTCTGAAAATGGCTGGGCTATGCCTATTGTTATTTGGTGGTATACAGCAGCAAATTTACCAACTATTTTTAATTGTACAGTTGAGTGGTGTTCCGTATACACACACACACACATAATTATGCAAACATCACCACCATCCATCTCCAGAACTCTTTACCATCTCACAAAACAAACTCTAGACCTATAAACACTAACTCTCCAGTCCCCTGATCCCCAGCCCCTGGCAACCATCATTCTGCTTTTAAAGAACTGAATATTCTAGGTATCTCATATAAGTGGAATCATACAGTATTTGTTCTTTTTTTGACTGGTTTATTTCATTCAGCATAATGTCCTTAGGTTCATCCTTGTTGAAGGACATGTCAGAATCTCCCTGGGTCTAACAGGGGTTCCAGCTGTCTTCCACCAGCACTGTCTACCAACACTGTCCATAGGTTCGGTGACAACACGTAGCCTTCACTCCTGTGTACATGTGACTGTGGATGTGTGCAAGCAGGCCTCATGCTGAGATTTCCATCCTTCTTTCTAGTTTCATCTCCCGGTGCCACACACAGCACACTCCAGACAGATTGATGCAAGAGCTAGTCCCTTCACCTTAAATACCAATATTCTCCACCCAACCAAAGTGCATGCCCTCCTGTGTGAAATCCACCCCAGAACTCCAAGGAGTTTCTCCCCCTCCAATTCCCTGGGCTTACATCTGCTGTCATATTTTCAATACCTAGAATTATTGCCAGTTTATGTGCCCATCTCTGTTTCTGGAGATTAAAATCCATACTATACACATCTTTTTAACCTCAGTCACCACATACCACTAAGCAGTCAGTAAATTTTAATTGACATAAGTAATGGATGGATGGATGACTTCATATCCCTCATCCTTTTTAAGAACTAAATAGGCATATATCACTCTCTTATCCATCCAAACATCTTTCAAATATATTGTCGAGTGAAGGAGTAATCCCCAGTGCTCCATGCACCTGGAGAAAGACATTTCCTTTAAAGAACAATTCCCGATTTTAAAATAAGTGCCCTTTACGTTGGCTTCCATCCTCAGTTGCCCAAATCCCCCAGCATGCCAGCTGACCGTGTAGATCTCTGCCCTTGGGGGAGCTAGCTCCGTCAGTGGCGCGAGTCCCAGCAGCGTGCCGCCGCGGCTGCAGTGTCTGCTCCGTGTTGCAGACGGCTCCACGTGCACCATGTCCGAGTGGATCGCGTGGTCGCCCTGCAGCATCTCCTGCGGCACCGGCATGCGGTCCCGGGAGAGATACGTGAAGCAGTTCCCAGAGGACGGCTCCGTGTGCACGCTGCCCACCGAGGAGACAGAGACGTGCACAGTCAACGAAGAGTGCTGTGAGTGGGGTGCCGGGGTGGGACAGGTGCGGGGTCTCCGAGGCTGAGGCTGCTGACACGCCGCCGCCGACGCCACCGGACTCCCCAGCTCCCAGCAGCTGCCTGACGACCGAGTGGGGCGAGTGGGATGAGTGCAGCGCCACCTGCGGGATGGGCATGAAGAAGCGGCATCGCATGGTCAAGATGAGCCCCGCAGACGGCTCCATGTGCAAGGCTGAGACCTCTCAGGCAGAGAAGTGCATGATGCCCGAGTGCCGTGAGTGGGCGTGGGGGTAGGGGCGTGGGGGAGAGGCTGGAGGCCCTCAGCAATGGGTATCACTGTCGAGGCTGCACAGGTGCAGGGGGGAATACGGGCCCCCTTCCTGGCAGGGCACTTCCCCTGTAAGCTGAGAACTAGGGGTGTGTGGACATCATCCAGACCCACAGACAGTGACCTCCTTTGGAGGAGGAATGCTGAGGTGGCAAGCTGGTGTTCTCTAGATAGCATTCACCTGTAAATGTTTTTATAGGACCCCAGAGTATCTTTTCCAGAGGTTATACATGTAGGCAGGTTGTACATTCCTTCTTGTTCTGTTGGACTTGCCTGTGGCCTCAAAGAAATACATCTGCTCTCCACACAAATTTCATAGGCCCACACATCACTACAGAGAGGCACACATCAGTACATTCTAGGGATTTCAGCACCCAAGGGTCCAAAAACATCATTGAGCCTATCTTTTAGCGCATAGCTCTTGGGGGATGTGGAATGTTTCTGTCTCTAGTAAGACCCTATTCAGACCCTCGGGGTGTTTCAAGTGGGTAAGTGTGTATTCGTATAACAGAGCCACATTATGAGCTCCAGCTGGGCCAGGGGAGACGCAGGAGAATGACAAGAACAGTTACGGGTTTGCTGAGCCACTCCTGGCTCCATAAAGGTCACTTGGGTTATCTAAACCCACTGGTCAGTTTCACTTTACTCAAGGGGCCTGAGTGGGGGTCAAAGGGTAGGGGGGCACCAGATCAAAGAAAGCAAAGGGAACCTGCTCTCAGTGGCAAATCTGGCTCTTGGTCTAGACACCATCCCATGCTTGCTATCCCTGTGGTCCGAGTGGAGCGACTGCAGCGTGACCTGTGGGAAGGGCATGCGGACCCGCCAGCGGATGCTCAAGTCTCTAGCCGAACTTGGGGACTGTAACGAGGAGCTGGAGCAGGTGGAGAAGTGCATGCTGCCTGAATGCCGTAAGTCCCGGCGCTCCTGGGAGCCCCCTCTCCTCCTCTTAACCAGGCCTGCACGCGGCTCATATTGCTAGGCCCTGCAGTATGACTGCTAGTTGGAGAATCCCACTACTGTCTGTGAAACACCCCAACTGCTGTTAAGTCTAAACAGGAGACTTAGAGGGAAAATGGCACAGGTTCAGTAAAACTTAATTTTGTAGTTCCCCACTCCCCCCCACCTCAATTTAGAGGCTAGTCTGACCCAGCGGTTTTTCAATTTTTAAATTCTGTTCCTCCTCATCCATGACCAGAAAGTGGACATTAAACCAGTGGTTCCCTGATATGAAGACAGTCCAGCAACTAGAGCCCCCATATCCACCCTCACCTACTCGCAAATCTCTATGACGAGCTGAATTTATTCTCTAAGGAGACAGCCCATTTTCTGGTTAGTCTTCCCAGAGAATGTCTCTTCAGGTGGTGGAAAGTCAGCCTCGTTTGCTAGATCTGGTTTTCTGGCTTCCTCTGAAATGCACTTGCAGCCTCTGTGCTTCCTCTCCCTTGCAATTACTCAGGCTGCCTGCCCAGGGGCAGATCCCAGCTCTGTCCCTTACTGGCTGTATAAATCTCAGCACATTATTTAGCAACCCTCCCCCTCATCTGCTCTGAGAATTAAACCATATAACTAGTACAAAGTGCTGAGCCCACCAAGGAAGTGTGAGCCTCCACAGCTCATCGGAGCTGGGGCTCTGGAATCTTGTGAGACGCTGTTACCAACTTAAAACTCTATATATTCACAGGGCCCAGTGAATGGAGGGAGAAGAAAAAGAACATTTATGGAACACTCACTGTGGGCCAGGAACTGGGCTGAGAGGAGTATTATTACTTCACTTGATTCTCACAACCTAATAAGAAAAATATTGTTATCCCCTATGTTGTAGATGGGAAAGCTGCCAGAGCTCCCACAGGGAGAAAAGGGCAGACCATGAACAAAATGAGTTCTTCCTAGATCCAGCCAGCCTGGCCCCCACTTTGCAGAGACAGTGCAATTTGCAATCATCTGCCGCCCTAGAACACATAATCACTCAGAGGTGTTAGCTTTCCTCCATGTGTGTGAGATGCTGACTTCATGAGAATTGGCTGGATAAGCCATGACACCACTTGCTCCTTCCCTACTGAATTTTGTCTCTGACTCCTGTGTTTTGACAATCGCCATAAGATCCAGGATGATGTGAGAGCAAGAGGTGCTGCCTGGCTCTTACTGCAAAGGTCACAGTGTCCTTAGCCTTAGTCCACAGGGGTAAATGGCACCAGTGAGCTGTGCCTTCCCTCAGGGAATCAGGGTCCTTGGCTGTGGAAAGCTGGTCTGTGCCACCTGAGGCTAATTTGACAACACTCTAGAAGCTTAGAGAGAGCAAAAGGCTCTGAGCTGATCTTTAAAGTCCCTCCAAAAGCCTTTTCAAATCATAAAGAGGGCACAGTATGTGGGTTTCAATTGGGACACCAATTCTGCATCCACTGCTTACCAACCATGTGGAGTGGATAGTCAGTCTGTCCCGAGCCTCAGTTTCTTCTTCCATAAAAAATGGGGTAACAGTACCTGCTTTGCATTTTCCAGAGGCTTGTGTTGAGATGTCCAAAGAACAGTTAAGTATACAGATCTTGTTTCAGACGTGAGATACACTCATGCCCATCTGTGTCTTGCCAGCCACTGACTGTGAGCTTACGGAGTGGTCCCAGTGGTCGGAATGTAACAAGTCATGTGGGAAAGGACACATGATTCGAACCCGCATGATCCAAATGGAGCCTCAGTTTGGAGGCGCACCCTGCCCAGAGACTGTACAGCGGAAAAAGTGCCGCATCCGGAAATGCCTCCGAAACCCATCCGTCCAGAACCTGCGCTGGAGGGAGGCCCGAGAGAGCCGGAGGAGTGAACAGCTGAGGGAGGAGTCAGACGGGGACCAGTTTCCAGGTACTGCCCCAAAGTGTGGGCTGGCGTTCAGGGAGATGTCAAAGCAGTATGGGTCTTGTAAGAGTCTGCTAGTGAAAGAAAGGTGTTTCAAGGGAGCAGGCGTTGTTATTGCAAAGGCACAGAGATACCCAAGAACAAGATACGTTCAAGTGGTAAGTGGGCTCTAGAAGCACACACAGTACAGGGGGAGGCAGGAAACCAGGCCGCAGACAGAGGACAGGGACCAGACCAGGAAAGGTCTACTGGCTGCTGAGGACTTGATCCTGCAGGTGAAGGTTTTAAGTAACAGACTGACTTAACAGGCCTGTGTTGAGTGGGCTGGAGGTGGCAAAAACAGAAGCACAAAGACCGGTTTAAATTTTCTCAGTAGACAAGGAGGAAGCTTATGTTCCCCTCCTTCAGTATAACTTAAGGAGTTCCAAAACTAAAAAAAAAAAAAAAATCCCACTTAGGGCTTCACTGCTGAATAAGCTGGTCCCAACCAAGAGCGCAGTATCAGCACAACAATGAAACAATAGCTGGGAATAGCTTTTTGCCTAATATCATTTCCATAGTCTAATATAAATATAAAATCAATAGCAAGTAATAAGATATTAGCAAAACAAAAAAGTTGAGAAATGTGCATAAAAATGACATATGACATAACCACATCAATTTAGAATGCATTCCAGTATCAAGTGACAAACTTCAACAATGCAAAAACCACAATCATCACACCAACCTAGTATACATAGTGCTTTTTTTTTTTTTAATTAGGATCTAACCTAATCTTGGGGTCAGGGACGTTTTCTTTGAGAAAGGCAAGTCTATTTACACGGGAAAAATAATCAATTATACCTGAGTTTACTTGATACTGGGGAAGCTAAGTACTTTAGAGAGCAAAGCATTAGAGGGAAGTGGTTACTGGCTCCTTGGCTGGTTGCTGCATTAATGAGCCACTCCAAAACAAATGAAATTTATAGGATTCTGTAGGGCAGTTACTTGGATTGACTTAGCTGGATGATTCCTACGGGGTTTAGCGTAGGCTCATCTGAGTGGCTGCGGTCAGGTGGTGGCTCAGGCAGGGCTGGAAGGTCTAGAATGGTCTCACCTGTGTTTCTGGGGCCTCTCTCCAGCAGATAGCCACACTTGCTTACACAGTGGTGGAAAAGGGTCCCAAGGGCTTTTTTTCAAGCCATGCTTGCTCGTGTTCCCATTGGCCAAAAGCAAATCATACAGCCAAACCCAGATTCTAGGGGTGGAGGAGGAGACGCTGCTCCTTGATGGCGAAAAGCTACAAAGTATTAATGGACCATTTTAATAGTCAATCACCTATGAGCTAACATAGGTGATAAGAACGCTGAAACTTAATAAGAACTCAACAAAGTATCACATACAAGAGCAGAGAAGTCCAGACAACTGCCTAGGTTTGACAGTTGTTTACTAGAGTTCAGCCTCCTTGTTCTTCCCGCCGTGTCTGCTGGCCTAACCAGGCCTTATGCTTTCAGGCTGCAGGATGCGCCCTTGGACAGCCTGGTCAGAATGCACCAAACTGTGTGGAGGTGGGATCCAGGAACGCTACATGACTGTGAAGAAGAGGTTCAAAAGCTCCCAGTTTACCAGCTGCAAAGACAAGAAGGAGATCAGAGCGTGCAACGTCCATCCGTGTTAACCAGGGGTACACATGTCCCAGGGCTGCACTCTAGACCCCCAGAGGCACCAATGGCTGGATCGTTTGTTTGCTTGTTTAAGGCAGTTTAAATTGTGTACACTAGTTTTCATTTCTGCAGGGTGGTCTGCCCAGTAGTCCTGTGGATGCTAGGGTCACCCTTCTGTACACTTCTTGGTGGGCACAGAGTGGGGATCGGGGTGGGGTGGGGGGGCACGGGGCTCCCTCGTCCTTGGCCCTCCTCCAGCACGAGTGAGTAGCGTCAGTCACCTGTGCTGAACAGAACATGTCCCTCGAGCATCCACCTGGGCAGCAGGACAGAGACCCTGGCCTCCCCAACATGGAGAGGCAGCTGTGCCTGCAGCTGACCCTGTGCATTGGTGCCAGGGCGCAGCAGCAGGGAGACTTTCCTGATTGGGTGGGAATGAGAGCAGATTCCGCTCATCCTCGCCTGTGGCCTGCTTGCTTGTCTCTCCTCATTTAGTGGAACTTTTTAGGGTCCCTTGTTGAGTCTCCTCAGTCATCAACAGTTCTTGGGGGAAACAGCTGGCAGACATGAAGAGAAGCACTGATGACGGGTGGCTTTTCTTCTTTCACTGGGAAATTCTGAATCCAGTATCTCAACCCCTAATACTGGTGGTTCCTGATACTCCAAAGGAAAGAAACGATGGCTGCTTTAAAAAAAAAAAAAAACCCGAGGTAAAACATACTGAGTCTAGAAATTATTATTCCGATATAATTCTCTTAGGAAGCCAGATCCTAGATCCTTACTAGAACCACAGCAGCAAAACTGGCCTCTAGAGCAGTCCCAGGCTTGAGTTTTTTTAAACCTTCCAACACAGACTTTTAAATCAGCAAACCAGTTTCTAACAAGAACACCATTTTTTCAGTTATGCAAACATTCTTCCGAGTTTGTCTGCAGCCCACCAAGCCATTCCTTCAGCAAAAATACTATCTTAGAACTTGAAAGGGTTTTTATAGTCATAAAATTTTATATGTAGAGGGAAAAAGTGTTTCAGAGACCAAGACAAATCCAGGGAGAAAGGAATGTCACAGAATCAAGTTAGCAAAAAAAAATCTGGTGGGAAGCCAAACGTACATACATCAGCCCTCCACACCAAGGGTCTGGGCCTCCGACACAGCCACAGGGAGGGTCATGGCTTTCCGTCCCCTTCCAAACACAAGCACACCAAATTCAGGGAGACTGACTACCAAGGATTAGTGTAAAAGGACATTTTACCAACTTAAGTCCATCAGCAGTTTCGACTCATTCATTTACTGTTAAAATTCCTGTTCTGCTCTTGTTGCAGGCCTTCTTTATCATGCTTAATCCAAATATGTACCATGGATGAGATGCATACGATGCTATGAACGACTTTAAGAATCTGCATTAAATACATCAGGATATTCCAAACACAACATTATATATATATATATATATATATATATATATGCTACAGCCTTGAATCTGTACTGTTTTAACTACAAGAGAGACTATTCAATAAAAAACTCATTGGGTCTGTCTTTCGTGTTTTAAACTAATTCAGTGTTCAGAAGGTTGGGTCTTTTTAAACAATTGTTACCCATTTCAGTCATACTCAGTAAGAGATATGCCTTTTGCACCCTCATTCTGGAGGGACCACTATTCCCATTCCTGAGCTTCCTGGGGGTCTGACTGTTTCCAGCATTATTTTTTTTAATCCTTCAAGTGAACTGCTTTCTCCTCCCTTGTACAAAGCAGTACAAAATATAAAGAAATAATAAGAGGTTTAATTTCTATTTACACAAAAGAAAAAGCCCTGATATAGAATCTGCTTGCTTTTCCAACATTACTCTTAGCTATCTAAATGCATCCTTCCTCCCAACCCATGAAAATCAAAGTTCCACAGAGTGGCAATTTCTAAGTAACTAAGGACAAGCCACCCTAGTATCTCATGTTCTTGTTTGGTCCCTATTTGGGTAAATTTTAATCCAAATTTTGGAGACTTAAAACCAGGCAATTGGTTAATGAATAAGAATGGGTAACATGTTTCTTGTTACATAAGTGTTAACTCTCTTTTATTTGCAAGGGGGAATTTATACAAAACGTCAAATCTCTTTCTTACCAAAGTCTTGTGTTAGGTGGTTTATAGTTTTTCTGGTTAACCAATCTTTTGGAAATAAAGACTTTTTACTACAAAATAAAATTTGTTTGGACTTCCACTTGAGATAGTAAACATATCATAAGACACCCAGTAAAAACTGCCATACAAAGAACAACTATAATTGTGTGTATTTTTATCAAGGCCAAACCACTCAGACTTCAATTTACATCCACATTTTAAAATGAAAATAAGATCAGAGATAATATTCCCCAATCAGACATGGGGTCACTCACCTGTCACCTTGCTGATGCATTATTTGAAGATACTCTGTTGTAGCAAATAAAAATAAATCCTGGGCTTCTTCAGACCCAGAACTGAAAAAAAATTAAATGATGTTGTGCTATTTTTAATTTGGACTTTGTATATTAAACATGTTTTAGACATAGTCAAGATCTGTGTACTTATTCCAGGAAGTAACGATATACTATATACATTCTCATATGACCACAATTCTCCAGAAACTTATCCAGGTCAAGTCCACAGCTAAAATGTCAAGACACAAAAATCTGCAATGTCAAATTACTTCTGTGACCTAACAAACAGCCCACATGTTTCAGTTTAAAGGAGTTAAACATTAAACTGTACTAGGACTGTGCAGTTGGCCCCCTTTCCCCTCAGAGTTAAATATTTATGTCCTCAAGAAAGGGACAGTATAGTCCAAATAAGATTACAAACATAAATGTGCAATCTCCAATTACAACACAGCATCCAGACAGACAGACATTCTACTATTTGGTGCTATTTTCATAACTGAAAGATTCAGTTTTTTATGTTACTCAAAATAGGGAGAATAAATGAAAATAAAATAGTCCTTTCTGAAAAAGAAATGCTGTAACAAACTATAAATAGCAGCTGAATGCTAACAAGCATGAAGATAATTTTTCAACTTAAATCTGTGAGCAAAAGATCTGCACTAAAATGTCAAATTTAAATAATGGCATCCTTGCTTTAGACACACTATCAAGTGTGCTCTGTTGGGCAGAGAAAGAAGCCTAGGTTCAAACCACTGTGTTATTTTACCTTTTCTGGCCTCAGGCTTGGTAACAAGCTTTCTGACACTGAAGGATTTCTCTGCCCACCTCCACAACTTGCCACTTTCCATCTTAAGAGCAAGTCCTGATGGTATCCTGGCAGGAGAGTCACTGAACACCAGTTTTACCCCACCAGTCCCTCGCTCCCTTGTACACCAAGAAATGCCTGCTTTGTGTTGAAGCTGGCTTGAGCTGTATTTCTATCACTTAAGAATGAAAATGTCCGGGAAAAAAAAAATACAGATGCAAAACTTTCACCCAGCTCTCATCAGAGAAAAATGCAGTTCCAGACTTTTCACTCAATGTAATGTCCTAACAGGAGATAGCATTCATTATCACTTTCCCATATTGCTCTAAATTCTTCATAAATTTCAGAATATGTCCTTACCTTCTTCCTGGCTTTACAACTTACTGATAACAGTTCTCATATTTTAATGGTACTGCTATTTAAGGCAGTAATTTTCATAGTTTAAAAGTGTTCTGTGTTTAGACAGTTTACTTCAAATATTAAGAATTTTAAGTATTAGAAGGGACAGGGACCAACATCTTATTCAAGACTACTGATTACAACACTGAGAGTTTATAAGAGTCTCTTTTCGCTAGTGTAAGCATGTAATTCCAACTGGGTGATCTTAACCTGGAAGTTACCAACCCATCTAAGAACTCGGATGGGCCACTCACGAAAAATCCCTGGATCTCCTGCTCCTCGCACACTGCATTAGTGCTGCTCCAAGAGAGACTGCAGCCTGAAAGCATCACAAACTGACCATTACCATCCTACAACGAAAGACAAATTAAAAGCATCCAGAAACTTTTAATCTGACATTCCAACAATAGCCCAGAGGATGATTATTTTTCTACCAGTTCATATTTTGTATTATATTTAGTACACTGTATCCAGGACAGTGGAGATTTTTTTTAAAAAATTGTTTTTAAACTGGCCCTTCACCTCAGTCTGAGAAGCACTGCCCTATGCCATCCTCACTCATCAGTCAGAAAGGAATGTCGCCTGCAAATCAGAAGCTTCTCAATCTCACATGCAGATGGGAATATCCACTCCTAAGACATGCATACCTACATGTCTCTGACTGAGTGCCCTGCACTGCCTCATTTTCTTATTCCTCCAACATCCTACCCTATCAAGCAAGACAGCTGGCCCACCACCCTCTGATTTTGCCACAAAATTTCTCTGAATGGTAACCCTAGCTTCCTTCCTCAATCACACTACAACCAGATGACCAAAACGAATCTCTCAAACTCAACAGCAACCTCTAAACACACACTGCTGCTCCTCATTCCCCAATCCTTGCACAGCACCCAAAACTCTCCACTGCCCTCAACTTCCTTGACAACAGTCTCCTGAGTCTTTCCAATTATGGGCTGCTTCTCTTGGCTTTCTTCTGCCTTTTAATTTCCTAAATGTTCGTTTCCCCAAAAAATTTTACATTGGATGTTCTCTCAAACACACTTTCTGCCTCAATTCACTCCTACCTCTCCAATCATTAGCTCACAATAGATCAATTCCAAATCTGCAGCTTTTAGTTCCAGCCTCTTTCACACATCAATCCCTATTCCTCAATGCCTCCTGGACTAACTCTGTATGTACCTGCCGGTCACCATATATTTCGTCTTCTAACTAGAAGGCTATCTGTGCCCCTTGTTCATTCATCAAATGGTTTTCAGCACATGCCAGGCAACATGGGTAAAGCAGTAAACCCAAAAGGTACAGTTCTGCCCTCACAGAGCTTATGATATTAAGTTATACATGGTGGGTAAGTATCATGAAGTAAATACAGGGCAGTGTAATATTAGAATGAGGTGGTCCAAGAGGGCTCTCTGAGGTGGCATCTGAGCCAAGAGCAAGAGTGAAACAGCTAATTCCAGCAGTCAAGTGAAGCAAGTGATTTGGAAAACACTTGGCATGTTCTAGGGTGTGAGAAAGCAAGTCAGCTTGAATGTAAGTGAGAAGCAGGAAGATGACAGATCCTGCAAAAGATTTCCTTGTACACTATGGGAAGGGATTCAAATGCTACTTCAAGTGCATTGAGAGGATGACAGATTTTAAGCAGCAGTGTAACATTCAATTTATGTTCTAAAAAAGATCCCTTTGGCTGCATTGACATAAAGTCTTTGTCGGGGCAAGATGGAAATAAAGACTACTTCACAGGCCATTGCAGTAACATGGGTGCAAGACCACAGAGGCTCAGAGAAAGTGGCAGAACAAACAGAAAAAGAATAGATTCTATGACTCCAATAACCTCTTACCTGACTACCCCTCCTTAAATCCACACTTCATCATCCTTACTATACAAGACTGGATTCAGGCAATCCCTGTTCAGAATGCCTGGTGGTTCCCCATTAGATACAGAAGGTCCACTATATTTAAAGCCCTCCAAAACCCAAGCCCAATCTACTCTATCATTCTTCCCCAATTGCATTAAAATCCTTTTAGATTAAGGTTCCAACCCCAGAATACACCCTGTGTGCTGCCAACTCTGTGCTTCTGCCTGGGCTTTTCCCCAGCCTTTCCACATCTCACTCTGCTCCTCTCTTGCCACCCCAAAGCCTACCAATCTATCAAGCTCCAGCAAAAACATCCCTCTAATTAAGAAGGTAAGCTCCCTCTGATTTTTCAGGAGGAATATAAAACCATCACTTCTGCTGGACTTGGCAACTTTTGCACACTCCTCACACTCTGCCTTAACTCTACAGTCTTGACATTTGTTTTTGTCACTATCTTCCCCCTCTAGACACTGAGTAATTTGTAGGAAGGAAATCTATCCGTTCCCCAGAACACCCAATGAAGTCTTGCACAGAAAATCTATGTTCAAATTAAAATGCCTTTAGAAGCCACAAGGAGATGGCAGGAGGGACACTTTCATGACATAATCAAATCCCATGCCTACCAGGTGGGTGGCCCACAAATTAGGGAAAAAAAATTGTATCACAGAGGTTCTCCCACAAGAGAGAGGCTCTCTATCCTAAGGGTCTGGCATCAGGAGGAGGAATTCCCAAAGCA
Source organism: Oreotragus oreotragus (assembly GCA_006410675.1). Lineage (NCBI taxonomy): Eukaryota > Metazoa > Chordata > Mammalia > Artiodactyla > Bovidae > Oreotragus > Oreotragus oreotragus. The sequence goes on from SJYX01013377.1 coordinate 534,645, forward strand.
TTTACCTTTGAAGCCCAGCGGGGCTTGAGTGCAGGAGGTCTGCAGGGCTGGAAGAAACGGAGACTTCACTCTTGCAGGACACACACAAGGTTTCATGTACACTGGGACCCAGCACAAGGCAGTAACTCCACAGGAGCTGGAGAGCCACTGTGACTCATGGTGGGGCAGGAAGGGAAGCTCCAGTGGTGGAAGCCCCAGAGAATACTGACAGGCGTGAGCTCTCCTGATGGTCACCATTCTGGCATCAAGACCTGGCCCTACTCGGGTTCATGTCTCAGGCCAGACAACCAGCAGGACAGGAACACAGCCCCACCCATCAGCAGACAGGGTGCCTCGAGCCACACTGAGCTCACAGCCACCTATAAGCACACTCCTTAACGTGGCACTATCCACCAGAGGGACAAGACCCAGCTCCACCCACCAGTGGGCAGGCAGCAGTCCTTCTCACCAGGAAGCCTGCACAAGGCCCCACACCAACCTCACCCACCAGCGGGCAGAAGCCAGAAGGAAGAGGAGCTATGATCCTCCAGCCAGCAGAAAGGAGACCACAAACACAGGAACTAAGACAAAATGAGACAATGGAGAAACATATTCCAGACGAAGAAACAAGATAAAACCCCACAAGAACAACCGAACTGGAGAGAGGCAACCCAACTGAAAAATAATGTAGAGTAAAGGTAGTAAAGTCAACCCAAGATCTCGAAGAATGAGCACAAAGAAGCTACAAGGGATGTTTAATAAAGAGCTGGAAGATTTAAAGAACAGAGATGAACAATACAATAACTGGAATGAAAAATACATTTGAAGGAATCAATGGCAGAATAACTGAGGTAGAAAAATGAGTAAGTGAGCTGGAAGATAAGAGTGGCAGAAATTACTGCCACAGAACACAAAAAAAAGAGAAAAGAATGAAGAGAAACTAGGAGAGTCTCAGAGGCCTCAGGACAAAATTAAATGCACCAACATTCACATTACAGGGGTCCCAGAAGGAAAAGGGAGAGAGAAAGGGCCTGAGAAATACTCGAATAGATTATAGTAAAAAACTTCCTAACATGAGAAAGGAAATACTCAAGTCCAGGAAGTGCAGAGTCCCATACAAGATAAAACTCAAGGAGGAACACGCCCAGACACACATTAATCAAACACAAAAATTAAAGACAAAGAAAAAATATTAAAAGCAAAACATACAAGGGAGCTCCCATAAGGCTATCAGCTGATTTTTCAGCAGAAACTCTATAGGTCAGACAGGGTGGCTCGATATACTTAAAGAGATGAAAGGAAAAACTACAACCAAGAATACTCTACCCAGCAGGGCTCTTGTTCAGATTCAACAGAGAATCAAAAGTTTTACAGATAAGCAAAGCTTAAAGAATTTAGCACCACTAGACCAGCACTACAGCAAATCCTAAAGAAACTTCTCTATGTGAAAAATAAAAATTTTCTTCATTTCTAGAATTAAGAAAACTACGAATGGGGAATCTCATAAAGTTAAAAAAATCATTCACACACAAATAATGGTATCAAAACCAGCAATCATGAGAAAAGAATACAAATGTAGGACACTGAAAATACATTTGAAATTAAAATTGAAATTAAAAGATGAGCAACTTGTAACAGTCTTGTTCATATATAGACTGCTACATCAAAACCTCATGGGAACCACCAAAAAAAATCTACAATACACACAAACAAAAGAAAAAGCAACCTGAACACATCAATAAAGACAGACATCAGGTCACAAGAAACAGAGGAAGGGAAGAAAAAGAGCTTCAAAAACAAATCAAAATCAGTTAACAGAATGGTAGTAAGAACCTTCATATCATATGTAAATGGATTAAATGCTCCAACCAAAAGACACAGATTGGCTGAACAGATATACAAAGACAAACCCATATATATGCTGTCTATATGGGGAAGGCAATGGCACCCCACCCCAGTACTCTTGCCTGGAAAATCCAATGGACGGAGTAGCCTGGTGGGCTGCAGTCCATGGGGTCGCTAACAGTCGGACAGACTGAGCGACTTCCCTTTCACTTTTCTCTTTCATGCATTGGAGAAGGAAATGGCAACCCACTCCAGTGTTCTTGCCTGGAGAATCCCAGGGACGGGGGAGCCTGGTGGGCTGCTGTCTATGGGGTCACACAGAGTCGGACACGACTGAAGTGACTTAGCAGCAGCAGCATGGAGTCTATAAGAGACCCACTTCAGATCTGGCAACACATACAGACCAAGTGAGCAGATAGAAAAAGATATTCCATGCATATGGATATCAAAAGAAAGCTGGAGGGGCAATACTCATTTCAGAAAAATAGACTTTAAAATAAAGGATGTTGCAACAGAAAAAGAAGGATACCTGAGATAAATGATAATAAAACACTTCGATCCAACAAAACATATGGGATGCAGCAAAAGCAGTTCTAAGAAGGAGATTTAGAGCAGTACAATCTTACCTCAGGAAAAAAGAGAAACCTCAAACAACCTAACCTTACACCTAAAGCAACTAGAGAAAGAGGAAAAAACAAAACCCAACATTAGTAGCAGGAAAGAAATCATAAAGATCAGAACAGAAATAAAAGAAATAAAGACAAAGAAAAAAACACCAAAGATCAATGAAACTAAAAGCTGGTTCTTTGAGAAGATAAATCAAATTGATAACTTTTAGCCAGATTTATCAAGAAAAAAAGGGAGAGGACTCAAATCAATAAAATTAGAAATGAAAAAAGTTACAACTGACACTACAGAAATACAAAGCATCAAAAGAGACAACTACAACTATATCCCAATATAATAGACAACCTAGAAGTGTCTATGGGGTCACACAGAGTCGGACACGACTGAAGTGACTTAGCAGCAGCAGCATGCTGTCTATAAGAGACCCACTTCAGATCTAGCAACACATACAGACCAAGTGAGCAGATAGAAAAAGATATTCCATGCATATGGATATCAAAAGAAAGCTGGAGGGGCAATACTCATTTCAGAAAAATAGACTTTAAAATAAAGGATGTTGCAACAGAAAAAGAAGGATACCTGAGATAAATGATAATGAAACACTTCGATCCAACAAAACATATGGGATGCAGCAAAAGCAGTTCTAAGAAGGAGATTTAGAGCAGTACAATCTTACCTCAGGAAAAAAGAGAAACCTCAAACAACCTAACCTTACACCTAAAGCAACTAGAGAAAGAGGAAAAAACAAAACCCAACATTAGTAGCAGGAAAGAAATCATAAAGATCAGAACAGAAATAAAAGAAATAAAGACAAAGAAAAAAACACCAAAGATCAATGAAACTAAAAGCTGGTTCTTTGAGAAGATAAATCAAATTGATAACTTTTAGCCAGATTTATCAAGAAAAAAAGGGAGAGGACTCAAATCAATAAAATTAGAAATGAAAAAAGTTACAACTGACACTACAGAAATACAAAGCATCAAAAGAGACAACTACAACTATATCCCAATATAATAGACAACCTAGAAGAAATGGCCAAATTCTTAGAAAGGTACATTCTTCCAAGACTGAACCAGGAAGAAACGCAAACTATGAACAGACCTATCTCAAGTACTGATATTGAAAATGTGATTTAAAAACTTTCAACAAACAAAAATCCAGGATCAGATGGCTTCACAGATGAATTCTAACAAACATTTAGAAAAGAATTAAAACCTATCCTTCTGAAACTCTTTCAAAAATTGCAGAGGAAGGAATAGTCCCAAACTTATTCTATGAGGCCACCATCACCCTGATAACAAAACCAGACAGTTCAGTTCAGTCGCTCAGTCGTGTCCGACTCTTTGCAACCCCATGAATCGCAGCATGCCAGGCCTCCCTGTCCATCACCATCTCCCGGAGTTCACTCAGACTCACATCCATCGAGTCTGTGATGCCATCCAGCCATCTCATCCTCGGTCGTCCCCTTCTCCTCCTGCCCTCAATCCCTCCCAGCATCAGAGTCTTTTCCAAGGAGTCAGCTCTTCTCATGAGGTGGCCAAAGTACTGGAGTTTCAGCTTTAGCATCATTCCTTCCAAAGAAATCCCAGGGCTGATCTCCTTCAGAATGGACTGGTTGGATCTCCTTGCAGTCCAAGGGACTCTCAANCTCTTCTCATGAGGTGGCCAAAGTACTGGAGTTTCAGCTTTAGCATCATTCCTTCCAAAGAAATCCCAGGGCTGATCTCCTTCAGAATGGACTGGTTGGAGCTCCTTGCAGTCCAAGGGACTCTCAAGAGTCATCTCCTATACCACAACTCAAACACATCAATTCTTCGGCTCAGCTATAAAAAGGATGAAATTTTGCCATTTTCAACAACACAGATGGGCCTGAAGGATATTATGCTTTGTGAAATAAATTAGAGAAAGATAAATACTGTAGGTTATGACTTATACATGAAATCTAGAAAATGAAAAATAAATGACTTAATTTGGAGAAAAGCGATGTGATCACAGTGCTCCAGGGCTCTGGCTATTCCAACAGCCAGCCCTTAACCTTCCTGCAGGTTAAGCTGTGGGACCTTAACCTTCTTAGCCTCAGTTTCTTGACCTGTCAAATGGGGTAATGGTGTGAACTTCAGAGGGTCCCAAGACCCTTAAGACCACACAGCTAATGGCAGCTCCTAACACCAAGCTAACCTCTCACTTGATAAAGAGATGGGAGGCACTGCCAAGGGGTGTAAAACAAGCCCTGGGGTTGGGACTTTGCTGGCTCTGGGGATCAAGCCCATCAGAATGCTGCTTGGGGCTCTGGTGGTGCTGGCCGTGGGCAACTGCGTCCTTGCTCTTCCTCATGTACGTCTGTGGTTGCATTCATCCCAGGAACCACTCTACATGTGATGTGTCCAATATTCATCTAAAACTATTTTTGCAGTGCAGCTCTATCTAATCAGGCGCCCTCCTGGCCTGCATCACTACGTTTGAAGGATTCTATCGCATCTATTTCTGGGTGTTGGTGAGCCTGCCAGAGCGCTCTCAGGAAGTAGAAGGCTGCTGTTTAAAACATCTGACACCTAAGGGACCCTACTAAAGGGAGAAAAAGTACAAGAAGCCATTCTTGTATTGTCTAAAATCAGTGTCGTTTAATGAGCTTACTCACGGAGGGTCTTCCCTCTAGAAGGAGAGCTTTTGAGGACATTAGTCTCTGCATAGTAGGTGCTCGATAAATGAGTCAGAGGAACATTTTCTATCACGCATTTTTCACCAAGACCCCTTAGAACAAAGTGCTTTGTGATCAAGGTGCTCTCAGGTTTGGGGGATCCTGAAACACATATAATCTGGGGGACCCTTCTTAAAGAAAAANCTCTCATACACCATAATCAACAGGGAAGGCAATGGCACCCCACCCCAGTACTCTTGCCTGGAAAATCCAATGGACGGAGGAGCCTGGTGGGCTGCAGTCCATGGGGTAGCTAAGAGTCGGACAGACTGAGCGACTTCACTTTCACTTTTCTCTTTCATGCATTGGAGAAGGAAATGGCAACCCACTCCAGTGTTCTTGCCTGGAGAATCCCAGAGACGGGGAAGCCTGGTGGGCTGCCGTCTATGGGGTCAGAGTCGGACACGACTGAAGTGACTTAGCAGCAGCAGCAGCAATAGCACACCATAATCAAATGGGTTTATCCCAGGGATGCAAGGATTTTTCATATCTTCAAATCAGTGTAATACATTAAGAAATTGAAGAATAAAAACCATATGATAATCTCAAGAGATTCAGAGAAAGCTTTTGAAAAAATATCTATTTAGGATAAAAACTCTCTAAGAAAGTGGCCACAAAGAGAACCTACCTCAATATTACAAATACCATATATGACAAACTCATAGCTAACATCGTACTCAACGATGAAAAGTTGAAAGCATTTCCTCTAAGATTAGGAATAAGACAAGGATTCAACTCTCAACATTTTTATTAAACATAGTTTTGGAAGTCCTACCCACAGCAATCAGAGAAGGAAAAAAATAAATAAAAGGAATCCAAATTGGAAAAGAAGTAAAAACAGTCACTATTTGCAGGTGACATGATATTATATACAGAAAATCCTAAAGAGGCTACAAGAAAACTGTGAGAGCATGTCACAAATTCAGTCAAGTTGCAGGACACAAAATTAATACACAGAAATCTGCTGCATTTGTATACACTAACAATGAAAGATCAGAAAAAGAAATGAAGGAAACAATCTCACCATGACATCATAAAGAATAAATACCTAGGAAGAAACCTACCCAACGGCACCCTACTCCAGTACTCTTGCCTGGAAAATCCCACAGACAGAGGAGCCTGGTAGTCTGCAGTCCATGGGGTCGCTAAGAGTTAGACACAACTGAGCAACTTCACTTTCATGCATTGGAGAAGGAAATGGCAACCCACTCCAGTGTTCTTGCCTGGAGAATCCCAGGGGCTGCGGAGCCTGGTGGGCTGCCGTCTATGGGGTTGCACAGAGCCAGACACAGCTGAAGCAACTTAGCAGCAGCAGCAGCAGCAGGGAGACATAATACTTGTACTTTGGAAACTGTAAGATGACGAAAGAAACCAAAGATGACATAAACAGATGGAAAGATACCATGTTCCTGGATTAGAAAAATCAATACCATCAAAATGAGTATAGTACAGAAGGTAATCTACAGATTCAATGCAATCCCTATCAAATTACAAATGGCATTCTCCACAGAACTAAAATGAAAAAAGTTTTAAATTTGTATGAAGACATAAAAAAAAAACTCAAAGATTTATGGAGACACAAAACCCCCCAAAGTTTTAAATTTGTATGGAGATACAAAAGACTCAATACTGAGAAAGAAAAACGGAACTGGAGGAAATCAGGCTGACTTCTGACTATACTATAAAGCTGCAGTCATCAAAACAGTATGATACTGACACAAAAACAGAAATACAGATCAATGGAACCGAACAGAAAGCCCAGAAATAAACCCATGTATCTGCTGTCAATTGATCTATGACAAAGGCAAGAATATACAGTGAAGAAAAAGACAGCCTCTTCCACAAGTGGTGCTAAGAAAAATGGACAGCTACACATGAGAGAATGAGACTGGAACATTCTCTAATACCATATACAAAAATAAACTCAAAATGGACCAAAACCTACATGTAAGGCTAGACACTATGAAACTCTTAGAGAAAAACACAGGCAGAACACCTTTTGACAAATGGCAGCAGTTTCTTTTTTGATGCACCTCCAAAAGTAATGAAAATAAAAACAAAAACAAATGGGACCAAATTAAAGGTGTCTGCATAGCAAAGGAAACCATATACAAAATGAAAAGACAACCAACAGAATGAGAAAACATATTACAAAGTAAGTGACTGACAAGGGATTAATCTCCAAAATATATAAACAGCTCATGCAGCTCATGTCAAAACACAATGCAACCAAAAAATGGGCAGAAGATCTAAACAGATATTTCTCCAAAGAAGACAAAAGCATACGAAGAGATGCTCAACATCATCAATTATTAGAGAAATGCAAATCAAAACTACAATCCAATGAAGTATCACCGCACACCAATCAGAATGGCCATCATCAAAAAGTTTACAAACAATAAATGCTGGAGAGGGTATAGAGAAAAGGGAACCTACTTATACTACTAGTGGGAATGTAAACTGATACAATCACTTCAGAAAACAGTATGGAGTTTCCTTAAAAAACTAAAAGTAGAACTACCATATGATCCAGCAATTCCAATCCCACTCATGGGCACATGTTTAGAGAAAACCATAATCACAAGAGATACATATATCCCAGTGTTCACTGCAGCAACATTTACAAGCCAAGACATGGAAGCAACCTGTATGTCCATCAACAGCTGAATGGATAAACAAGATGAGGTACATATATATTGTATATATGTACAATGGAATATTACTCAGCCATAAAAAGAATGAAATAACATCATCTTCAGCAACATGGATGGGCCCAGAGATATCATACTAAATGACTGCAGATCAGATTCTTTCTGACCCCATGGACTGTAGCCTACCAGTGAAGTAAATCAGATAAAGACAAGTATTATATGATATCACTCATGTGGAATCCATTTTTTTTAATGTTACAAATGAACTTATTTACAAAACAGAAGCAAACGTACAGATTTCAAAAACAAACTAATAGTTACCAAAGGAGAAACACAGGAGGGATAAATCAGGAGCCTGGGATGAACATACACACATTACTATATTTAAGAGATAACCAACAAGGACCTATTGTACAGCACTGGGAACTCTACTCAATACTCTCTGATAACCGCTGTGAGAAAAAACTAAAAAAGAATGAATATATGTAAAATTTAATGGCTTCACTATAAAGCTGAGAGTAACACATCACTGTAAATCAACTATAATAAAAAAATTTTCTAATTAAAATGCCTTTTTTTTTTTCCCTAAAAGTACTTTGAAACTCCATAAGCAGTCACTGGTTATGTACCCATAACTGTTAAAGCAATATGAAAACCTATCACTTTATAATCCTCTATTTACTTGTGAGTTATTTGCTCAATGGCATCACTATGTATAGGAATGGGAAAAATAAACAAGTGGTGATGAAAAGCGAGAAGAGGAACAAATTAGAACTCAAGTATATACAACTTTGTTACACTGAATTTTAACAGTCAAAGGATAAAGTAAAAGACCAATCTATGTTACAAAACTCTGAAGCTCCAAATACAGGGAATCCTCAATGTAAGAGGTGTGTCAATAGGCCATAATGTCCAACTATAGAACGCTGTAAAGCCCCAAGCAAACAATATAGGGAGAAAATTCCTAGGGCAGAAACTCATGACTGTTAATTCAGGAAATCCTGTTTGAAAGAATTTCTACATACTTAAGAGCTTCTAAAGCTGGGAATGTAATCTCAAATGTTAAATGTGTTAAGACAGCAGGACTGGCAAACCATGGGTCACAGATCATATCCAGCCTGCCATCTGTACAGAATGACTTTTACAATTTAAAATGAATTTTTTGAAAAAAATCAAAAATATTTCAGGATAAATGAAAACGACATGAAGCACAAATTTCAGTGTCCGCCAGCGAGGTTTCCTTGGAGCACAGTCACATTCTTTCATGCATGGATTGCTTACGGCTGCTTCGGTGCTGCAGTGCCAGCGTTGAGTGTCTGCGACAAGCAACACATGGCTGCAAACCCCACAGTGATATTTACTAACTGATGCCTCACAGATAAAGTTTGCCAGCCTCCTGGCTAGAGAGGGAAAAGAATGACCACACAGACAAGCACTATTCGCACCATGAGGCTGGTCACTCTCGGCGAGAAGATTTCAAGTCACAGATTTATGGCTACAAGGCACCTCTGATTATATGATGGAAATAAAATGGGAAAGACCTCATCTTTCAGTCATGGAATGGCATGAACCAAATCTTACCCTCTGACCTTAGACAATCAGAAAACCTGAGTAAATATGTGAAACAACTGTTTTCAAACATACACCCGGCAGCACAGGACTACAATCCCTGATGGAAGGGAAACAACTAACTAAGCCTTAAGATTGTCCTGGCTTTCTGCCTAGAGGCACATTCCAGATTGCAGAGGGGGTAGCGGATTCCAAGCAGGGCACAAATGTTTCCCCGAGCTGAAAAGACAGACACTGGAGATCAGAAAGTTTGAAGCAGCTCAAAGCTGCAGGACAAACTTCTGGAGGGGAGAGAGAAAAAAAAGAGCTCCAAAAACATGCAGAGGGTCAACAAGTCTTTGTTAAATATTAATATTTGCATGTATAAGGTGAAACTCCAGGAGGCTAGGGAAAGAATGACCCAGGAGCTGGGACAAGAGCTCATGTGTGGCTAGGAATTGTCTGACTTCCCACAAGCTAAACTGGAAAGTCTTCACTGATTATACAGACCCCACAAGGGCCACACCTTAGTCATGGAGCTAAACTATCCTGGAAAAAAAGCTACTTGAGACTGCATGAAGCTTAAAAACAAGACTTGAAAGGATCAAACTGAACTACACATAAATTAACCAGGGACCAGGACAAAGCCCAACAATCTTTAATGAAGACAACAAAATCTAGGCACCCAACAACATAAAATCCATATGTCCAGCATCTAATAAAAACTTAATAGACATGCGAAGAAGCAAGAAAGTGAGATCATAATTAGAGGAAAAAACCAGTGAACAGAAAGAGATTCAAAAATTAAAAAGATGATCAGTGGACAAGGATATCACACAGCTATTATAACTATGTTCAACTATTCAAAGCAGCCTTTCTCAATCAGGGTTCTTCAAGAGAATTAAGCACTATAAAGTTATTTGAGGGATTATTTTCTCAATTATCTCAAAAATGGTACACAGCTAGAACCATTCCAGATGCACAGAAGAGAAGTTAGTTCACTACATACAACGGGCAAGGCATTAGACTCAATTCTCTAGGAACTCAGCTGAGAGGGGCTGGATAAGAAAAATACATAAACATAAGGAGGAAAGAAACAGAAGATATATTTAAACAAACAAACAAACAAACAAAAAAACCCAGGTCTACAGAAGGAGGAAAAACTATAAGGTCTGAAATGAAAAATTCATTGGATGGAATTGACAGCAGACTGAATAACTGCAGGAGAAAAGGTAGTGAACTTGAATACATAGGAGTAAAAGGCATCCAAGTGAAGCACAGAGAGAAAAAAAAAAAAAAGAGTAAATTGAGATAATCAAAGTTAACGTCCAGGCTGCTTTGCTACCAAGCATTTACTCAGAATAAAATAAAAGACTTCCCACTAAATATCAATGTTGTATAGACAGCCTCTTACTATCTTAAGTTACAAATGATAAATTTAAAAAAATTCCCCAACTTGAAAGTATTAACAAGGATATGAGATAGTACTATAGCATCAAAACCCACAGAATAGATGCTGTAGTAATCGTAATAGGCATTCAAACAAATTTGTGTGCTTTGCTTCTTCAGAGAGGGTGTATGTGTATGTATTCACCTTCCTCTCTTCTCTACATCTATCAGGAGCACTTCACAGAAAAAATTTGAGAAACAATGACTTAAGAAAATATTCAGGAAATCACCAGAACACTAAAACACAAGATTCCATTTCACTTCAAGTTCACCTGCTAAATAACCAAATCTGAGGGAAACGGCATAGAACTACAAATAAGTTTCCTCCAACAAACCACCAAAATAACAAGTCATTCAAGCATCGTCTTGTGATAACAGATCAGTTTTAATTCTAGCACCTGAAGCTATACAAGGGTACGCTTTATAAACTTCATGAAACTGTTGTACACATTCAATAAAGTGACAACTGTGCACTACCACTTAGTATCTCAAAATCAGGAGCAAACTCTTGAATTGTTTAAACACAATCCACAGAATTAAAAAACAAAGTCAGAAGTCATCCACAGTTACACTACTTGTCAGTTAAAAGTTTTATCACGTACTACTTGATAGAACAGTCAGTATCTAGTAGGGGATATTGGAAGTGATTTCAGATTCTCATCCTGTTGTACTCTATCGGGAAGGTTTCTTAAGTAGCTATGTGACTGGCCAGAGGTGGGTACAACCAGGACCAGAACAGCACGTAGGATTCTACCACAGTTTTTGTAGTTTTCACTTTTTTTTTTTTCTCTGTCAGTTAAAAGTGAACAGTGAGAATTAAATACTTATCTTTACATATACACAAGGTATGCTGTGAAAGCATATTTGCTTACAAACATATAAAAATACTTGTTAACTAGTTTGATAAGAAAATAATGTATAAAAGTATATAGCAAAACATTAATCATCTCTGACCCTGGAAAGATCAATTCCATATTTTATATTACAAACAAAAACAGTTTTAGTTTTTTGAATCCCTTATCCAGAAATACATGAAAAGGAAGACAGACAGAAATTATTTATTTTTACTCTCAACATGGCTGTGAAAAAGAGTTAAATTAAAATGCCAAGAACAGGGAAATGCCTAAGACCAGAATGAGTCCAAATATTTGGCCGCACAGAACATTATCTTTAAGAGTAGGAGTAATAGCAAAGGCTTTACACGCAGTTTCTAACCTATAAACACAATAGGCATTTTGGTAATCTGGCCACTGGAAAACAAGGGCTGTAGCATCAGGAAAGGTCTGAGATGTCTCACGTTTGTGGATTTAATTCAGTGTATTTAAGGTTAACTAAAGTTGACATCAAAATTTTTAGAGATAGGCAAAAATTCACATTTTAAAAAACTCCCTATGTTTCTGTGTAGAGTAACAGTAGGCAATATGATTCCAGAAGTTAAAAGTTATTTCACAACCGATGACTTCAGCTTGGCAAACAGCTTAGATTCCAAAACTGATTCATCCCTATTAAAAGTAAGCTTTAAAAAAAAAAAAAAAAAAGAGTGTGTCTGTGTATATAGATATACATTTTAAAGGAATCAGATAATCTTTGAAGCAGCCTTAGTGTTTCCATTCAATCTGTCTTGAAATGACCATAGGATTAGCTTCATGGAAAGGATTAGCCAGCTTCTTGGTCTAAGGCTACCACGGTGATCATTTATCTAAGGCTAGAAAGGTGCCAGCGTGATGTAAACTGTAAGGAGAGGAGGAGAAGATGAGGGCTTTCCGGCAGTTGGTAGGTAAAATTCAAGGGATTCTCAGAAAATTACACAATGGCAGCCTTTCTTGTCTTTTTCTTTCCGTGTTGGTTCTGGTGAAGGAGGACATTCCTGCTCTTGAAATTTCCTGTAAGACAGAAAAATCTACAGATAATTATCTTTTTGGTCACATATTGCTACACGTGCAGGTTACTGTTGGACCAACCTGGTTTTCGTGCATATGCATGTTGGTGTTTCAACAAGGGAAGCAAAGCCAACCACTGGGGGCAGGGATACACAAATGCAGAAGCAAACTCGTCTGAGCTTCATTTATGGGCAAGTCTTCAATTAGGTGAGATGCTGAACTCAACAACCTCTACGTTCCCTTCCCAGTTTGAAATTCCATGACTCCAAGGTAGCCTTAGGAAGGAACACCTATCATAGAGTCTCTGCTCTTATGAGGTATGCCATTCCTATCTCGGCTCTGCCACTTTGTAGCCACAAGTCTGTATTAGAGAAGTTAGTTTTCCCTCTGGGCTGTGTTATTTTAGGAGGGATAATAAAACCCTACCTATCACAGTTTGCTATGAGGACTGAAGATTTTTGTTTATGTTCAAATGTCTAACAGTCTCTAGCACAAAAAAAGTCTCCTATAACCCCTCCTCACTCCTGACTGACCGATAAATATGGATCAATTCTGAGAACCAAAGACAAAATATCTAAAAAAAAAAACAATAAAAAAAATTTTTTAAGCACTGGTTCATACGGTAAAATACACATCAAATTTATCATCTTAACCATTCTTAAGCGTACAGGGCAGTGGCTTTACATATATTCACAATGTCGTACATCACTATTCACTTCTCAAATCTTTTCCAACTTGAGAAACTGAAACTCTACATTCCTTAAAAAAATAACAGAATTTGTGTTTTAACAAATTACAAAAAAAACAAAAAGACAATCTTCACTTCTTTTCCACCCCACAAAGAGAATGTCTTGAAAAGGGGCTAAAAAAAAAAACAAACTACAATAGAAGCCCTTAGCTCAGATGCCAATTCACCTCAGATGTACAACTAACAGGAACGAGGTCCATATACTTGTCAAACTAACTAGCAGAGAAACCAGCAGATCTAAGAAAAGAAGGTAAAGTAGGAGCCAAACCAGCAAACCAACCAAACCCCGCCCATTAAAGCAACTCACGCTTTTCTCACACACACCAACTCCAGCCTATCTCACTCGCCACCTCAAGCTTCCTGGAACCCATGAACACTTTCTGAATCACAGGGGCCCCCTAGGCCAGCTAACAGAAAGCCTCGATGAAGTGTGGATATCATACTTTGTGTCCTGTGGGACTGTTGAATCCTTAAGGCCTGGTTTCCTTGTAGCCGGGAGTGGGGGGCGGGGGTGGCGCTGTCTCTTATACACATCTTGGGGGGCGGGGGTGGCGGGGGGGAATGGGTTAGAAGTAAAGCTAAGAGTACACAGAGGCTCTGGAATCAGAGACCTAGATTTCAGTCCCAGCTCTGCCATTTCAATATGCTCCAATCACTTAACCTCTCTGTACCTGTTTTCTCATCTCAGAGTGCAGGCATTACTGGGCTGTGGTTGGGGTTAACTGCAGTAATGCACACTAAGCACTCACTTAGCACAAGATCTGACAAAGGTCACCATTCAAGGGTGAGCTGCTGTCCCCCCTACCTTCACGCCACCTCTGCCTTTGGAAGCTGCACTAATTCTTTTCAAAATCTATGTGTTCTCTACTTCAACACAATAAAATTAGGCTTTTGGGGAACAACTAGAATACACACATAATTAAAGTTTTTAACATACTATGTCAGAAATGATTCCAAGAATCACTCCTACAATTTCCTCCTTCTTACTAAAAACATTTAATGGTGATTTTTTTTCTCCCAGTTAATTATTTTAAAAAGGACAGCATGACTACCCATCAAATTCAATAAATTAAAACAAACTTCTGGTATGTGTTCTGCTTACCTTATAACCCGGACAAGTTCATGGAAAGCTTGATCTACATTCATCCTAATCTTTGCTGACGCCTCCATGTATGTTACCTTAAGTTGCCGTGCTAACTGCTGTCCTTCTTCCTGTGTTACCTGAAATTCCAAGAGTTGTGTTTGAGGTACAGTATTAACAATTAAATCTGCTCTATCTACTGTTTGGCCACCAACTGCACTGTTAATCCAGCCAGAGACCAAGTTTGCCTGTCGTAAGGTGAACTCAGAGACTTAAAGCTTAACACAGACTGCTGAAGCCCAGCTCTGCAGAAAAACTCAGAGCATGACAGAGGCAAGATGTTAGCCTAGTGATTACGCAAAAGTACTCAACACAACACTGATAAGTACTGGGAAGTCTACAAAGTGATACGAGTTTATAACCCTTCTGGCTAGGTCAGGAAAAGCCTCCCTGAAGAAGTGATATTCAGGTTAGAAACTAAACAAAGACTACGGAGTTGCGTTGAGGTGAAGAAGTATCCCTCTTATATGCAGAATCCAAAAAGAAATGATACAAATGAACTTTTTTACAGAACAGAAACACACTCACAGACTTAGAGAACGAACTCATTATGATTGCACGGCCTGGGGAGAAGATGGGGGCAAGGGACTGTTAGGGAACTGGGGATGGACATACACACACTGCTATATTTAGAATGGATAACCAGCCAAGTCCTACTATACAGCACATGGGACTCTGCTCAACCTTATGTGGCAGCCAGATGGGAGGGGAGTTGGGGAGAATGGATACATGTACATGTATGGCTGAGTCCCCTCACTGTCCACCTCAAACTATCACAACATGGTTAATCGGCTACACCCCAGTACAAAATAAAAAGTTAAAATAAAGTATCCCTGTCAAAGGAAATAGCACGTGTGAGGGTGCTCCAAGTTCCAGGAACTGAAAAAGCCTGGAATGGGTAGAATACAGCAAGTCAGGAGAGAACAGAGCAAGAGGTGAACCTGGAGAGCAGGGCGCTCCAGGAGCATCAAGAAGCCATGGATCCTCTTCCCATCTGCATTCCCCAGGGCCTGGTACATGGAAGACTCCCAATAAATACGTGGCTGGGGAGGGGACAATGAAAAGGACCACACACCCTCATAATGACTTCCTTACATGAGGCAATGAAGGCAGGTAACCATGGAAGGGTGGCTGTGCTGATGACATATAAATGCCAGGTCAGAATAAGAAAATGCTAATTGAATATAAGTAAATGTCCTATATGTTAAATGTAGAGGGCTGAAATATGATTATTATTATCGATATTTTACAGTTTTATTTATATGGTGGGGCTGAAAATATCTATTTTTTAAAAAAGACTTTCACTACTGCCATTACCACAAAAAAAAAAAGATGAGAAAATTATAGATGAGCAAAAAGGAAAAAACAGAAGATTTAGGAACCTGTCATCCACACAGAACCACATTCTTCTCATCTTTTTTTCAAAGATATAGATTTTTCTCTGCAAAAACAAAATCATAATTTTTGTACCTTTATCTTAGACCAAGGAATTATGCTAAATCCACTTATCTAGGTGTTTTTTGTTTTTATTTTTGTAAATGCCACAGACTCTTTTTACATAAGCAATCATGCCATTTGTTAATAAAGACAGTTTTTTGTTGCTTTCTAATGTGGATGCATTTTCATTCTTTTCCTGACCCTTCCATATTGCCTGGAACCTCAAAGACAACAGTGGAAGGAGATACTTTTGTTTCTGATCTTAGGGACAAAGCATTTAGTCTTTCAGCATTAAATAAGCTGTACTGTTTTCACAATTCCACTTTATCATCTTGGTTGGCTAATGAACTAGGTATGTATTATGTTATTTTTATAATTGCTTTACTTTATAATATACATGTTTCACTTCTGTCTAATTCAAATGGAATGTCAATCCACGTACAGCTTAAGACTCTTTTAACAGTATGTTTCTTCCTCCTGATAAGTTTTATTATTACCACCTACACTGCTTTTGTTTTAAACATCCCATTATGTTTTAAGGAGATTTAAGTAACAATAATAAAAGTAATTTATATTTATCCACATAAATGGGTAAAGGTGTTCTTCATTTCTTTGTATAGATCTAGATTTCCATTTGGTATAGTTTTCCTCTTTTTACATTTCTTTTAACGTAAGTCTGCTGGTAATAAATTCTTTCCATTTTTGTCTATCTGGGAGAAGTCTTTACTTCACCTTTGCTTTTGAAATAAAATTTTAGATATTAACTTCTAGGTGAGTTTGCCACTCTGGCTGATTAGAATATGAATTATTCCTGGCCCTATTTCAACTCAAAGTATTGTTCCATCTATTCCTTTCATGTAGCTTGTTCTCCTAATACTACATTTACAAAATTTAGCACCTTCAGTGAAATATCATTAGGCTATTACATTACCATGTATACATCTAACAATTACTTTATAACAGATTATACCCTGTTGTGTTTCAAAAGAGTGGCAAGCAGGTTCTACACAGCACTGGTATATATAATTGTAACAGTTTTAAAATCTACTCTGCCTCTCCTCCACAACAGTACATGTACTATAAGGCCTATGGTTTGAAATATAAATCAATCAAATTAAACAAGCAATTAACAATGAGTAAGGAACCCAAGTATGAAAAGAAAGCTTTAAAGAGCCACCAATTTAGAAAGGAAAATTCCTTTTTAAGAAAAGTTGACATGAAATTCCTTCCTACAAAAAGCCTCATGTCAAAAATGCTGTTCCTTCTTCCTGGGATGTTCTCCTTTCTCTCCCAACTCTATTTATAATAATTCATTTCATACTAATAATTCAAGACTTGAACAATCAAAAAACTTTCTGTTGTTTTTACAGTATCCCAGAATGGCCATCACATTCTTCAATGACTAGGGAAAAAAAGTCCACATACTGCGATTTTTGGTCTTGTCATTTCATTCTCCCACCATTGCGTCACTTTTAGCTAAGCTGTAGGGTCTGCTTGCCTTTGTACACCCAGAGCCTAGAAGAGCACGTGGCAGTCATTCAATAAACATACGTTAAGGAAATAGAGCACGAGCAAATACTTACGCCTCTCTTCTTTTACTCTGAAGTAAGGTAAAAATAAGTATTTGAGACATGTCAATCTCAATAAATTACTTACTTTACTAATACAGGTAATTCGATTGTGGGAGGGAAATACACATCCTTAAGAATATTGCTCTTTTTGCTCAATTACTCCTCAGAAAGCTACCTTGCCCTCTCCCGCCAACATGATACATTCAGCCAGAGGGAAACAGCAAAACAATGCAACTTTATACAATTAAGAAAAATTAATCAATTAATAAGTGTAGATGATTTTAAAAAAAAATCCCACTGCTAAGACTGTTTATGTGCTTCATTTGTTTGTTTGTTAGCATGGTCTCACATCAATCTTCCAGGAACTGAGGTCAGCAAAGTTCACACACACGTTTCTGGTCAAGACATCTCTAACCACATATAGTGCTGCTTATGACCTTACTGAGCATACTTTTAGTTAAGAAGTAAAAACAGCATCATCACCACAAAAGCAAAAATCTATGACAAAAAACACCACATGGAACAAAGCCAAAACATTGTGAAGCCAAAAATCAACAAAACACTGAAAGCCACATAAACAAGGATTTCCTAGAGGTTCCCCAACCAAGGGATTTTATAAAGATACCAAATCCTAAGCCTGGTTTTGGTAGATCTGAGTGCTACCCAGAAATGTTTCATTTTAAACAGCCAAGGTGAACCTGATACAGGAAATTTAGGCTTACATTTGGAAACCTTCAGTGAGACTCAGTTCAAAAGCACAAATGAAATCTTAGTGGAAATCCCCAACAATACAAGTTTATTTAACACCATGTATTTTTCAATCAAGAAGAGCAAAATGGGAATGATGAGAGCAATTTTATTAAACAAATGGGGTTTAATAGGAATAGACTACAACATCTGCAATACTCAGGGTTGTATTGAGTTTACAATACAACGTAAATTTACAGAAGCAAAATTTGTTTTGCAGAAATATGTGTTATGTAGTCATTTTAATACCACGTCTTGATTCATTCCTTCAGCAACTTTGTGCTAAGGATAAAATATGAAGAAAACAAAGTGGTCCAAATTGAGCAGCCCTCATGGTGCTTACAAACCTTTTAGGTGCAGACAAGGCGCCAACAGGTAGGGCCAGAAAAGACCCTTACTCTCCTGCTGCGGGGGGAGCCTGTTTCCCCTGGGAGGACGCAGGGCCACCCTGTGGTCAAGGTGCCGACAGACAGGAGGGGCGGGGACAAGCACACTGAGGTAACACATTGTTACAGGTGAAACGGGCTCCTTTCTCCAATTATAGATGACGAGCGCTTAACAAGGAGGAAAGGAGAAACTAAGCCAGGAGAAGTAAAAGGGGAAAAATCAAAGAACAACAAAAAGAGAGAGAGAAACCAAAACTCCTGATTTCTAGACCAGGCTGAGTCAAGGACAAGGAGCTTGAAATCAGAGCTATCATGAAGTTCACAGTCCAAGCCCACACACAGCTGCTGTATTAAATTTCAGAATTAATATGCTGTCATACTTAATAATGTTTACATTTCAGCAAGGGCAAGCAAATCATTTACCTATATTTTCTTACTACACCTCTGACAGGATAAACAAAATGATCAGTCTCTCTAAGGGCTCAGGTATGTGGTAATACTGCCATTCAAATTCTACAGATCTCTTTTTATGTCAGTGATTTTGTTTTTTTTTTTTCCTGTCATCAGTGCCTAGAAAGTGTTCTATAAAAGCTGGATGAATGGGGGATGCAAGAATCAAGTCCAGAGACATACAGAAGCCAAAAGGAAGCAGCAAAGCCTCTTCTGGCTGATCTCCCCTTCCTGATGGGTTCAGAATCTCAGGAGCAGTAGTAGGGACACCCAGGGCTGACCCACATACAAAGAACATAGGGAACCGGCATTTACTCTGTAAGAAAAACAGCACAGAAACTAGAGCAAGTCCAAAGGATCAGGCCTAAGACAAAGGCAGGAATTAACAAGCTGACCAGCAGCGGACGGCAATCCGACTGGTCAGTGACTATCTCTTTAGATGGCCAAAAAGTCAGCATTTCCAAACAAGGGGAAGTTTTTATGGGGTGCCTGTGGCCTGTTCGGGTTCGGCTGGTAGAGCAAGTAAGGATGCCAAGATATACAGAATATCACCTTTCATTCTAAAGAGAGTTTTCAAGGCTAAGAAACCTTTAGTATAGCATTTCAACTACCATCAGTAAGGCCCTCGAGGCTAGGAGGCGAAAGGTATGTTTGTACACCCAGGGCCTAGGAGAGAGTCTGCCTCAGCCCTAAGATACCTGACAGAGACAAGGAGGTATCAACAAAGGAAGGAGGGAGGAGGTGCAGAGAATACTGCTCCAGAGCTCAGTAAAGTGTTTCAAAAAGGAGAATGTGAGTATCTGTGTCAAATGTTACCGACATCTGCCTTAAGCGGTGACCTTGACCAGGTGCTACATGCCTGCAGTCAGTGCCAGAAAGGAAAAGAAGTAGAGAATGAGTGTAGAGATAACACTTCTAAGGAGTTCTGCTTACTCGGAGGAGCAGGAAAAAGGTTCTCGAAGAGGGGCGTGACATTAGCATTTGCTATGGTTGCTGCTGCTGCTAAGTCGCTTCAGTCGTGTCTGATTCTGTGCTACCCCACAGACGGCAGCCCACCAGGCTTCTTCATCCCTGGGATTCTCCAGGCAAGAGTACTGGAGTGGGTTGCCATTTCCTTCTCCAATGCATGCATGCATACTAAGTCGCTTCAGCCGCGTCCGACTCCATGCGACCCTGTGGATAGCAGCCCACCAGGCTCCTCTGTCCCTGGGATTCTCTAGGCAAGGGTACTGGAGTGGGGTGCCATCTGCCGTGGTTACTTTTTGTTTTAAAGCTGAGAGCCCTGCAGCATGTCTCTGGCTGATGGAAATGATCGTGCAGGAGAGAACTGGAGCACCTGGACGGAACAACTGCTGGGGTGATGCCCAGGAGGAAGAATGGACAGGCTCCAGTGCCTACCAGAGAGGTGAAGTTAATCCACGCGAGTGGGGAGAAACAAAATGGATGGGGCACACGTGCACTCAGGTTAGTGCATGTGCCGGTGGGAACGTGTAGAAGTTTCTCAGGAAAATACCACTCATCATCAGTCTGCTGAGAATGAGGAAGGGGAAGTGTTGTGAACTTAAGAATGAGAAAGCAAGTATTAATTATCCAAACACGTGGGAAATGAGTGGACTCGGGAAACAGGAGGATTTCCAGCCAGCACTAAAGGCTCTCACGTAAGAGTACTGACGGTGACTTTTAAGTGAGTTAGCTAACACCCCGAGTGTGGGTGTGAAGGGACCTAGAAAAGAGAAGACAAAGCATGGGAGGAGTAAGATGCCTCTCTGTGCCTCTCTTTCAGAGAGAAGACCTGTAGGAATGAGCAGAAAATTAAGCAGTTTTCAGCCATTTACTTTTCTCCCTTTGATACACATATACATTTGAACCTTTCAGTGTTTACACAGTAACTAATGTCTATGCATATGTTTTAAAGCCCAGAAATAAAGAACTTACTTCAAGCTCACTGCCTATTTTTGAGGTGATGAAAATATTAAACTTATTCCCAATATTGCTTCTCTTATCACCATGTTGTTATTTTACTGAGACTCTATTACTTTTATTAAAAAAAAAAGAAAAAAACAAGATGAAAAATTTATAAATCTATGGTATAAAACAAAGCCAGAGTACCATGATATGTTAATATCTGCAGACAGATGGAAACCACACTCCAAATACTAGAAATCTTCACTATACAAATGCCTTAAATATAATTCATACTGATTCCCTGCCCCCAAGCTAATGATGGCAAGACTCGTTTAGTTCTGGTGGACACACTCTTCCCTCCTCTATTCTCCCTAATCTTGCCAAATGTATAGAAGACTCCCATCTCAGCCCAGGCCTGCCAACTAATTTCTTTCCTGGAGTTACCATCATGAAAAAGCTTGAGAAAAACCAGGGCAGGAAATATATCTATCCAGCATTAGATACAGCAAGAACCCCCTGTTCCAGGCAGAGCTACTTTGCCATTTGTTCTCAGATCCAACAACATCTACAAATGTTTCTAGTACTAGAAAGGGCTGAGAAGAACAGTTAAAAAAAAAAAAAAAAAAAAGTCCTACTGAGAAATACTCAGTAAATATAATTAGACTGAGAAATACTGAAGAAAATGGTCACCTCAAGATAAAATATAATTTTTTTAAAAAAAGATGGACTGTCTACTCCAGGTTTTAGGATGTGATCAATNAAAAAAAAAAAAAAAAAAAAAAAAAAAAAAAAAAAAGTCCTACTGAGAAATACTCAGTAAATATAATTAGACTGAGAAATACTGAAGAAAATGGTCACCTCAAGATAAAATATAATTTTTTTAAAAAAAGATGGACTGTCTACTCCAGGTTTTAGGATGTGATCAATGCCATATCCTAAATTACTTGCAACAGCTTATACTGGTTTGAAATGAAGATAGAATGTTTTCACCTTAACTTTATAATAAATCAGATCTGAAAGAAGTAGCAGCAGTAAGATTTACTCTATATCAGGTAAACATGTCTAAACTTAGCATTAGAACAGTATCACCCTCTCAAGTTCACGTCTAAAATTCGGTATACCTTCAATAAAACTTTACAAACAGAGCACACAAATCTAAGATTCTGTTTTAAATAATGGTTAATTACAAAATGGAAGTCTGTCCTCAATGCTGTTTGTCAATCATCTTTCCTGATGTCTTCAATCATCTTTCCTGATGTCTGCACGCTCAAACAAAATCTGCCAACAAAAGACTATGCTAACACCAAGATTATATAAAAAAATGGAACTTAAATACCAGCAAAAGTTAAGAAAGTATTTAAACAATTGTATTCCAGATGAGGGGTAAAGACTAAAGACCTAAATAACATAGCGTCTCCATTAACTTACATCTGATTTTGTTCCCCTCTCCCACAAAAAAGATGAGTGGCCAATATATACCAAAAAAATATATATTCTAAAAATCAAATGTTAAATAATTGGGTAAAGAACAAGTGAGTATAAATAAGCTTGCAACTAAATAGTAAAAACATTATTTTCCTTCAGGTTATTGGGCAGTTAGAGCTGCCCATGTGATTAACAGGACTTAGGCAAAATTCAAATACTGTCATTTAAATTAAAGTCCTTCTCCAAATGAGGTAATTCAGCATTAACACTGAATTAAGCTACCCGGGTGACCCAGATGGTAAAGAATACTCCTGCAGTGCAGGAGACCTGGGTTTGATCCCTGGGTTGGGGAGTCCCTTGGAGGAGGGCATGGGAACCCACTCCAGTATTCTTGCCTGGAGAATCCCATGGACAGAGGAGCCTGATGGACTACAGTCCACAGGGTTACAAAGAGTCAGACAGGACTGAGCAACTAAGCACAGCACAGGGGTAATTTTAAGAGTAACTAACTAAATTAGAGCTGCAGGTCTTACCTTAGAAATTATAATATGTGAATGGAGCTGGTATAAAATACCTGCAGGTTTACAGCCCACTGAAGTTCTATGTAATATGTAAAAATTTAATATCCCCAAATCTACTTCCTTTTAATTTGTCACCTGTTACAGTACTCCTATCAAATCCAGTGTGCCACACTTAGCACAGTGTTTTTGATCACAGCACTTTCTCATTAAATATAGCTGTTCACTTACATAATTACAAATAACTGGTTTCCCAAGAGCAAAACCCTCTCACCTGTCTCTGATGATCCAGATCTGCTTTATTACCAATTAAAATCATTGGAAACTCATCACGATCCTTTACTCTGAGAATCTGTCTTTGAAACTTATAGATTTCTTCAAAACTAAAAACAAAAACAAATTCATTAATTTGGTCAAATATCAGAATTCAGACTCCCCTGCCCTAAATCTCCCTTAAGACAGATTTAGTACTTTCTTACTTTTCCTTTTCCTATACAAACAAGAATGCAAATTTAATGAACAGTGATCTAGACATGAACAGGAGAGATCTACAGTTAAATATTGATACAAACCTGCCTCTATCTGTGACTGAAAAGACCAAAAGGAAACCCTCGCCAGTCCTCATATACTGTTCTCTCATAGCTCCAAATTCTTCTTGTCCCGCTGTATCCAGAACTAAAGAAAAAAAAAACAAGAAATGTAATGATGTTCATGTGTTCATCTCACAAAAATGGCTCCCTCACATGGACAGGCCCAGTTAATGTGAATCCTTGGGAAAATATCACACTTGGTATAATTTTTTAAACAGCATTCCACTTTTAGTGCTTTACGCTAAAGACAAATGCATTCTAATGGCAGATAGTCGCAGAGTTATCTTCATCAGTGCAGGTTGATTTCGTAGTTAGAATACATTAGCATAGCAATGACAAGGTTAAAAATATCAAATCCATATAGGCAGACAGAGTCAGATAACCTCTGAAGTCACTTGGATGTTTACCTCTTCTATGAAAAGAACTGAAAAAGATACTTGTAAATTCAAGAAGGAAATGCTGGTGCACCCCACCCCCCCCAATACCATACTGAATGTACAGGTGCTGAGGTATTCATTGATCTCTGTGAATAAAAGAATCATACAAGTTAAAAGAACAGCCCTTTCTCTTGTGGAGTGGAATGTTTAGCCAAGCACAAAACACTATTTGCTAAGGCCTCTGTGCTATAAACTCTAAGCAAGTTAGCAAATACCGAAGCTTTTCTATATTTACTTCACCCATTTTGGCCTTCATCAAAATGCAGGAAGAGCCAAAAACTCGTTTGTTTTTTTTTCCAAATGTCCCAATAAAAACAACTCTAACAAGTCACAGTGACATGACTAATTTTACCTGCTCTCAATCCAGTTACTGTTTTACATTAAATTGCCCAACATGTAGATTCATCGATTAAAACTAATGAAAAAGATGAACTTATATTCAAGATCATCTAACATATCCACTGTAGTTATTTAACCTAGTAAAAAATCAAAGTTTACTTTAAAAAATATGATATGTAAACCGTCAAATAAAGGAAGATTACTTACTGTCTAGCCGGGCCGCCCGGTCATCTATCACACACTGCTTTGTGTAGGAATCCTCGATGGTTGGATCATAATCCGTTACAAAATAAGACTGTAAGAAAAATACCATAATTTTAAAATTTATGCTTACTTGCCCAAGTACCAACATAACTTTACCTAGAACTCAAAATATTTTCACTGTATTAAAGTGTATCCTACTATGTCAGTTCCCTATTGAATGAAATCTAGTCACAGCAGCTTCCAAGTGGAGAAAGGGTACTAAACATCTCTGAATTTTCACATCTGAAACATGTAAGAAGATTGTAAAAGCTCTACTGCAGTTTTTTTCCATTTTTCGTAATTAACTTATATACACCTAAAACTAGATCTCAAGTTCTAGGAAAACTAGAAACACACCTATAGTTGTAATTCAGGTCTATCTCCAACCCAAAGGCAGGCATCAGTCCTTATAACAAACTGTAACAGTTTTGGAACAAAAGAGACAACACAAAGTCTGCCTGCTTCAGTGCCTGATTGTCTCTTTACTTTTCTCACACCTTGTCTTAGTTCCCTTTCAGTTGCCTTGTGTATTACCCTAAAGGACATGATTTCAGGATTTTTTTTTTTTAATCTGCATGAATCTCAAACTTATTCTTTCACTGGTATTTTTGTTAGTTTTCCAACTATTTCCTCTTCTGTTAGCAAAGCCACCCAACCATCACCTTATGAAGTCATCACCAAAAAGAGGGCAGTTAAGGCAGCAGAGGAAGAAGGGAGGAGTCCTAGCAAATCACTTAATGTTTGATTATTACATTTCACAATCTTTTGAAAAGATTTTAAAAAGAAACCAGAAACACGCATCTAAAAGACAACTGATTTCCCCCTTCATCCAGAAGGGCACTACCTAGGACACCGATGTCAGTTCTGAGTGTCTCCCTTACTCCCCGTCTTGACTGACCTCTTCAAAGACTATTTTGCCACTAACTCATCACAAAATCTGAGGGATGATTTGGAGGAAGGAAGCTTAACACCAGAAATGAGCACTGAAGGTGTTCGGTCATTCTACAAGCAAAGGCTTCTGGAAACTGGACCTGCTGGCTCCAGGGACACATCGTTCTGAAGAGACAACTCCTACATGGTGAGCTGTGCACAAACCAAAAAGCTACTTAAAAGTAAATAAAGAACACTCTCAACAGGGCAGCCCTCGTATGGGGGCGGAGGGGGAGGGGGCAGGGACTAACCTGCTTGCTACCCTGACTTTACATATTTATTTTAATTTTGAGTGATACTTCCTATTTTTTATTTGTATTTTTGGAGTAACTTTAGTTATATGGAATTTAGCCGTAATTCTATTTCCCTTTTGGTGGCTTCATTTAAATGATCAAATTGCCAACATCAGTTTGATCATCAAAAAAGCAAGAGAGTTCCAGAAAAACATCATCTTCTGCTTTATTGACTACAACAAGCCCTTTGACTGTGTGGATCACAATAAACTGTGGAAAATTATTAATAACATGGGAATACCAGACCACCTGACCTGCCTCCTGAGAAATTTGTATGCAGGTCAAGAAGCAACAGTTAGAACTGGACATGGGACAACAGACTGGTTCCAAATTGGGAAAGGAGTATGTCACGGCTGTTTATTGTCACCCTGCTCATTTAACTTATATGCAGAGTACATCATGAGAAATGCTGGGCTGGAAGAAGCACAAGCTGGAATCAAGACTGCCAAGACAAATATCAATAACCTCACATATGCAGATGACACCACTCTTATGGCAGAAGGCAAAGAACTAAAAAGTCTCTTGATGAGAGTGAAAGAGGAGAGTGAAAAAGTTGGCTTAAAATTCAACATTCAGCATTCAGCATTCAGAACACTAAGATCATGGCATCTGGTCCCATCACTTCATGCAAATAGATGGGGAAACAATAGCAACAGTGAAAGACTTGATTTTCTTGGGTTCCAAAATCACTGCAGATGGTGACTGTAGCCATGAAATTAAAAGACTCTTACTCCTTGGAAGAAAAGCTATGACCAACTTAGACAGCATATTAAAAAGCAGAGACATTACTTTACCAACTAAGGTCCATCTAGTCAAAGCTGTGGTTTTTCCAGTAGTCATGTATGGATGTGAGAGTTGGACTACAAAGAAACTGAACGTTGAAGAATTGATGCTTTTGAACTGTGGTGTTGGAGAAGACTCTTGAGAGTCCCTTGGACTGCAAGGGGATCCAACCAGTCCATCCTAAAGGAGATCAGTCCTGAATATTCATTGGAAGGACTGATGCTTAAGCTGAAACTCCAATACTTTGGCCACCTGATATAAGAACTGGCTCATTTGAAAAGACCTTGGTGCTGGGCAAGACTGAAGGTGGGAGGGAAAGAGGGACAACAGAGGATGAGATGGTTGGATGGTATCACCAACTCAATGGACAGGAGTCTGAGTAAGCTCCAGGGGTTGGTGATGGATAGGAAAGCCTGCCATGTGCAGTCCATAGGGTCACAAACAGTCGGACATGATTGTGCGACTGAACTGAACTGATTTTTTTTTTTAATTACCAACAGGAAGGGCTTTGAGTAGAAAGCCATTTCCATCACCACCCCAACCCCATTTTAAAATAAACAGATATCAAAACAATCTTTCAACGGACTCTCTGGAACCCACACCTCTTCTAAAAGTAAATACAATATTCTTTGTACCCACTATTCTAAACACAGAAAGCAGTCTTTCACCAAACAACCTGGAAACCTTAAGTTTCCTGAAACATGTTTCTCCATAGTAACCTGACACTTCCTGCCATGCTTTCATCTTGTAAAACCTAAGCTTCATTGACGACTCCCAAGTTATCCCTTAACGTGCCAAAATGACCCTCCCAATTTGTCTGAAAACACAATGGACAAATAGTAAGTTTACTTTTTTCAAATGTCAAGTCAAGTACGATAGCTCAAATTCTTCCACTCTGATGGGTTTCTTTGCACGTGATACCAAATTAAGAAAATAACACATATAGAGGACTGTTGGTTTAAGCAACAACTGAGGGTAATTGTTTTTCCTTTCTGTGACTATGGAAGTTACATATTTTCTTTAGATGTCTTGGCTCTTGAAATACAATCTTAATGTTATAAGAATTTTGCCTCTTCACCAAGACTGGCATGCATTTATTCCACTCATTAATGTTTAATATAAGTTAACTGTTGCAATTTCTGGATATTTAGGTCTACATTTCATCTTTGCTATGTCCTATTTTCAAAATTTGCAGACATTGCTATATATAGATTTTAAAGAACCATTTTCACTAAAAGCATCATCGCCCCTCATAAGAGATCCATCTTAAGGAACATTACTCTGTTACATAACCAAAGACTTATTTCCCTCTCACAATTCTAATAAGCCACAGGTCATAATGCCCCTAAAAATAGCATTCATCCTGTGCAGGTAGGAAAGATAAATCATCACCTCCTATCCCAAAGCCTTAATATTTTTGTTACTTAAACTTGGGTCCCAGATATTTGAGGAAGCAGATCACCAACAGGAGATCAGTCTCTGGTGATGGACAGTGCTGGATTTAATTCTAACTCTACTACTTTCTAGCTATGGAACCTAAGGCAAATTACCTGTTTAACCTTCAGCATCTGTAAAACAGGACAGTAACCCAACCCCATGGAGTAGATAAAATGAAGTAATGAATATAAAGTGCCAACACATGCTGATGACTAATTAAGTGTTGGTCAGCGTATTGTTCTGCCATGTGGTTAAATGGTATGAACTAGAGTTTTTATTCAGCTGAAAAGATGCCCTAATACCAGGAATGGCTATTGTAATTCCAATCCTAGTTATACCACAGACTAGACTTGTTTTCCAAAATGCTGTGAATCAAGATAAAAGCTCCCCATCTGAAGATCTGGAAATATTTCTTTGGATTTGAGCAGTAATTACACAAGTATATATAATACATATGTAAAAACTCATCAAGCTGTACATTTAAGATATGTGCATTTTGTATGTATACAAACTATTCCTCTATACAATATATTAATGGTTCCCCGTTGCTTCTAGGAATCAGCACTTTCTTTACACAGTTCACAAGGCTCTCCAGTTTGATGTGTGTTGTTCACCAAAGTGCTATTCTTCACTACCTGAATCCCTTCTGCTGATTGTTCTTGCTCTTGGTTTCATTCACTTGTTCAACAATCATTTATGGGGCATCCCTGGTGGCTCAGATGGTAAAGAATCCACCTGCAACGCAGGAGACCTGGGTTCGATCCCTAGGTTGGGAAGATCCCCTGGAGGAGGGCATGGCAACCCACTCCAGCATTCTTGCCTGGAGAATCCCCACGGACAGAGGAGCCCGGCAGGCTATGGTCCACTGGGCTGCAAAGAGCTGGACATGACTGAGCGACTAAGCACAGCACAGGGACAAGGTCCCTACTTTCACAGAACCCACTGCTTTTTACACACCTAGCAGCTGTGTTGTAACTGGGACAAGGGGAATGGGGAGTATTAAAGGTATTGGCCAAAGAACAGAAATTAGCACGAAATGCCAGGAATATGAGTGTTCAGAAGGCAACCAAGTGTAAGCAGTTAATGCTGCAGGAATACATAGTAACTATGTGTACTTTCACTTATACAGGCCCAGCAATTTGCCCAAAGAGAAAACAGTGTCTCCCCTGAGGCTGAAAAAAGTTACCAACAGCCCAAGATGGATATTTTGTAGCACAAAACAAGGCGAAAAAACACAGTGTTGCATTGTGGAAGACAGCAAGGCTCCGGAAAGGGCAGGAAAGGACAGTGGACTGTTCAGCCCACTGAAGGAGGAATGAGAGTCACGGGTGCAGAAAGTAGTATGCTTTCCTGAAATCCCAGGAAAGCATGCATGGAGAAGGATCCCAACTAGAAAGCAAGGAATACCTCTTTTCAATAGGTGGGATGCCTTCCAGGTAGTAAGAAGGGCAAATGTGAACCTAAGTCTCTTTAAGGTTGCGTGGAGTTATGGAGAAAAGCTTAAGATTGGGGAAGCTGTCCCATTCAGACAGGGAGATTTTCCCTGATAAAATATGGTCTGAGCAGGACAGTCCAAAGCGTAACAAACAGTGATAGCTAGGAATGCTTTTCCTGCTGCGCAATAAATAGAAGCTCCACTCAGCTTAAGAGAACTGCCACGTCATTCTTTTCCCACTCAAATGAGCTGCTTTAAGGAAGATAAGGAGGGCCCGGGAGGAAAGAAAATAAGGCGATGTAACTTCTACAGTTAGTGGCAAGAGTGACAACGCACTCTCCAGGCACCAAGGTCCTGGTGAAAATGCAATTCCCAAACACTGCCACAGAGCGGTGCCTGGTCTACACCCTGGGATGGGTAATGAATTTCCTGGAGTTTCTGGGAAACACAGAAAACCCAGCTCACTGGTTAAAGTCCAGTGCGGTTAGACCTAAGGTGTCACTGGGGAGCTGTAAACAAATGACAGGGCATTTCAGAACACAGCAGGATTCTTAGGAGTCCTCTAAACTCACAGGGTACAGAAAGAGGAGGGTAAAGGGAGAGAGTAGGGGAAGGAAACTGGTTAAACAGTATGGGAAAGCCTTGACAACTCCTGAATCTGGGTAATGTGTATACAAGAATATACTATACTGATCACTATGTAATTATACATTGCATAGATAAGTAAACATTTTTTTAAAATCTGGTGGTAGCACGTTAAGTACTACAAGCAGGGTTTAATCAAAGGAAGAATATACTAGATCCTTTTTAATCCTAAGCTTTCACCTCACTCTACTCAAGATCAACTAACTCACCTAGAAACCTGATTTTTTTTTTTTTTTTGGTCAGAATATCTTGCAGTTCTCTTTATATACATATATATTTTTTCTCTTTTACTGTCCATCATTCCTTCAACCCGACTGGAATACAAGCTCTATGAGGACAGATTTTTGTCAGAGGTAGAGTGGACTTGCCTAATGTTTAAAGAGCAAATGAATCCAGGACTAAAATCAAGTTTCCAGGCTTTCTGGCCAACACGCCTGCTCTACTCACCCTCTCTGGAGGTAAAGCCCACTCGTTCTCATCCTCCATTCCTGCCTCCACTGCTCCCATTAAAAAAAAAAAAAAATGATATATCCTCAATCAATAACAGGAGTCATCATTTATTAAGCATCTGCTATGTGACATGCAGTTTAAAAATAATACACATAAACTTTTCCTAAAGATTCTTCAGACATGTATTTTCCTCTTAAATTTTTAAGTGAGGCACAGAATTACCTTTTCCAGGTCACCCAGCTAGCTAATAAGGAGAACTACGATTTAAGTTCAGGTCTTATCCTAACGAATGCTTTAGAATTCTTGCTATTTAATATAATTCATAAGATTTCAAATCTTTTATTCCTTTATTGGCCTATAAAACAAGGAGTAAACGTGCCAGGAAAAATATGAAACAAGGAACATCGAGACTAACAACTACATGGTTCCATTTTTTCCTTTCTTGCGGTCCTGCTCACCTCCGCCCTGCCCCTCAAGGGGCACCCAGCCTCATGAAACAAGCTAGACACAAAATTCTGTGGTTCTCTGTTCCCCTCCACTTTAAAAAGTCATTACTTCTAGCCTTAAAACCTGTACTGTTTTTTTTTAAATAATGATAAACCCAAACATGAGGTTTCATGAGGGCTTGCTTTCTACTAATACATGCATTTATATAAAAAGTCTTTCCTGGAGGCACAAGATGAGAAGAAAATGTATGGGCTATGGTGTTTGAGAGAACTGACACTCAAACACAGATGCTATTCTACTTTCCTTGATTAACATCTCTAAGGCCCATTTTCTCAACAGAAGAGAGTTGAGAACAAGGCTAATTTAAGGAGGGCATGTTCCAGGGCCCACTTCAGGGTAAGGGAAAAGGCAAACCAGAAAGGAAGGGGTGAGGGCTGCTCAGAGCTGCCCCGGGGACTGGAGACCGCGATCACCAGTGAGGCCGTGTGTGCCGCTCTCCTCTTCCTGCTTATCCCGGCCCACTGCGCCAAGGATCCTGATGTGTAGGGAGGCAGAAGGGTGAAGTGGCAGGAGCTGGAGGTGCAAGTGAGACAGACCAGAATACAGTGCTATCCCCTTCACCAGCTGTGGGAAACTGGAGCACCTCATTTAACCTGCCTGAACCTCAGTTTCCTTGACTGTAAGATGGGAATACTAACCGAAGCCCAAACCACTTACTTTCTTTTGCAAGGCCTCCAACTCTCTAACCAGAAAATGACCTCAATATGCTCTGAATTCCTCTTACCCTTTAAGGTGATGATAGTTTCGATTTTTCCAAATTTGAATATTCTGTCTTACTGTTAAACGTTGTGATTTGGAAATATATATATCAAGCTTTATGTATACCATGTAATTGGTACTTACAATTTCCTAATTGCTCATCTTTTCATGTTTGTGTATATGTGTGTTAGTCGCTCTGTCATGTCTGACTCTTTGCAGCTCCATGGACTGTAGCCCACCAGGCTCCTCTGTCCATGAAATTCTCCAGGCAAGAAAACTGGAGTGGGTAGCCATTCCCTTCTCCAGGTGATTGTCCCAACCCAGGAACTGAACCTGGATCTCCTGCATTGCAGGCAGATTCTTTAGCACCTGAGCCACCAAGGAAACCCAGTATATACGAATATGTGTATATATGGATGTATAAATGAAACACTGAGCTAATAAACTCAGTATGTTATAAGCAGAAAACTTTCTTCAAAGCCCTTCTGTGGGTAGGCTTTTCCTTGCAATTTAATGAGATCTGAGGTAAATCTCCTAATTTTTTCTAATTATTCTTCAATTATAAATGCTTTTCAGTTACTTTCAGCCCAAAGAACATCTTGATTTCAATAATTAAGGTGGCCAGTTGGCAAGCGAAAAGATGTTCAATATCACTAATTATTAGAGAAATGCAAATCAAAAATACAACAAGGTACCACTTCACACCAGTTGGAATGGTCATCATTAAAAAGTTTACAAATAACAACTACTGGAGAGGTGTGAAGAAAAGGGAAACTTCCCATACTGTTGGTTGGAATGTAAGTTGTTACAGCACTGTCAAAACAGTATGGAGGTTACCCAGAAAACTAAAAATAGAATTACCATGTGATCCAGCAATCCTAGGAATATACACGGACAAAACTATAATTCAAAAAGATACGTGCATTCTTATGTTTATAGCAACACTATTCATGAGAGCCAAAAAACACAGAAATGACCTAAATGTCCATCAACAGGTGAATGAATAAAGAAGATGAAGTACATACATACAATGGAATACTACTTGGCCATAAGAAAGAACGCCACGTGCAGCAACATGAACACAACTAGAGACTACAGCACTAAGTGAAGTAAGCCAGAAAGAGAAGGACAAATACCATGTGACATCACGTATACGTGGAATCTAAGATAGGGCACAAACGAAGCTATCTACGAAACAGAAATAGGGGCTTCAACGGTGGTTTCAGTGGCTAAGACTCGGAGCTCCCAATGCAGGTGGCCCAGGTTCCATCCCTGGTCAGGGAACTAGATCCCACATGCCACAACTAAGAACTTCACTCTCATGGTGCAATGAAGATCGAAGGTCCTGTGTGCCACAATTAATACCCTGTGTAGCCAAATAAATAAAATATTAAAAAAAAAAAAAAACCAGAAACAGACTCAGAGACTATAGACTCGTGAATGCCAAATGGGGGCAGGAGAAGGGCTGGGAATCTGACGTTGGAAGATACACTGTTACATTCAGAATGGGTCAACAAGGTCCCAAAGTATAGCATAGGAAACTATATTCAATATCCTATGAAATCATAACTTGATGTTCACTCAGTCATGTTGGATTTTTTGCAACCCCATGGACTGCAGCACACAGGTTTCCCTAACCATCACCAACTCCCCGAGCTTGCTCAAACTCATGTCCATTGAGACAATGATGCCACTCAGTCATCTCATCCCCTTCTCCTGCCTTCAATCTTTCCCAGCATCAGGGTCTTTTCTAATGAGTCAGCTCTTCCCATCAGGTGGCCAAAGTACTGGAGCTTCAGGCTCAGTATGAGTCCTTCCAATGAATATTCAGGATTGATTTCCTTAAGGATTAACTGGTTTGATCTCTTTGCAGTCCAAGGGACTCTCAAGAGTCTTCTCCAGCACCATAGTTCCAAAGCATCAATTCTTAGGTGCTCAGCCTTCTTTAGGGTCCAACTCTCACATCCATACATGACTACTGGAAAAATCGTAACTTTGACTAGACGGATTGTTGTTGGTAATGTGTCTACTTTTTAATATGCTGTCTAGGTTGGTCATAGCTTTTCCTCCAAGGAGCAAGTGTCTTTTCATTTCAAATCTGCAGTGATTTTGGAGCCCAAGAAAATAAAGTTCATCACTGTTTCCATTGTTTCCCCATCTATTTGACATGAAGTGATGGGACTGGAGGCCATGTTCTTACTTTTTTGAACATTGAATTTTAAACCAACTTTTTCACTCTCCTGTTTCATCAAGAAATTCTCTAGTTCTTCACTTTGTACCATAAGGGTGGTGTCATCTGCATATCTGAAGTTATTGATATTTCTCCTGGCAATCTTGATTCCAGCTTGTGCTCATCCAGCCCAGCATTTCACATGATGTTCTTTGCATATAAGTTAAATAAGCAGGGTGACAATATACAGCCTTGATGTACTCCTTTCCCAATTTGGAACCAGTCCATTTTTTCTTGACCTGCATACAGATTTCTCAGGAAGCAGGTAAAGTGGCCTGGTATTTCCATCTCTTGAAGAATTTTCCACAGTTTCTTATGATTCACACAGTCAAAGGCTTTAGTGTAGTCAATGAAGCAGAAGTAGATGTTTTTCTGGAATTCTCTTGCTTTTTCTGTGACCCAACAGATGTTGGCAATTTGATCTCTGGTTCCTCTGCCTTTTCTAAATTCAGCTTGAACATTTGGAAGTTCTCAGTCCATGTATTGTTGAAGCCTAGCTTGGAGAATTTTGAGCATTACTTCGCTAGCACGTAAAATAAGTGCAACTGTGAGGTAGTCTGAATATTCTTTGGCATTGTCTTTCTTTGGGATTAAAATGAAAACTGACTTTTTCCAGTCCTGTGGCCACTGCAGAGTTTTCCAAATTTGCTGGCATATTGAGTGAAGCACTTTCACAGCATCATCTTTTAGGATTTGAAATCGATTAGCAAGAATTCTGTCACCTCCACTAACTTTGTTCGTAGGGATGCTTCCTAAGGCCCACTTGACTTCGCACTTTCAGATGTCTGGCTCTAGGTGAGTGATCACACCATTGTGGTTATCTGGGTCATTAAGATCTTTGTTATATAGGTCTTCTGTGTATTCTTGTGACCTCTTAGTATCTTCTGCTTCTGTTAGGTCCATACCATTTCTATCCTTTATTGTGCCCATCTTTGCATGANAATTACCTTTTCCAGGTCACCCAGCTAGCTAATAAGGAGAACTACGATTTAAGTTCAGGTCTTATCCTAACGAATGCTTTAGAATTCTTGCTATTTAATATAATTCATAAGATTTCAAATCTTTTATTCCTTTATTGGCCTATAAAACAAGGAGTAAACGTGCCAGGAAAAATATGAAACAAGGAACATCGAGACTAACAACTACATGGTTCCATTTTTTCCTTTCTTGCGGTCCTGCTCACCTCCGCCCTGCCCCTCAAGGGGCACCCAGCCTCATGAAACAAGCTAGACACAAAATTCTGTGGTTCTCTGTTCCCCTCCACTTTAAAAAGTCATTACTTCTAGCCTTAAAACCTGTACTGTTTTTTTTTAAATAATGATAAACCCAAACATGAGGTTTCATGAGGGCTTGCTTTCTACTAATACATGCATTTATATAAAAAGTCTTTCCTGGAGGCACAAGATGAGAAGAAAATGTATGGGCTATGGTGTTTGAGAGAACTGACACTCAAACACAGATGCTATTCTACTTTCCTTGATTAACATCTCTAAGGCCTATTTTCTCAACAGAAGAGAGTTGAGAACAAGGCTAATTTAAGGAGGGCATGTTCCAGGGCCCACTTCAGGGTAAGGGAAAAGGCAAACCAGAAAGGAAGGGGTGAGGGCTGCTCAGAGCTGCCCCGGGGACTGGAGACCGCGATCACCAGTGAGGCCGTGTGTGCCGCTCTCCTCTTCCTGCTTATCCCGGCCCACTGCGCCAAGGATCCTGATGTGTAGGGAGGCAGAAGGGTGAAGTGGCAGGAGCTGGAGGTGCAAGTGAGACAGACCAGAATACAGTGCTATCCCCTTCACCAGCTGTGGGAAACTGGAGCACCTCATTTAACCTGCCTGAACCTCAGTTTCCTTGACTGTAAGATGGGAATACTAACCGAAGCCCAAACCACTTACTTTCTTTTGCAAGGCCTCCAACTCTCTAACCAGAAAATGACCTCAATATGCTCTGAATTCCTCTTACCCTTTAAGGTGATGATAGTTTCGATTTTTCCAAATTTGAATATTCTGTCTTACTGTTAAACGTTGTGATTTGGAAATATATATATCAAGCTTTATGTATACCATGTAATTGGTACTTACAATTTCCTAATTGCTCATCTTTTCATGTTTGTGTATATGTGTGTTAGTCGCTCTGTCATGTCTGACTCTTTGCAGCTCCATGGACTGTAGCCCACCAGGCTCCTCTGTCCATGAAATTCTCCAGGCAAGAAAACTGGAGTGGGTAGCCATTCCCTTCTCCAGGTGATCGTCCCAACCCAGGAACTGAACCTGGATCTCCTGCATTGCAGGCAGATTCTTTAGCACCTGAGCCACCAAGGAAACCCAGTATATACGAATATGTGTATATATGGATGTATAAATGAAACACTGAGCTAATAAACTCAGTATGTTATAAGCAGAAAACTTTCTTCAAAGCCCTTCTGTGGGTAGGCTTTTCCTTGCAATTTAATGAGATCTGAGGTAAATCTCCTAATTTTTTCTAATTATTCTTCAATTATAAATGCTTTTCAGTTACTTTCAGCCCAAAGAACATCTTGATTTCAATAATTAAGGTGGCCAGTTGGCAAGCGAAAAGATGTTCAATATCACTAATTATTAGAGAAATGCAAATCAAAAATACAACAAGGTACCACTTCACACCAGTTGGAATGGTCATCATTAAAAAGTTTACAAATAACAACTACTGGAGAGGTGTGAAGAAAAGGGAAACTTCCCATACTGTTGGTTGGAATGTAAGTTGTTACAGCACTGTCAAAACAGTATGGAGGTTACCCAGAAAACTAAAAATAGAATTACCATGTGATCCAGCAATCCTAGGAATATACACGGACAAAACTATAATTCAAAAAGATACGTGCATTCTTATGTTTATAGCAACACTATTCATGAGAGCCAAAAAACACAGAAATGACCTAAATGTCCATCAACAGGTGAATGAATAAAGAAGATGAAGTACATACATACAATGGAATACTACTTGGCCATAAGAAAGAACGCCACGTGCAGCAACATGAACACAACTAGAGACTACAGCACTAAGTGAAGTAAGCCAGAAAGAGAAGGACAAATACCATGTGACATCACGTATACGTGGAATCTAAGATAGGGCACAAACGAAGCTATCTACGAAACAGAAATAGGGGCTTCAACGGTGGTTTCAGTGGCTAAGACTCGGAGCTCCCAATGCAGGTGGCCCAGGTTCCATCCCTGGTCAGGGAACTAGATCCCACATGCCACAACTAAGAACTTCACTCTCATGGTGCAATGAAGATCGAAGGTCCTGTGTGCCACAATTAATACCCTGTGTAGCCAAATAAATAAAATATTAAAAAAAAAAAAAAANCGAAGCTATCTACGAAACAGAAATAGGGGCTTCAACGGTGGTTTCAGTGGCTAAGACTCGGAGCTCCCAATGCAGGTGGCCCAGGTTCCATCCCTGGTCAGGGAACTAGATCCCACATGCCACAACTAAGAACTTCACTCTCATGGTGCAATGAAGATCGAAGGTCCTGTGTGCCACAATTAATACCCTGTGTAGCCAAATAAATAAAATATTAAAAAAAAAAAAAAACCAGAAACAGACTCAGAGACTATAGACTCGTGAATGCCAAATGGGGGCAGGAGAAGGGCTGGGAATCTGACGTTGGAAGATACACTGTTACATTCAGAATGGGTCAACAAGGTCCCAAAGTATAGCATAGGAAACTATATTCAATATCCTATGAAATCATAACTTGATGTTCACTCAGTCATGTTGGATTTTTTGCAACCCCATGGACTGCAGCACACAGGTTTCCCTAACCATCACCAACTCCCCGAGCTTGCTCAAACTCATGTCCATTGAGACAATGATGCCACTCAGTCATCTCATCCCCTTCTCCTGCCTTCAATCTTTCCCAGCATCAGGGTCTTTTCTAATGAGTCAGCTCTTCCCATCAGGTGGCCAAAGTACTGGAGCTTCAGGCTCAGTATGAGTCCTTCCAATGAATATTCAGGATTGATTTCCTTAAGGATTAACTGGTTTGATCTCTTTGCAGTCCAAGGGACTCTCAAGAGTCTTCTCCAGCACCATAGTTCCAAAGCATCAATTCTTAGGTGCTCAGCCTTCTTTAGGGTCCAACTCTCACATCCATACATGACTACTGGAAAAATCGTAACTTTGACTAGACGGATTGTTGTTGGTAATGTGTCTACTTTTTAATATGCTGTCTAGGTTGGTCATAGCTTTTCCTCCAAGGAGCAAGTGTCTTTTCATTTCAAATCTGCAGTGATTTTGGAGCCCAAGAAAATAAAGTTCATCACTGTTTCCATTGTTTCCCCATCTATTTGACATGAAGTGATGGGACTGGAGGCCATGTTCTTACTTTTTTGAACATTGAATTTTAAACCAACTTTTTCACTCTCCTGTTTCATCAAGAAATTCTCTAGTTCTTCACTTTGTACCATAAGGGTGGTGTCATCTGCATATCTGAAGTTATTGATATTTCTCCTGGCAATCTTGATTCCAGCTTGTGCTCATCCAGCCCAGCATTTCACATGATGTTCTTTGCATATAAGTTAAATAAGCAGGGTGACAATATACAGCCTTGATGTACTCCTTTCCCAATTTGGAACCAGTCCATTTTTTCTTGACCTGCATACAGATTTCTCAGGAAGCAGGTAAAGTGGCCTGGTATTTCCATCTCTTGAAGAATTTTCCACAGTTTCTTATGATTCACACAGTCAAAGGCTTTAGTGTAGTCAATGAAGCAGAAGTAGATGTTTTTCTGGAATTCTCTTGCTTTTTCTGTGACCCAACAGATGTTGGCAATTTGATCTCTGGTTCCTCTGCCTTTTCTAAATTCAGCTTGAACATTTGGAAGTTCTCAGTCCATGTATTGTTGAAGCCTAGCTTGGAGAATTTTGAGCATTACTTCGCTAGCACATAAAATAAGTGCAACTGTGAGGTAGTCTGAATATTCTTTGGCATTGTCTTTCTTTGGGATTAAAATGAAAACTGACTTTTTCCAGTCCTGTGGCCACTGCAGAGTTTTCCAAATTTGCTGGCATATTGAGTGAAGCACTTTCACAGCATCATCTTTTAGGATTTGAAATCGATTAGCAAGAATTCTGTCACCTCCACTAACTTTGTTCGTAGGGATGCTTCCTAAGGCCCACTTGACTTCGCACTTTCAGATGTCTGGCTCTAGGTGAGTGATCACACCATTGTGGTTATCTGGGTCATTAAGATCTTTGTTATATAGGTCTTCTGTGTATTCTTGTGACCTCTTAGTATCTTCTGCTTCTGTTAGGTCCATACCATTTCTATCCTTTATTGTGCCCATCTTTGCATGACATGTTCCCTCGGCATGTCTAATTTTCTTGACGAGATCTCTAGTCTTTCTCATTCTATTGTTTTACTCTATTTCTTGTATTGATCACTTAGGAAGGTTTTATTATCTCTGTGTGTCTGTGGAACTGCTTGCTCTTCTGTGAACCCATCTGCATTCAGACGGGTTGATCTTTCCTTTTCTCCTTTGCCTTTTGCTTCTCTTCTTTTCTCAGCTATTTGTAAGGCCTCCTCAGACAATCACTTTGCCTTTTTGCACTTCATTTTCTTGGCAATAGTTTTGATCACTGCCTCCTGTATAACATTATGAATCTCTGTCCATCATTCTTCAGGCATTCTGTCTATCAGATCTAATCCCTTGAATCTATTTGTCACTTCCATTGTACAATCATAAGGGATTTGATTTAGGTCATACCTGAATGGCCTAGTGGTTTTCCCCACTTTCGTCAATTTAAGTCGGAATTTTGCAATAAGGAGTTTATGATCTCAGCACAATCAGCTCCCGGTCTTGTTTTTGCTGACTGTATAGAGCTTCTCCATCTTCAGCTGCAAAGAATATAGCCAATCTGATTTCAGTATTGACCATCTGGTGACGGCCATGTGTAAAGTCACCTCTTATGTTGTTGGAAGAGGGTGTGAAATCATAATGGAAAAGAATATTTAAAAAAGAATGTATGTGTATATATGAGTCACTCTGCTATAGAGCGGATTGTCACAACACTGTACATGAATTATACTTCAATTTCAAAATCTGGAAGAAAATAAATTTAGATGTCTAGCACAACATCTTGGGCTTCTCTGGCAGCTCAGTGGTAAAGAATCCACCTGCCAATTCAGGAGATGTGAGTTTGACCCCTAGGTCAGGAAGGTCCCCTGGAAAAGGAAAGAGCAATCCCCTCTAATATTTCTGCCTGGGAAACCCCATGGGCAGAGGAGCCTGGTGGGCTACACTCCATGGGGTGGCAAAAGAGTCAGATACAACTTATCAACTAAACAACAACACAGTACAACATGTTAATTACATTAGTCAATACTCATCTAAAATTACAGTTCCTTTCTCTCCCTTCTACATAGAGCTGAGAGTTTTGTGATTGGACTGGGGTAGAGGGATAATTTTGGAGAAGGGAATGGCCACCCACTCCAGTACTCTTGCCTGGAAAAGCCCATGGACGGAGGAGCCTGGTAGGCTGCAGTCCATGGGATCGCAAAGAGTCAGACACGACTGAGCGACTTCACATTCACTTTAATGCATTGAAGAAGGAAATGGCAACCCACTCCAGTGTTCTTGCCTGGAGAATCCCAGTGACGGGGAAGCCTGGTGGGCTGCCATCTATGGGGTCGCACAGAGTCAGACACGACTGAAGCGACTTAGCAGCAGTAGCAGCAGAGGGATAATTAAGACCGGTCATCTTCAATTTCCCCATATTATTATGCATCTTTTCTACCCCCAACAAGACTGCCTCTATTCTGGCTCCTTAAGGGTTGGGAGCTGAAGGAGTGGAGAGAAATAAGGGAGGTTGATAAGGCCTTACCAGTGAGAGCTGATGCCCATGATAACTTTCTCATGAGGGCCTGCAGGTTTTCCAGAAGAGTACGCAAGTGAAACCCTCCACGTGCAATTCTCAGGACATAAGTCCTGCAAAACTCTCAATCCTTGGGGTTCCCAAGGACACCTCCTCCTGACTGACAGCATCTTATAGGTAGCCACACACAGTGTCTCTTTTTGGAAGCTTTTAAAATCTAGTTCCATCCAGAAACTCAGGGGAACCTATTATTGTCTTTTAAACTGCATATTACTAACTAAACAGTTCTCTTCCTTTTTCTCCGCTCTGCTATCAGTCCACAGATTTGTATGCTAATCTTTATGTTCTCCAAACGCAAGGGGATAGATGTCAAGTTCTCAGAATGGTTCTATTAGAGCTTCCCCCATCATTTGGCTTCAACGAAGGGGGCCTAAGAGAAGCATCCTCTCCACTCCATGGTGTGTAGAGACGGGAAAGGGCAAAGAACACACCACTACTGAATAGCTCTCTCTCCAGAAATACGCTTGTCTCAGAACCCTTAACTCTCCACACTTTTACTTCCTGGAAAGTATGGGCTAAATGTGCAAAAGCAATTTAAGGCCATCTTCTATGCAAGTCCTTGAAATATGAGGGTCACCAAGCAACACTGCTTTATTCCCAATCCTTGAGGCTTCAAAAGAAATTAAAGTAAGTTAGAGTTCCAGTTAAAACCCTGTTAAATGTGTCCAACTAGATTTGATGAATCCAAGGCCTGTCTCAAGCTTTTCAGAATTTCTTTGGTGTTAAGCAAGGTACTCTGCACATACATAGTTAGAGCCTCAATATATTTTGCTGTTGGAAAACCCAGTAATTATGAAGGTCGTAATGAGGAACTAGGAATCGATTTCTAAGAGCACAGTAAGGTCCTGGTTAGCTATCAGTGGCTTCTGTTTGCTAAAACAGGAGCGGTGCAAATTCCTCTGGTAACACTAGAGAACACTACAGCAACTTCAGGCAGCTGTAAGCCAGACCGGGTGCTTCCTGGTGTCACTTTTTAACAGCAGCTGTCAAGTCACAGAGAACCTTTGTTCCCTGCAACATCCTCCCCCCACCCCTTTTTTTTTTTTTGTCAAATGTTTCCAATGTGCTTGATATTCCTGCCCTTGAGTACATATTTTTGTTCCTGACTGAAATCAGCATTTCACTTAACATGCATAATTACAGAGATCTTCATAATTTATCCTCCAGAATGCTAATGCAGAATAATAAAAGCTACTCTAAACCCTACACTCCTTTTAGCTTCTCTTTAACAAAACTTCAGCCAAAGGTGCTAATTGTCTCACTGTCTAGAGCCACCGTGTGCCTTTCATGTGACTTCTGTACAATCTCAGTGATGATATCTAAACCTCAAGTAAAGTATGTGGCTGCCAATGAATAGGCCTGGTATGCACTACGAAAAGCATGGTACAAAGTCAACTTACAAACTGGTTATATCACAAAAGTTTGCTTCTAAAGTTTGTTCTTTGGTGCTCATTTATTTCCCCAGGGAAAAGTTGTTCTAATCTGTGTTTAGCTCCATAGGCCAGACCACAAAAGCTACCACTGAAATATGGTCCTGAGCCAGTGTTAACCCTGAGTCCTAACCTCTGAAGCAGAGTCATCTGGCCCAAGAAGAAATGGGAAGGGAGTTTTGTTTCCTTTCCCAGAGTACAGAGCCAGCCCAAAGCTACACTAAAAAGGAGGAAAAGCTTGTCAAGGGGCACCCCCTTGTACACCCAGCCTCTTCATTCTGCCCCAAGTCCTTACCTTGGCTTTAGCCTCCTTCTGAAAACATTCTAGGTAGAAAACTATTTGCCTTTCTCCCCACTGTTCCTTCCACTCTCAAAGTAAAACCAGCCATTTCCTCATCCAGAGGCACTAGGCAGACAACCATCAATCCACATTCGAGAATGCTGCCTGTGTGAGACAGCTCAGCCTGGCCCTGCAGACGCTGCTTACTCTTTTCAAGAGCAAACTCAATCTCTAGTAACATTTTCAACACCGGTCAAGAAGAAGAGCTTCAGACTCTGAAGGGAAAACTATTCAGGGATGGGTAAACCGCCATTTCAGATACCAGTTCCCTATACTCTTCACGGCTTTCATCCTTCCAAACCCAAGGCTTTAAAAGCAGGGAAGAAAAGAGAAATGTTTTGCTCTTTCCCCATGCCCCACCACCCTACAACTTTGCCTATCCAATAGGTTAGCTTCATCAGATCACACATTTTTCATTCACAGTACCCGTGAGTGATTCTGAAAACTGTCAACAGGAGGAAAAGGGCTGCACAGAACCCTGCCATGGCCACAGCCACGATTCACATACATGAACCACTTGTATGCAAGTCAAGCTTGACTCAGGGGTTGCCTACCTAACTAGATGGGCATCTTTCACTGTTGCCATAATATTTACAAACCAGTGAGCAACAATAAGCCAGTGGCCTCTCTCACGGAGTACGATAAAGTTTATTTCACTTCCCTGAGCTTGAAAGTTGTTTCCTGTCGTTTCTCAATTTTTATACAGATAACATATAAAGCCTAATTAACATTTTAAGGATAAGAATTACCAAAATTTTTAAACTGACCCACTTTCCTGAACACCTTAAACTAACACAACACTGTAAACCAACTATACTCCAATAAAAAAAATTAACATTTTTTAAAAGCACAATGATTACTGGCACAGACAAGAATAATAGATAAACAGAGAGTAAGCCTCACATCATCCCCGTGGGAAATCTGAGTAATTCCCAGACATTCTCTTTTTTGCACCAAGGCACAAGTTTTTCTTAGTCTTTCAGTCCTTGCCTTGACGGAGCCTTGCACTCCTGGAGTCTCCATACCCACCCCTTCTCCCCATCCTTATAACTACTAGTCAGTCAGCCTTCCTTACCTCCACCCTCATGTGGGCCACAGCTGCCTAAACAACATTGTGCTGGCTTCTGTGGGGCGTTTTAGATGAACGTTGTGCTGGCCTCTGGGGGACATTTTAGATCAACAAACTCCTAACAAAAC
This sequence comes from Oreotragus oreotragus, assembly GCA_006410675.1. NCBI lineage: Eukaryota > Metazoa > Chordata > Mammalia > Artiodactyla > Bovidae > Oreotragus > Oreotragus oreotragus. The sequence goes on from SJYX01013377.1 coordinate 578,543, forward strand.
TGTCCAGGCTTAACCTGGGTCCCATCTCTGCATCTTTCCTCTTCATATCCGGGTCCTCCCCACACTGGGAGCCCCTCTGCTGGCTCAGTGTCACCACACAGACCTCAGGGCCATATCAGCTTTAGGCAAGAAGCATTCTCAACTATTTCCTGGTCCACATTCAGAGTCTCAGCACTGTTAGCTTTGTTAATTGTCCGACTTTGGCACAATACTACAATGCTCATAATTGCTTCTTTTTTATTCCCAAACCCCAATATCTCCATTTCTTCTCCCTCTTAACAGGCTTTTCCAATCAACAGGGGTTCCAGTTCATTTATAATTGGGCTTCTTCTACTCTAACTCTTTTCTTATTCTGATGATCTGCTAAGTAACCCACGCTCTTCCTAGAACCAGGGCCTCCTTTTTGTTTAAGAGCATGGTTGTAGTTTAGTCACTAAGTCATCTCCAGTGACCCCATGGACTGTAGCTCACCAGGCTCCTCTGTCCATGGCATTTCCCAGGCAAGAAATCTGGAGTGGGTTGCCAATTCCTTCTCCAAGGGATCTTCCTGATACAGGGATCAAACCTGCATCTCCCATTGGCAGATGCGTTCTTTACCACTGAGCCACCAGGGAAGCCCTTTAAGACCATTACTGGGATATAATTCATCTACCATAAAATTCACGTCTTTTAAAGTACACTATCATTAGTTTGTATCAGCTTGCCAGGTTATGTAGCCACCATCACTAATTCCAGAACCCTTTCACCACCCACAAAAGGAATCCTATACCTATTAGAAGCCATTCCCCATCTCCCCCATCCCCCACCATTCCTATGACCACTAAACGACTCATCTACTTGCTGTCTCGATAGCTTAGCCTGTTTGGGACATTTCATGTAAATGGAATCATATAATATGTGGTCTTTTGTCCCTGGCTTTTTGCACTTAGCATAGTGTTTTCAGTGTTCATCCATGCTGAAACCTGTGAGTACTTTACCTCTCATTCCTTTGGATGATATGCCGTCTTATGGATATACCTCACTGCATTTATCCATTCATCAGGAAATGGACATTTGGGTCATTTCCACATTTTGGCTATTATGAACAATGCTGCTATGATCATTCACATACAACCTTTTTGTGTGAACATATGTTCTTCTCTTGGGCATATAACTAGTAGTGGAATGGTTGGATCATGTGGTAACTTTATGTTTAACTTTTTGAGGAACTGCCAAACTGTTTCCCAAAGTGGCTGTTCCATTTACATTCAAGTTCAAGGGCTTTCATTTCTCAAGATCCTCATCAATACTTGTTACTGAAAATGTGTCCTTTTCATTCTAGACATCCTAGTACAAAGCAGTCATCTCCTTACAGGTTTTTGTTTTTTTTAAATTAACTTTTTTATTTATTGGGTTGGCCAAAGAATTCATTCAGGTTTTTTCACAAGATGTTACGGGAAAACCCAAAGGGACTTTTTGTCAACCCAATATTTATTTGGCCACAGTGTGGGATATAGAGGATCTCAGCTCCCTGACCAGGGGCTCACACCTGCTCTTCCTGCAGTAGAAGCATGGAGTCCTAACCACTGAACCATCAGGAAAGTCCCTCTCTGCAGTTTTGATTGGCATTTCCCCAAGGGAACGTTGAGCATCATTTTACATGCTTATTGGCCATTTGTAAATCTTTGGAGAAATGCCTGTCAAACTTTTGCCTACTTTAAAACAGTTGCATTATTTTATAAAAAGTCTTCCTGCCAAAAGTTAATACATGTTTCCTAAATCTCAACCATGGGCCAAAGTCCTATTATTCACCAACAATCTGCCACAATTCCAACTTCTGTTATCACATTTGTGGGTAATATCTGCTCCTACGTTCCAATCAGTACCACTCTCCTCCCACTATGTGGTGGATCTGTGATTTCCAAGGCCAAACCCACTCCCCTAACACCCATCCACACCCTCTGCAACCCCGAAATTCCCCATCACGCTGAACTTCCTTTGCCTATACAATGCCCTACCACAGTTCACTTGTGCCAGTATTTGCAATCACCCTACTTCATCAATCTAAGACAGCATCAGTTATAAGACCATCATTGTTTTATATAGCAAGAATGAAAAAAAATGCTAAAATATGGCACATCTTTCATTATGAAGCAGCTCGATGTCAGTACTAAAATGCAGAGAAGAAAAAAACTTGAGTTAGAATCAATGAAAGACAGCAGTTCTAGACAACAACTCTGAAAGGTTGGTGTTATTCCCACTTTACAGACAGGATCATTGAGGCTCGGCAGTTAAGCGACCTGCCGAAGGTCACAAAGTCAGTAGGTTGGTGGAAGTAAGATCGAATTCCAGCTCTGACTCCAAAGCAATACTGAGTCTATTAAACTTTCTTTAACCTGTCATATTCACATCAAATCATACAGCATGCAGTTTAAAAGAGAAATGCTGTTACTCCTAAAATGTTATTTTTTTAATTATAAAGTATTGTCAAATAGAAAAAACAGTTTTAAAACAATCTTATTCAAAATGAAAATATTCCATTTCCATGTTAAGAAAAAAAGGTCTAAGTATGGCAATATTAAAAAAAGATACAAAAACATATAGTCTTTGATCTACCAATTTTACTTATAGAAATTTATCATACTGATACATTTGTGCATAAAAGTAACATTATTGAATTGTTCTTAATTTTTAAAAACTGGAAAAATGTAAAACATCCTCTAGTAAATGACTGGCTAAATTAAGAAACACTCAAAGCAACCAATTTAAAAAGAAAAGTAGGAAAATGATTTCACCTGTTAATGTGGAGTAAACCCCATGATATATCATAAAATACACACAGTTTATATATTTGCTTTACATATATAAAACATCTCTGGGAAGTACCCAAGAAAAATGTTAACTTCAATTACCTGTAGAAAGCAACAGGTTGCTGGGAGACACAAGTGGGAGGGAAAAGTAATTTGCAGGCTTGAAAACTTGAAACATGTGAATGAAGGAGGGAATCAAGGGTAAAGACCTAGACAGATTAAATATCAACCATTAAGTTACAAAGACAGAGCACAGGAGTGTGAGGAAACCTAGATTCTAGTCCCAGCTCGACAACCAGATGAATGTTCTTAGATGAGTCAACCTCTTTCTTGGCTTTTAGCTGTAAATGAGGAATTTCCTCTTCATGATCTCTTAAAAGACTCTTTCCAGCTCTCTAATTTTATTATGACATATTTAGCTCCTACAGTGTGTCAAATCTAATTTGCAGGCGCTATTGAAAATGTCTTTAAGTTTGTGGCATAACAGAATATCAGATCATAAGCCCTAGCTCCTGCTACTTTTTTAGCTGTAGGCTTTGCAGCAAATAGCATCACTAACATCATGTTTTATTACTTTAAAGCTGAGGTATTACCTATGTGATCTGGGAAAGGTGATTTAACCTTCTAAAACTCAATTTTCTGACCTATAAGATGGCTATAATAATTCTTATTTAAAAGGGCTACTATGAAGGTGAAAGTACTTAGCACACTGTTTAGCTCAAAATGGACATCTGAAAATTGGTTCTCTTCCTCTCCAAACTTAGAAAGTCTGCCCAGCAAGCAGGGAGCTGACCAACTCATTTCTGACTATAATTTTTGCTCCCCAGAGCCTGGGTTGTTACTTCCTTTTTCATTTCCTTTCCCCTCCATCCACTGCTACCTATGAATATCCTATACACCATTTTCATTTCTCATCTCTTTTAGAGAAGAAAAGGAGCCTACAAAAGCAAAATCAGAAGTAAAAGAGTGTGACAACTTTTCCAGCTCACATTCTGCTAAAGTTTTAAAACTTCCAGGTGAATCTTCCTTGCTTCACTGACCCACTCAATCTACAGATGCTAGTGGAGCACCTATAATGTGTCAGGAGCTGAGGGTGGAATTCTAGCTCTCAGGGGGCTTGCAGTTTTTTGGCAGGTGACCATCAACAAACCAACAAACATTAATATGTCAGAGGTGATGAAAACTCTGAAGAACTCGGGGGCTGACAGTCGCAGCGGCTAGAGAGGAGGATGTGATATTGCAAACAACGGCTGAGAAGGAGACAGGGACAGTATGACATCTGAGAGAATCTTGGATCAACTGAGGGAATGAGCCTTGCTGCTACCTTGGGGTAGACCAGGATGTGAATTTAAAGGCAGTGAGGTGAGAGGAGGTGTAACACACTGGAGGAACAGCAAGAAGGCTGATATGGCTACAATACAACAAACAAAACAAGTTCAGAAAGTTCACAGGGAGGCGGGCAGAAACTTGAAGGTCTTGGTAAGGACTTTGGATTTTACTCCAAGTGAAACGAAAGCTACTAGAGATTCTGAGGCTCTCATCTCATCCTATACTGGCCACTGTGCTCCCTCCCAGTCTTACTATACATAATGCACAGAAGGGTTATGATCATTCCTTTCAAAAAGATTAAGCCAAGATCTGTGCCACAGAGGGTCAAGTATGCCGGAAAATTATTCCAACAGTACATTTTAAAATGTGCTAAACAGTTTCACAGAAACATGCCATAAACGGAAGATATCAAGATTGCAAGCTACCGCAGATAACATATACAGATATGCATACACATAAACAAGATGTTCCGGCAGCTTTGTTCTTGTGAAAAACTCTTGATAACTTAAGTGTTGTAACAGGGAACAGTTAAATGAATTACAGTACCTACTGCACCTACGTTATAGAAGAATAAACAGCCATGAAGAGAATGAGGTAAGTCTCTATATATAGAGTTTCAAGCGTGTCCATTTATGCAACAAGAATTCTGCCACTTTGGACCTGGGACACAGTCCTGAATGAGAATAAAACTGACATGTTTCTGACACTTGTGGGACTTACATTTTAGTGTAGCAGACAATAGATAAACAAGCAGAATGAAAGCAACAATTTTTGAAGTAAGTACTACCAACCCCCCCCAAAAAAAGACTCCCCTGAATACATAATGGGTGTGGGAGAAACAGAAGTAGTTTTATAAATTATATTGTCAAATTATTATAGCTATGGGTCTATAGCACAGCTAAACTTTAAAAACCTATCTGAATGAGCCGGCATTGCTACTGTTTCACGCTAATAACAGTAAGAACTAGATTCCTCATGACCTTCATATCTCAAAACGGGAGAGGAGGAGGACAGAATGCTCTCAGAATCTCTCTCCAAACCAACCACATGCCAGAAGGCTGGGTCAGCACTTCCCAGAAAGTGGCTCTGTCTAGTCACATCAAGGACCACCCTTCTTACTTTTGATTATCTAACCCCATTTATCCACCCGGCAATTCTCAGTAGTTCCGTAAAGTCCCTCCTTGAGGCACACAAATTTAAATCAGACTAGATCACTGGATAAATTTGAACTCTTTTAAGTGGAGACAGACATGATTCACATCAAAAAGAAACATAAAAACACTCATCTTACAAAAATGCCCCATATGTAGGTTTAAAAAGTCGAACTAAATGGCCTATGTTCACAGAACTTAAGACTTTGCTCACATCATTTAAAGGCACAAATTATAACTTGTCTGTATGTGTACAGCCTAATTTCACAGTGAAAGAATGCCACATCAATTGCAAGCCATATTAAGAGAAAGTAAACATGCAACTAAATTCTGAATCACATTTACATGTATATAAGTCAGATTCTATAACTATTATTCCATTAAGTAAAAGTGCAGTGCTTATTAGCAAATTTACAGTGTACTATAGTGCTTATAAGCAAATTCAGAAACAGGTTTACTCACTGTAGTGGGTTGAACTGCAGCACCCAAAAAGGTATATTTAACTCCTAACAATTGATACCTGTGAACGTGACCTTATTTGGAAATAGGTCTTTGCAGATTCATTTCAGTTAAGGATCTCCAGATGAGATCATTCAGGACTTAAATCCAATGACTGTGTCTTTATAAGAGAAAAGAGAAGATCTGAGAAGACCCAGAGGGGAACACCACCTGAAGGTGGAGGCAGAGGTCAGAGGGAGGCATCCACAAGGCAAGGAATGGCCACGGGCTGCCAAGATTTACCAGAGGCTGGGAAAGAGGCAAGAAACAGGTTCACCCTCAGGGCCCCCGGAACTAACCCCAGCAGACAATTGGAGGATTTTGTCCTCCAGAATTGTTAAGAGAATAAACTTCTATTGTTTAAAACTACAAAGTTTGTGGAAACTTGTTAGAGCAGCTAGGAAAGGAATACACTGACCCATAAAATTTGATCTCCGCATTCTTCATTATTTTCTGTATGGAGTGCATAAACCCAGAAGATTGGATAGCAAAAAAGAATTTTTTTTCCCTTCTGCTCATCAGTTATTGGAACTCAAATACTGAGCTGTCTTCACAGTACTGGGACTACAACTTACAGCAAAGATACACACAGACACACAAAATAACTATATTCATCCTCTAAACTTGAGAGGCTCCATTATTTAACAAAAACATGAAAACTGAAAGAAGGTAAACTGTTTTAAATGTTTCCAAACTTCTTTTAAAATATAATAAGCCAAGATTTTAACAAGTTAATTTTATTATTTTCAATTTAGCTTTTTTATTATAAAATAATAGATTTTCACTGCAGAAAGTTTGGGAAAGAGTACAAAAAAATTTTAGAATCAAAGCCTCTTCACAATTTCTCAACTTGAAATGTAAAACTAGACATATATTTTCAGCTGCAAGCTGAATAACCCTTTCTTGAATTGCTTGAATAAGGCCCATCATTAAAGGCCTTTGTTTACAATTAAGTTTGTGTGGCAGTTACACAGCTATGAAATTGAGAGTCTACAGTGGAAATTCTGATCTAATTTTAACATAAACCTTATAATTGAAACACAAATGGGAACTACGAGGAGAGCTTCATTGTCATGGGGGTTTCCGACAAGGTGCTTTCCCTTGATCATTTTGGGTCCTGAACTGTTCTGGTCTCTAATCGTAATTTACATATCAACTAACCCCTCAATTTTAGAAACAATATTTTTATGTGTAGAAAAGCAATAGATGAAGATCAAAATATCAACAAATTTTATTCAAGAGTTCCCTTTCACTTTATTTTCTCAAAAATAAGTATCAAACAGGCAGCACAAAAAAACAGCTAAAGAGGAACATCTAACAGATGCAGTAGCAAAGGCTGGAACACTGAGAAGGAAAAAAAGCTTGAAAAAATTTTCCAAACCAAATCTCTGAATGCAGGTACACTCCTTAATGTTTTACTTAAACACTGATGTTTTTGCTAAAAATAAAAATTTCACTAACTCCAGATATTGTGCTGCTCCACCATTTACATATGTTTATTCAAAATTACACAGCATCTTCACACCCTAAGTGTGGGCTGCACAAAATGACTTCCCTCCAAAGAATACAGAAAAAAAAGCAAGAGGGGAGGAGTAATTTTATGGTGAAGAAGCCAAACACACTACCTCAGCCAGATGATCAAGGTCACCATCAACAGTCATAAACCCTGCTGACAGTATGTGCCCTTGATGTGACGTGATTAATACGTACCCTTGATGTGACGTGATGAAAGTGGTACTTTACCTTTGTGGTCTTCCTCCCCAAAACCCATAACCCCAGTCTGCTTATGGGGAAAACACCAGACAAATTCCAACAGGGGGCATTCTATAAAAACACTTGACAGGCACTCCTCAAAACAGCCAGGGTCACCAAAAACAAAGAAACCCTGCTCAGAGGAGCCTAAGGAAACATGAAACTACATGCAATGTGGCATCCTGGCCGGATCCTGGAACAGAAGAGAGGCGTTAGACAAAAACTACGGAAACCTGAATCAAGTGTGGACTTTAAATAATAAAAATGTGTCAATATGCGTTTAACATTAAAAAAATGTTCCATATGATACAAGATGTTAACAATGAGGAACCACCAATATAATATATGGAGGCTTTCTGCTTTTTCAATTTTTCTGTAAATCTAAAATGCTAAAAAGATACATAAAACCTATTTTAAAATTTTACATGGCAGTCACTTTCAGAAAAAATACCAATTAAGGTCCCTGACCAGAATTTTCTAATTCCCCACATGTAAAAGCTTAACTTAAGGAAACAACTAGAGCCACTAAGCAGTTTCTTTCAGCACCAAGATTACATCTAGATTTCGCAAGACCAAAAATTAAGGTACTCAGGGGCAAGATGAAGGGAGTCAAGATACACCTCACCTACTCAACCAAACATCTGGTTTATTATGATAAGGGTGTGAAAACCCAAAGTCTCACAATCACAGAGCTATTTATAAACCAGATAATTTTTTTTTAAGAGCTTCCATTTTACTTTATTTTACTTTACAGTACTCTATTGGTTTTGGCATACATTGACATGAATCTGCCACGGGTGTACACGAACTCCCAAACATGAACCCCCCCTCCCACCTCCCACCCTACATCATCCCTCCGGATCATCCCCAGACACCAGCCCCAAGCATCCTGCATCCTGCATTGAACATAGACTGGCAATTCATTTCTTACATGATAGTATACATATTTCAATGCTATTCTCCCAAATCATCCCACCCTCTCCCTCTCCCTCGGAGTCCAAAAGTCCGCTCTGCACATCTGCGTCTCTTTTGCTGTCTTGCATACAGGGTCCTCATTACCATCTTTCTAAATTCCATATATATGTGTTAGTATACTGTACTGGTGTTTTTCTTTCTGGCTTACTTCACTCTGTATAATCGGTTCCAGTTTCATCCATCTTATTAGAACTGATTCAAATGTATTCTTTTTAATGGCTGAGTAATACTCCATTGTGTATATGTACCACCGCTTTCTTATCCATTCATCTGCTGATGGACATCTAGGTTGTTTCCATGTCCTGGCTATTATAACAGTGCTGCGATGAACATTGGGGTACATGTGTCTCTTTCTATTCTGGTTTCCTCAGTGTGTATGCCCAGCAGTGGGATTGCTGGGTCATAAGGCAGTTCTATTTGCAATTTCTTAAGGAATCTCCACACTGTTCTCCATACTGGCTGTACTAGTTTGCATTCCCACCAACAGTGTAAGAGGGTTCCCTTTTCTCCACACCCTCTCCAGCACTTATTGCTTGCAGACTTTTGGATAGCAGCCATTCTGACTGGTGTGAAGTGGTGTCTCATTGTGGTCTTGATTTGCATTTCTCTGATAATGAGTGACGTTGAGCATTTTTTCATGTGTTTGTTAGCCATCCGTACGTCTTCTTTGGAGAAATGTCTATTTAGTTCTTTGGCCCATTTTTTGATTGGGTCGTTTATTTTTCTGGTATTGAGCTGTATAAGTTGCTTGTATATTTTTGAGATTAGTTGTATAAACCAGATAATTTTAAATGAATGAAAATAACAAAAGAAAGGTAATTCAGAAGAGGATTCATCTAAAGCACAAGACTTGAGCAAGAAATCTGGCCTTTCTTCCATGACCAGGGCCTACATGTTACAGCCCTAAACACCACCTACCCACCCCCAGCCCATTTCCTCATTTTCATAAAAGAAAGTGATTTGGGACCATACAATATTCAAAGGATGCTCCAAAAATAACAGTATGCCAAAAAATATAATATTCTTACTCTTTCAAGTCACTGGCGTCTGCTCAAAGCCACCGATATAGGAAAAATGTAATGTTTTGTCTGTGATGTATGCATCAGTAGGAAGCAAAAGAGAATCAACCGAAAGAGAGAGAAGGGGAGCAAAGGAGGGGAAACAGAAGTAGCATTTAACTTATCAGCAATTAGCAGACCCTCCTTTGATGTGTTTTCCCTGCAAAAGTGTCCTGATGAAAGTCTCACTTTAATGCTTATTGAGATAATCTTAAAAATTGCTACACTGTGGTTCAGCCAAAGCAAGAGCCCTAAATGCACAGTAGACATTGGAGATAAAAATAAACGAATACGGGTTCTTGCACTTAAGGGGTCTACTCATTGTCAAGTAGGAGGCCAGACAAAAAAACAAGTACAGTCTTTTCTTGATTCAAGGACACCGTCACTGGAAGATGCATCCTAACTACAAGGATAATTTTTAACGTGTCTTAGAATGGAAAAGATGCTACAGTTTCCAAGCGATAAGCCCTGGAGTAGGTTTAGCATTAAGGAACTATAAGGGAGCACAGATGCCAGGTGAATGTTCTACCATCTGGCATTGCTATCTTTTACTAGTGGGCGTGGTATGAGGAGTTCCACAAATTCTTAAAATTTATACATCTTGCCAGGAACAGATTTATTTATAAAATACAGACCTGTAAAGCAGCAGAATATCTTTATTAATATTATAGTCAACATGAATAAACTCATATTGACATTTTATTAAATTACGTGGGAAACAAAAGTTTTGTTTTGTGGGAAACCAAAATTCACAGGTAATGTTTTCACCTAAGGAAAAAAGCCTTTTTATCAACAAAGGCTTTTTATCAACTTAGAAGATGAGAACTTGACTGCTTTTTCTCTTGATCTTCTATAAAACAAATCTTAGTAAAGCTTTTAGGGTACAAAGCGGGACAACCGTAAAATAAACTACATTACTGAAAGAGAATCAGGTGCTTTTTGGAGACAGCAGAAAGAACAGAACATTTTCATGGTGTTTTTCCCCTTCAGTTAGGACTAAAACTGTATTTTAGGACAGGAAACCCCTGTTTTTGCAAACTCCTTTAAGGTCAACTCTAGAGAAGTAGTAGGTGAATGAAGCACTAGCCAAGTGAGTCCTATTTGGATGTTTATTTCTTTTAACACTAGAGTGCTCAGAAACGGGTTTCCCAGGTGGCACTGGTGGTAGAGACTCTGCCTGCTGATGTAAAAGACAAGGGCTTGATCCCTGGGTCAGGAAGATCCCTTGGAGGAGGGCACGGCAACACACTCCAGTATTCTTGCCTAGACGATTCCATGGATAGAGGAGCCTGGCAGGCTACAGTTCCTAAGGTCGCAAAGAGTCGGACAAACTGAAGCAACTTAGCACGCCCAGAGATGAGATGGCACTTGTTCAATTAGGTGCCCTAATGAGAGAAGCAAAACCCTTCTTTCAGAGCAGGACTCCTGCACCCAGCCAGACGGGGCCCTCACACTCTGTCTCCGCTGCTGTGGCCATCCCAGCAGAGAGCCCAGCCTCAGCCAGGCCATGAAGCAGCTAAGAGAGAAGAGGTATTTCCACAGGAAGGCAGACAGTGTAACAATGACCCAAAGACAGAGTTTATTGATTCTTTCATTCTCCACTTTTGGAGCTATCCAAAAGTAAACTAATTTTTTTTTAGAAAATTAAGCTTCATACTTCCAACTACTTCAGGGAAACATGTCTGTACACTTTAAGTCACAATATCTCTATAGAGTTTCCTATGTGCCAGGCACTAAGTGCTCCCATATATTAACTCAAACTTCACAAGAAGTCCATGAAGTAGGCAAGTGCTCTCATTACAGTCTCCATCTTACAGGTGAGGAAAAGGAGACGGAGGTTAGGTAACTTGCTCAAAGCCACAGGACAGTGAGTGGTAGAGTACAGATTGATTCTAAGCAGTCTAGCTCAATTCGATGCCCCAAACCACTACATTACACTGAGAGCTACCTTTAGAAAACAAAATAAATGTATCGCCTCTATTTTGTCTATATTTATGGAACAAAATGTCCAGACCTAAAATGCCTCTCCCCACAGACCTCAGTCAACCCTTACATTGGCAATAAGCTGGCAAACAGGCAAAGTTTTTCCTAGGTATGTAAGCATGACTCGCATTCCAATAAACAAAAGATATAAACTATCCAGACTTCCCTTTCTGCCTTCTAAGAAAGAGCACAGATAACTGCAAGCTTACCATACATAATAAAGGATTTCTCCATCCCCTTTAAAGTATTATCAAACTATCTCATACCAACATTCAACAGATAAAAGGCCATGATCCTATCCAAAAGGCTTATGGTAGAGAGATGCAAATATCGGTTTTATTTCCCTAAGTGCAAAATTATTGTGTAAGTAAAACAATGAAACCTGAAGAATAAATGAGCAAAAACAGATGTAAAAGAATCCAACATGACAAGATAAAAGGTGTTAGTTCCATTCAACCAATATTGTGAGAATTAACATCTCTCTTACCTTAAGGTGCTCAAAATAGTAAGGTATCAGCCCAAAAGAAAGAGCTCACTAAAGGAATGATAACAAAAATAAGACTATAAAAATATCAAACACCTTAATGTAATTATATTATATATTTACAATGAACTAGTCATTGTGAAAATGTTTTAAAAAACAAGGAATGACACCCCCCTCCCCAACAAAGTCACAATAAAGGTCTTTCTGCACAGTTCAATTTGTTTATTTAGTTGCAGCACTGCCCACCCACCCCATCAACAAGAAAGCCACATTTATTTGAGGTCATTTTACCTCCTGCTATTTCCTTTGCTTGAGTCTGCAAAGTTGTGATGCATCGTGGTGATCTTACTCATTGAACAGAAAGCAACTGAGTGAAACACACAAGCAACTAAACCTCTGGCACCCTGTAAAACCACAAGAGAGCAAGATCTTTTTTCCCGTGTTCTAACAGATTTTTAAAAAGCTGTTTTCTTAAGTGGCAATATACCTAGAATGACTGCATGCTTATCAAGAGCCACATGCTCTCTATCAAAAATCAGAAGTCAGCTGACACTGAGACTGGAAATTAATCCAGTCAAAAAATTTTAATGAACTTTTAAGCAATTCTCACTTATTTACTTGCACATTTAGCTAATTTCAATCTGTAAATAAAAGCAGTAGAAAGTTTCTTTCTGCAGATCTTAGCCTTCAAAGTTAAAAGAGATTCCCCATTCCCAGAGACTTCCCTTAAAAAAAATTTTTTTTCTTCCCAGAAAAAATTACACAAAAACATTGGATAACAATGACTTACGATAAAAGCACAGGAACAGAACTTTTCTAAAAGGCACTAAATATACTGTCAGTTTATATAAAATACCATGGATTGGCAAAAATAGAAATGTCAAATAATTTAAACTTATTTCAAAATTCAACTCTCAAGACCCTGACAACCAATCATGAAAAGAAGCATAACAAAAAATAAGACTTTGGAAATGTGTTTGTTAATCTTCGTAGTGACTTAAGCAACTTAATAGAAAAAGATAAACTGACTGTAAACAAGTAAGTACACATCGATACCCTCCCCATTAGGGAATGTCCATACTTTCTCCATCTACTAGCATGACTAATTTCTCATTAATTTCCCTTCATGGAAGGGTGGTGGGGCGTGGCCGGACACCACCCAAGGATGGCACCGGAGTCCTTCATGCTTTATACTGACACTCTGATGAATGATCAAACAGTATTAAAATATCTGAAATCCTGCCCAGGGTGCGGGTGGAGCCTAAATCTATCTATTCTGCCCTGTCTTTGTCTTCTGCTAGTGCATATTTCAGAAACCAGGGGGAGCAGGGAAAGCAGGGGGCAGTCAATCCGCTAAGAACTTAGCCCTCCTAAGGGTCACTTTGGCCTGGTTGAAGGGACTCCTCTTAACGAACGAAAGAAGTCTCAGATTCAGCTCCCTTTCCACCCCCAGCATGTTCCTAGCCCAGAGTTTAGCATCTAATTGAAACTCCGACTTGTTCCTGAAATTCTGCATTTCCTATGTTTTCCTGTCAATAAATGCTCCTTTCTCTCACGTAAGCTCACCCTTGACTGGGGTACAGTAATTATGAGCTTCCCAGGTGATTCATCAGGTAAAGAACCCACCTGCCAATGCAGGAGACTCAGGAGATACTGGTTCAATCCCCAGGTGGGAATATCCCCTGGAGAAGGAAATGGCAACCCGTTCCAGTATTCCAGCCTGAAAAATTCCAGGGACAGAGGAGCCTGGCAGGCTACAGTCCACAGGGTCACAAAGAATCAGACCAGAGTGAAGCAACTGAGCTTCAGTTGCTTGTTTGGGGATACAGTAATTAGGAAGCATCAATAATTACAAGAGGAGGAAAAATTAAGAAACAAAATAACCGTGTCACACATACACAAAAAAGGCAAGTCCAGAAGTTGTAAAAGCAAGGAGCAGGTAATTCCTGTATTACACAAATTCTTCAAGAGAACAGCAAAAAAGGAGATACTTATCAACTCATGAGGCCATGATACCAAAAAAGACAAAGAGACATTAAGAAAAATGAAAATTATAGGTCAACTTCACTAAAAAGCAATAGATGCAAAAAAATTTAAAACCCATAACAAAACATTAGCAAACAGAATCCAATAGTAAGTAAACAAACAAGAATATACATTATGACTGACGTATCCCAAGAATCCAAGAACACAAGGATACACAGACCTTTTGAAAAAAAGTACAAATATAAATCACATGAACAGATTAAAGGAAAAATAATATGACTGTAAGAAATAAAAACATGAGAAAATGACATATTTATCTTTAAAACATTTCCTATGTTTTCCTGTCAATAAATGCTCCTTTCTCTCACGTAAGCTCACCCTTGACTGGGGTACAGTAATTATGAGCTTCCCAGGTGATTCATCAGGTAAAGAACCCACCTGCCAATGCAGGAGACTCAGGAGATACTGGTTCAATCCCCAGGTGGGAATATCCCCTGGAGAAGGAAATGGCAACCCGTTCCAGTATTCCAGCCTGAAAAATTCCAGGGACAGAGGAGCCTGGCAGGCTACAGTCCACAGGGTCACAAAGAATCAGACCAGAGTGAAGCAACTGAGCTTCAGTTGCTTGTTTGGGGATACAGTAATTAGGAAGCATCAATAATTACAAGAGGAGGAAAAATTAAGAAACAAAATAACCGTGTCACACATACACAAAAAAGGCAAGTCCAGAAGTTGTAAAAGCAAGGAGCAGGTAATTCCTGTATTACACAAATTCTTCAAGAGAACAGCAAAAAAGGAGATACTTATCAACTCATGAGGCCATGATACCAAAAAAGACAAAGAGACATTAAGAAAAATGAAAATTATAGGTCAACTTCACTAAAAAGCAATAGATGCAAAAAAATTTAAAACCCATAACAAAACATTAGCAAACAGAATCCAATAGTAAGTAAACAAACAAGAATATACATTATGACTGACGTATCCCAAGAATCCAAGAACACAAGGATACACAGACCTTTTGAAAAAAAGTACAAATATAAATCACATGAACAGATTAAAGGAAAAATAATATGACTGTAAGAAATAAAAACATGAGAAAATGACATATTTATCTTTAAAAATCCATAAAATGGAAGACTGCTGCTACTGCTAAGTCACTTCAGTCGTGTCCGACTCTGTGTGACCCCATAGATGGCAGCCCACCAGGCTCCCCCATCCCTGGGATTCTCCAGGCAAGAATACTGGAGTGGGTTGCCATTTCCTTCTCCAATGCATGAAAGAGAAAAGTGAAAGTGAAGTCGCTCAGTCTGTCCGACTGTTAGCGACCCCATGGACTGCAGCCCACCAGGCTACTCCATCCATTGGATTTTCCAGGCAAGAGTACTGGGGTGGGGTGCCATTGTCTTCCCCGAAAATGGAAGACTGGGGGGATCCTAAAACCTACCGCAAAGAGCAATTTTTTAAACAGCCAAACTCTAAAATCAAGAATAAAAATGTCCACTATTGTGAAGGTTTCTTTGAAAAAACTCAAAGTAGGGAATTCCCAGGTGGTCTAATGGTTAAGACTTGGCACTTTCACTGCTGGAGCTCAGGTTCAATCCTTGGTCAGAGAACTAAGACAGATCCCACAAGCCACAGGGCACGATCAAAAACAAAACCCCCAAAAGTAAAACTACCAGGCAACACATCAATTTGACTTCTGGGTATACATCCCCCAAAAGCAAACACATTAATCCAAAAAGATGCAACGTTCACAGCAACATGATGTACACTTGCCAAGATACGGAGGCAACCTAAGTGTCCACCCACAGATAAATGAAGAAAGAAGCTGTGGTACACACATACAACAGAATACCACAAAGCCATACAAATGAATGAAATTTTGCCACTTGAAGCAACATACATGGACTTGGAGGGCATTATGCTAAGTGAAATAAGTCAGATAAAGACAAACACTGTATGTTCACTTACATGTGGAATCTAAAAAATAAAACAAGCTAATGAGTATAATAAAAAAAAGAAGCAGGGGGACTTTCCCAGGAGGTCCAGCAGCTAAGACTCTGACCTGCCCGTGCAGGGAGCACAGCTCAACCTCTGGTTGGGGAACTAGGATCCTACATGCCACATGGTGTGGCGGAAAACAAAAGCAGCAGCAGCAGACTAGCAGTTACCAGTGGGGAGAAGAATACACAGAACTATACACAAAAGATCTTAATGAACCAGACAACCACGATGATGTGATCATTCAGCTAGAGCCAGACATTCTGGAGTGCAAACTCAAGCGAGCCTTAGGAAGCATCACTATGAACAAAGCTAGTGGAGGTGATGGAATTCCAGCTGAGCTATTTCAAATCCTAAGAGACGATGCTGTGAAAGTGCTGCCTTCAATATGCCAGCAAATTTGGAAAATTTAGCAGTGGCCACAGAACTGGCAAAGGTCAGTCTTCATTCCAATCCCAAAGAAAGGCAAAGCCAAGGAATATTCAAACTACCACACAACTGCACTCATTTCACACGACAGCAAAGTAATGCTCAATATTCTCCAAGCTAGGCTTCAACAGTACGTGAACTGAGAACTTCCAGATGTCCAAGCTGGATTTTAAAAAGGCAGAAGAACCAGAGCTCAAATAGCCAACATCCATTGGATCATAGAAAAAGCAAGAGAATTCCAGAAAAACATCTACTACTGCTTTATTGACCATGATAAAGCCTTTGACTGTGGATCACAACAAAATGTGGAAAATTCTTGAAGAAATGGGAATACCAGACTACCTGACCTGCCTCATCAGAAACCTGTATGTAGGTCAAGAAGCAGCTGTTATAACCAGATAAGGAACAACGACTGCCTCTAAATTGGGAAAGGAGTACATACGTCAAGGCTGTATATTCTCACCCTGGTTATTTAACTTACATGCACAGAACATCATGTGAAATGCCAGGCTGGGTGAAGCGCAAGCCGGAATAGAGTGCTGGGAGAAACATTGATAAACCTCAGGTATGCAGATGTCACCACCCTATGGCAGAAAGCAAAGAGGAACTAAAGAGCCTCTTGACAAAGGTGAAAGAGGAGGGTGAAAAAGCTAGCTTAAAACCTAATATTCAAAAAATTAAGATCATAGCATCCATTCCCATCACTTCATGGCAAATAGATGTGGAAACAATGGAAATAGTGTTGACTTTAGTTTCTTGGGCTCCAAAATCACTGCAGATGGTGACTGCAGCCACAAAATTAAGACACTTGCTCCTTGGAAGAAAAGCTATAACCAAACTAGACAGCATATTAAAAAGCAGACACATTACTTTGCCAACAAAGGTCCATCTAGTCAAGGCTATGGTTTTTCCAGTAGTCATGTATGATGTGAGAGTCAAACCATAAAGAAGGTTGAGCGCCAAAGAATTGATGCTTTGGAACTGTGGTACTGGAGAAGACCCTTGAGAGTCCCTTGGACTGCAAGGAAGTCAAACCAGTCAATCCTGAAGGAAATCAATCCTGAATATATTTTGGAAGGACTGATGCTGAAGCTCCAATACTTTGTTCCAGTAGTCATGTATGATGTGAGAGTCAAACCATAAAGAAGGTTGAGCGCCAAAGAATTGATGCTTTGGAACTGTGGTACTGGAGAAGACCCTTGAGAGTCCCTTGGACTGCAAGGAAGTCAAACCAGTCAATCCTGAAGGAAATCAATCCTGAATATATTTTGGAAGGACTGATGCTGAAGCTCCAATACAGCCACCTGATATGAAGAGAAAAGACCCTGATGCTGGGAAAGATTGAAGGAAGGAGGAGAAAGGGACAAGAGAGGACAAGATGGTTGGGTAGCATCACCGACTCAACGGACATGAGCTTGAGCAAGCCCCAGGAGATAATGAAGGACAGGGAGGCCTGGCATGCTGCAGTCCATGGGGTGGCAAAGAGTCAGACGGGACTGAGGGGCTGAAAAACAACAAATGGGGGGAAGAAATGAGGGAGGGCAATATAGGGGTGGGGATTAAGAGGTACAAACTATTATGTATAAAACAAGCTAAATGAATATACTGTACAACATATACAGCCAACATTTAAAATAAGTGGAATATAACCTTTAGATTGCAAATCACTATGTTGTACACCTTTACTCTTTAACACTATATTTCACACATCAACTATATTTCAATAAAAAAAAAGAATGTCCACAGTTATATTATATTGGAGATTATAACCAATGCAATAAATCAAGAAAACAAAATAATATATGAACTAAAATTACAGAGACCACCCTGGTGGTCCGGTGGTTAAGAATCTGCCTTTCAATGCAGGGGACAGGGGTTTGATCCCTGGTTACAGAACTAGGATCCCACATGCTGCTGGGCAACTAATCTCACTTGCCGCAACTAGGAAATTCTTTGTGCCACAACTGAGCCTGCACATTGTAGAGCCCATACTCCAGAAGAAAAGACGCCTGTGCACCACAAGAAGAGAAAGGCTGTGTGCCACGGTAAGTCCACACACGACAGTGAGGACCCCGTGCAGGCAAAAAAATAAAAAAGAAAACGATTAGTTAGAATCGTGTCTCAAGCTTCCTGAAAAGACTGTCTCCTGTGTTATAATTCTCAGGTTGATATGAATAAAATTTTCCATTTATTTCTTAAACACACATACACACACTACAACTACAGTTGACCCTTGAACAACACAGGTTTGAACTGCATGGGTCCATTTATGTGTGACTATTTTTAATAAATAATACAGTATTACATGATCCATGGTTGGCTGACAGAGAAACCACCTTTATGGAAGGCCTTTTTGACTATAAGTAGGGTCAGGCATCCCTAACATCTGCATCATTCAAAAGTCAACTATATTTCATGATACAAGTATCCACATAGAAAACCCTACAGAATATACAAAATAATTATGGAACTAGAGCTCTGCAAGGTATCTGCATACACAATTAAATATACACTAGTCACAGTCAAAAATAAGCCATTTCTGTATACAAAGCATTACAAAAAATCCAAACAGATGATATCATTTACAATAGCAAATATATGATCAGTTCAATTCAGTCGCTCAGTTGTGTCCAAATCTTTGCGACCCCAACTGCAGCATGCCAGGCTTCCCCGTCCTTCACCAACTCCTGGAGCTTGCTCAAACTCATGTCCATTGAGTCGGTGATGCCATCCAACCATCTCATCCTCTGTTATCCCCTTCTCCTCCCGTCTTCAATCTTTCCCAGCATCAGGGTGTTTTCAAATGAGTCACCGTTCTTTGCATCAAGTGGCCAAAGTATTGGAGATTCAGCTTCAGCATCAGTCCTTCCAATGAATATTCAGGACTGATTTCCTTTAGGATGGACTGGTCGGATCTCCTTGCAGTCCAAGGGACTCTCAAGAGTCTTCTCCAATACCACAGTTCGAAAGCATCAGTTCTTCAGCACTCAACCTTCTTTATAGTCCAACTTTCACATCCATACATGACTACTGGAAAAACTATAGCTTTGACTAGATGGACCTTTGTTGGCAAAGTAATGTCTCTACTTTTTAATACAGTGTCTAGGTTGGTCATAACTTTTCTTTCAAGAAACAAACGTTTTTTTTTAATTTCATGGCTGCAGTCACCACCTGCAGTGATTTTGGAGCCCCCAAAAATAAAGTCAGCCACTGTTTCCCCATCTATTTGCCATGAAGTGATGGGACCAAACACCACGATCTTCGTTTTCTGAATGTTGAGCTTTAAGCCAACTTTTTCACTCTCCTCTTTCACTTTCAAGAGGCTCTTTAGTTCCTCTTCACTTTCTGCCATAAGAGTGGTGTCATCTGTGTATCTGAGGTGATTGATATTTCTCCTGGCAATTTTGATTCCAGCTTGTGCTTCATCTAGCCCAGCATTTCACATGATATACTCTGCATGCTGCTGCTGCTGCTGCTAAGTCACTTCAGTCGTGTCCGACTCTGTGTGACCCCATAGATGGCAGCCCACCAGGCTCCCCCATCCCTGGGATTCTCCAGGCAAGAATACTGGAGTGGGTTGCCATTTCCTTCTCTATTTCTACTCTGCATACAGGTTAAATAATCAATACACAGCCTTGACAATATACAGCCCTGACGTACTCCTTTCCCAATTTGGAACCAGTCTGTTGCTCCACGTCTGGTTCTCACTGTTGCTTCCTGACCTGCATACAGGTTTCTCAGGAGGCAGGTCAGGTGGTCTGGTATTACCATGTCATTAAGAATTTTCCACAGTTTATTGTGATCCACACAGTCAAAGGCTTTGGCATACTCAATAAAGCAATGTTTTTCTGATATATGATATAATATGATATTTTAACTGAGAATAAATGAGAAATATATGATAGCTGAGAATAAAGCTAACTGGGAATAAAGCTAATAAAATATGTTCTAGATCTTCTTTATAGATCATGGAAACCACAGAGCTTTAAACAAAGGCCAAAAAGGAGGAGGGGGATGGGGAAGGAGGGAGATACTTCTGAATGCAAAGGCATTCTATGTTCTCAAATAAAACTGTCAAGACATAAAATTTCCCTTATCTCATACAATTTAAAGTTTTTAAAAGCTATCAGGTTTTTAATGGAACCTGCAAGCTAATCTAAAATTCTAAAATAAACAAGACAAATAGCCAAGAAATTCTTTATAAGACTGATCTCTGTGAGAATTTTGTTCAGTGCTATTTTCCCAACACCTACACAGTTCCTGGCACACAGAAGTTGCCCAGTAATTATTTTTTCAATGAAACTTTAAAAATAACTTTATGTATTTATTTTCAGCTACACTGGGTCTTCGTTGCTGCACCTGGGCTTTCTCTAGTTGTGGTGAGCACAGGCTACTCTCTTGTGGTAAGCAGGCTTCTTCTCATTGCTGTGGCCTCTCCTGTTGTGGAGCACAAGCTCAAGAGTGCATGGGCTTCAGCAATTGCAGCACGTGCGCTCAGCAGTTGTAGCTCCTGGGCTCCAGAGCACAGACTAAAGAGCTGTGTCACGTGAGCTTAAATGCTCCGTGGCACATGGGATCTTCCCAGATCAGGGAGCAAACCCCGGTCTCTTGCATTAGCAGGTGGATTCTTTTACCACTAAGCCACCAGGGAAGCCCTCAATGAAATTTTTATTGAATGAACACAGCAGGGAAGCTTATCCTAACCATTCATGAAATTAAGATAGAATGGAGGGACTTCCCTGGTGTCCAGTGGTTAAACCATGCAATGCAGGGGACATAGGTTGGATCCCTGATCAGGAATTAGGATCTCATGTGCTGAGGGGCAACTAAGCCCATGCACCGCAATGAAAGAGGCCATGTGCTGCAACTAAGATGCACCACAGCCAAGTATTAATAAATAAATAAAAAGATAGAGCAGAACTGACGTGGGAATAAAGGGAAAAAAAAAAACAGAAGGCCAGAAAAGAAAAAAATCCACATATATCAACTTTGGTATATAAAGAAGCAGAATAGCAGGTCATAGGTGAAGGTTAGAATAGTCAATAAATGATGCTGAAAAACTGCTTATGTACATGGGGAAAAGTGAAATTGGGAGGAAGAGACTATGTAAGACTCTTTATAAAGTTATAAGCTGTTGCTGTTGTTCAGTCGCTAAATTGTGCCAAACTCTTTGTGACCCTAAGGACTGCAGCATGCCTGGCTTCTCTGTCCTCCACTATCTCCAAGGGTTTGCTCAAGTTCACATTCACTGAGTAGGTGATGCTATCTAACCATCTCATCCTCTGCCGCCTCCTTCTCCTCCTGCCTTCAATCTTTCCCAGCATCAGGGTCTTTTCCAGGGAGTTGGCTGTCTGCATCAGGCAGCCAAAGTATTGGAACTTTAGCATTAGTCCTTCCAATGAATATTCAGGTATGATTTAGGATTGACTGGTTTGACCTCCTTGCTGTCCAGTTCAGTTCAGTCGCTCAGCTGCGTCCGATTCTTTGCTACCCCATGGACTGCAGCACGCCAGACCTCCCTGTCCATCAACAACTCCTGGAGTTTACGCAAACTCGTGTCCATTGAGTCAGTGATGCCATCCAACCATCTCATCCTCTGTCATCCTCTTCTCCTGCCTTCAATCTTTCCCAGCATCAGGGCCTTTTCAAATGAGTCAGCTTGTCACATCAGGTGGCCAAAGTATTGGAGTTTCAGCTTCAACATCAGTCCTTCCAATGAACGTTCAGGACTGATTCCCTTTAGAATGGACTGGTTAGATCTCCTTGCAGTCCAAGGGACTCTCAAGAGTCTCTTCCTGCACAATTGAAAAGCATCAGTTCTTCAGCACTCAGTCTTCTTTATGGTCCAACTCTCACATCTGTACAAGATTACTGGAAAAACCATAGCTTTGATTAGACGGACCTTTGTCTGCAAAGTGATGTCTCTGCTTTTTAATACACTGTCTAGGTTTTTCATAGCTTTTCTTCCAAGGAGGAAGCATATTTTAATTTTGTGGCTGCAGTTACTGTCTACAGTGATTTTGGAGCCCAAGAAAATAAAACCTGTCACTGCTTCCACATTTCCCCTTTCTATTTGCCATGAAATGAATGGAACCAGATGCCAAGATCTTAGTTTATCAATGATGAGTTTCAAGCCAGCTTTTTCACTCTCCTCTTTCAATTTCATCAAGAGGCTCTTTTGTTCCCTCTTTAGTTTCTACCATTACAGTAGTATCATCTGTACATCTGAGGTTGTTGATATTTCTCCTGGCAATCTTGAATCCAGCTGTGATTCATCCAGTCCAGCATTTCACATGATATACTCCGCATATGTTAAACAAATAGGGTGAGAACATACAGCTTTGTTGTACTCCTTTCCCAATTTAGAACCAGTCAGATGTTCCATGTCCGGTTCTAACTGTTGCTTATTAACCACATATCAGTTTCTCAGGAGAGAGGTAAAGTGGTCTGGTATTCTCATCTCTTGAAGAATTTTCCACAGTGTGTTGCGCTTCACACAGTCAAAGGCTTTAGCATATTCAATGAAGCAGATGTTTTTCTGGAATCCCCTTGCTTTCTCTATGATCCAATGGATGTTGGAAATTTGACCTCTGGCTCCTATGCCTTTTCTAAACCCAGCTGTACATCTGGAAGTTCTCAGTTCACAACACTGTTAGAGCCTAGCTGGAACACTGAACCTAGCCCAGCGCAACCTTGCTAGCATGTGAAATGAACTTAAATGTATGGTTGCATTAGCTCTAGAACCACCCTAGAAAAGTCTCACAAATTTTGACTTTCTAAGTATATTTAGATGCTATTCTAATTGGGAAAATACATAGTACTTTGCCTGAACAGCAGTGCTTAGTAATATAAGTGCTTATTACATTAATAGCTATTACTACATCTGAGCCTTCAAACACCTTCTTGTGATGCCCTGCTTCAACTACTTCCTAGCTTTTACAGACTTGGAGAGGTTCTTGATTTCTGAGCTTCATTTTATTCATCTACAAAATGAGCTTATACACTAATACTTACCTCAACAGAGTTAAATGTCTGGTAGAGCCTTTTTTTCTTTTCTTAATCCTTTCAGTTTTTATTTTGGGATGCCATTAATTTCTAGTACTGACATACTAAAAAATTTGAATCTTCAAATCCAAGAGTATAGTGTGCTTTTCTATTTACTGAGGCTTTCTATGTAAACTGTGGTTGCATTTTTAGGACTCCTGATATATTTCCTCATTTTTAAGTGTGTGGAAGAACTGTCCATGTTTGCTATTATACAATAGAATTCTTCTCCCAATATATGTTTGGCTTGTAAAATGTAATTTTTGCATAAAGTACCACTGTCCAATTAAGAAATGGAGTGGGGGCTGGGGAAGAAGTAGCAATTGATCCCCTTCTGAGGGAAGATGGAGTTCAGAATCTCACCAGGCATCTCTCAACTACTTCCTCAAATTTAAGACCTCTGTCTGGGAATGTAACAGGAAAGCATTAAGCAAAACACAGACATATTAGAATCTCTTCAAGAAATTTTGATTTTCATTCCCTGAATAGCATTAAAAGTGACCTCACTCTCTCATGGCATGGAACATGAAAATAGCAGTGAAGGTTTCAACAGATGTGCAAATCTGAAAAGCTCGGGACACACACCTAATGCTTTATTTTTTCATAAAACCAGAAACAGTAACAATTTAAAACTACAAGTAACTGGATTACATAGCTTCTAATATGCTGCTGATTAGGGGGAAAAGTGAAACTGTTAGTCGCTCAGTCATATTCAACTCTGTGATCCCACAGACTACAGCCCGCCAGGCTTCTCTGTCCATGGCATTCTCCAAACAAGAATACTGGAGTGAGTAGCCATCCTCTTCTCCAAGGGATCATCCCAACCCAGAGATTGAACCTGGGTCTCCTGCATTACAGGCAGATTCTTTACCATCTGAGCCACCAAGGAAGCTCAATATGCTGCTTCTATTATATAATTTTTAACATTTGAATACTGAATTTCTGTGCCAGGAAATATGCAACTGTTAACTATTTTATAAGACTTCTATTTGAAATAAAAAGTTATGGCACATGCTAGACTAAACTCAACTACACCAATTGTTGAGAGTGAAACTTATTTCAGGGAATATATGTTTTCCAATTCTATTAAAGTTTTGAAAAAAACTGCAAATTATTTACAAAGTTTCACAGATTCTGAAATTTGTTCAATCAGCCCTGTGAAAGCTAAACAGTGGTAAGAAAAACAATTTTAAGGGACAAAAGTTCTACTATATCTTTATTCCAGCTAACATAACAAGATTAGGAGTTAACTGAATTTAGGATATAGTTTCCAATAAGGGCAAAACGTCTGTACTCTGCTGAGCTGCTGTGGGTGGAAGGGTGAGTAGCCTTAGCAAATCAAGCAGTTGTAACTTATGTCATATCTTAAATCATTTATATGTTAAACAGAGAAAACAAACACTGCAATATCTATCAAGAGTATGAGTTTGGCTGTGGAAAAATAAGCATTCAATTGTTTAAAAAAAACTCATATAAAGCAGAGATAGCATAAAACAAGCCAAATTAAGTCAAAACAAGTGATGTTTTAAGACATAATATACGTGCATGAATTTCATAAAGAAGATATTATAGTTAAAACACCACAGGGTGTACTCAAAGTGAAATGAAAAAATAAAAATAACTGAGAGGGTGGTCAAACCTCAAAACAAGTGCTATAACCACCACCCAAAAATGCAAAATAAAGGAAGTTGTCCTGTACAGAGTAAGAGGTAGTAAAACAGTCTTGTTCTTTCTACTAACTTTATTCCATGGGAGTGGGGATCAGTTCCAAGGCCTTCCTAAATGTTTAAAGAGCAAATACAAATTGTCATTACTAACACTAGAAAGGCAAATGATGTGTTAGGTTTGGAAGCACTTTAATATGTATTAGCAAAACTGCTTTTTAATTTGCACCAGTCAACTAAGAGCTAAGCAACCTAAGTTTGCATTGCCTGAATGTACACACACACACTCCCTAAAAGGACCCCAGAAGGACTGTGGGGATTATAAGCCTAGGTGAGTTCACGTGATTTCATTTTAAAGACAAGTTACCAGTCAAACTGAATTGTGACAATACAAATTTACGCAACATAACCCAAGCTACATGAATTCTCCCCTACTTAAGGAATCTCTAAATGCTTTAGGGAAAAAGAAAATTTACAGTACATAATTTTAATCTCTTCCAACCAACTCTTCACAGATTCACACACATTCACAACCACAACTCGGAAGAAAAAAATTCATGGATGATAACTTCATTTACATTCCCTCCCCCAACACACACACATACACACAACCAGTAGTAAAACTAGATGCTACTCCTTAAAAGTTTCTGTGAAACAAACAAACAAAAACAGAACAACCCTACAACACAGGTCAAACACAGAAGTAAGGAGAGAAAAATACAAAGAGGCCAGACTGACACCAAAATAACTGCAATAAACTTATAAGGCTTCCTTTAAAAATGAAGAGCCTACAAAGAAAGAAAAAAAATAGAAGGTTAATAGTAAAAGGGCAAGCAAAAATATGCAACAAATTTAGTCAGCAGAAGAAAGATAAAAACATCCGTATTAAGCATGGTAAAATTTATTTGGCAAAAGCTATGATGAGATTTTATAATATCATCAAGCTTAATGAAACAGAATTATTTACACAACAAAAAGTACAAGTCAATGGAAGAATCACTAGAAACATGGAAGAAGTTCAGAAAAACAATTCAGCATATAATCAAAAATATAGAGGAGAAGATAGAAGTAAGATTAAAGAAGTCTCTCAGTGTATGTAAACCAAATTTTATACTTTAGAGCAGAGGCAGATTCACCACAGAATGAGTTAAGACTGGGCTTTGAGGTCCTTCGTTTATACAAATGCCTCTTTTCTTATTCTAAACAAATATTCACCTACGTACACAATTCTGTATTCTTTCTTAAAGAGGGTCCCCTAAACCATGTAAGCTTCAGGCCCCCTTAACACTTGGATCTATCTCTGCACTTGAAAGAAAATTCAAGTTCCAGGTCCCTAGCAACAATGCCAAAAACAAAACAAAGTATAATTAAATCTATTGTATGCTCAGTTTTATAATCTATTTTTACCTTCTATTTAATGACTATTTCCTCCATGCTAGTCTCCTAAAAATTAATTTTAATGACATGGACCATTATTTAATCCATCTTTATTACTGATCATATAGGCTATTTACTTCCAAAATCTTTTAAGTAGCCCTGTCACAAAACTTTGTATATAAATCATTATATCTCATAGCAAATTACTTCATCGGGAAAAATTCCTTGAAAATTAATTCCTGTGTCAAAGTTTATGACATTCAAGACTAATAGAGTTTGTTGATTTACAATTTCAGTAGCAGTCTGACAGTACCCATATCCTTGCTTCTTTAACTGATAACAGGTAACCATTTATTAACCTTTGTCAGTGGATAATTTTAAAGTGGCGTGTTTTTTTAGCTATTCAGTAAAGGATGACAATATAACACATTGTATTTTGTTTAATTGTTTGCTGCTCATCTGTTGCCATTTTTCTTCTGAAATGAGAATTGTTTGTATCATCAGAAAATTTTTTAAAAATATGCAACTGTGAGATGTATGAAATTAATTAATTCCACATTCTCAAGGCCATACAGGAATCACTCCAAACCCCCAATGGATAGTGTCAGAGAAGGCCAAGTACTTTCATCCCCATGGACTAGTAATGAATCTTACTCCACAAGAGCATCACTAAAGATCATGAGGGGAGACTGGATTTCCACCCCCACCTAGCAATAATAAGGAGTGTCTTCCCTCGCCTCAGGTTTCAGTGTAACCTTGAAGAGGCAACTGGATGTCCACCTCCACCTCGCAGCAGTAAGGTAGCACCCTCCAGCTCCCTTCTCCTGCCAGGGCAGCCTCAAAGAGGCAGCTAGCACTGATGTCTGACTAAGACCCAAAGCCTCAGAACAAAACACAGTCCGGTTTCAACAGAAAATCCAAGGACGATCTCAAACTGAGTGACAAAATTGCAATCAACAGACACCGCCAGCAAGACAATAGAGGCATTAGAATCATCTGACAAAGACATTAAAGTTGTCTGGATAAAAATGTTTCAACAATACAAGCATGCTTGAAATACACAGGGAGGAAAAGAAATTCTCAGCAAAAAAATCAAAGTGTCAGCAACAAATATGTCAAAAAGGACAAAATGGGAACTTAAAATTGAAAAATAGAATAATCAAAATAACCAGAGTGGAAGGATAGAAATAATCAATTAATTGGAAGATAAGACTATGAAAATTATCCACTCTGAAAAACTACAAGAAATAGGCTGGAAACAAATAAATAAATAAATGAAGGCTCAAGCTCCTGTGAGACTATTAACAAAAGATCCAATAACATTCATATTATCAGCATTTGGGAAGGAGAGGACAAAATAGCAAGGCTTAAAAGTACTTGAAAAAGTAACTGAAAACCCCAAATTTGGCAAGCCAGATCTACAAATTTAAGAAGATGAGCAAACTCTAGAAAGGTGAAAATCCCAAAGAAATCCACACTAAGACACATCATAATTAAAACTTCTAAAAAGAAAAAACCTTGAAGGCAGAGAAAAACATCAAACTACAGGGAGCAACTGAATGACAGCAAATATCCCATCAGGAAACATTAAGACCAGAAGTGGCACAATTTTTCAGGTGCTGAACTGTCAATCCACAAAACAAGTCATCTTACTTTTATATTAAGTAAATGCAAAATAATCTGTCACCAGCAGACTTACTCTTAAAGAATGACTAAAGAACTTCTCTAAACCAAAGAGAAACACTAACAGAAGGAATCTCAGGAAAGAACAGTTAGCAAAAATATGGGCATGTACAACAGGTTTTCTTACTATTGGGTTTTCTAAATTATGCCTGAAAGTTGAAACCAAAATTATAATATGGTCTGATGCAGTTTTTTAAATTAGTGTATTATGAACAGGGGAGTAACAGACTGGTTCCAAATAGGGAAAGGAGTACATCAAGGCTGTATACTGTCACATTGCTTATTTAACTTATATGCAGAGTACATCAAGAGAAACGCTGGGCTGGATGAAGCACAAGCTGGAATCAAGATTGCCAGGAGAAATATCAATAACCTCAGATATGCAGATGATATCACCCTTATGGCTCAAAGCGAAGAACTAAAGAGCCTCTTGATGAAAGTGAAAGAGGAGAGTGAAAAGTTGTCTTAAAACTCAACATTCAGAAAATTAAGATCATGGCATCTGGTCCCATCACTTCATGGCAAATAGATGGGGAAACAGTGGAAACAGAATACAGACTTTATTCTTGGGTTCCAAAATCACTGCAGATGGTGACTGCAGCCATGAAATTAAAAGACGCTTACTCCTCAGAAGAAAAGCTATGACCAACCTAGACAACCTACTAAAAAACAGAGGCATTACTTTGCCAACAAAGGTCCATCTAGTCAAAGCTATGGGTTTTCCAGTACTTATGTGTGGATGTGAGAGTTGGACTATAAAGAAAGCTGAGCACCGAAGAATTGATGCTTTTGAACTGTGGTGTTGGAGAAGACTCTTGGGAGTCCCTTGGACTGCAAGGAGATCCAACCAGTCCATCCTGAAGGAAATCAGTCCTAAATGTTCACTGGAAGGACTGATGCTGAAGCTGAAACTCCAATAGTTTGGCCACCTGATGCAAGAACTGACTCATTTGAAAAGACCCTGATGCTGGGAAAGATTGAAGGCAGGAGGAGAAGGGGATGACAGAAGATGAGATGGTTGGATGGCATCACCAACTCAATGGACATGAGTTTGAGTAAGCTCCAGGAGTTGGTGATGGACAGGGAGGCCTCGCGTGCTGCAGTCCATGGGGTCGCAAAGAGTCGGACACGACTGAGTGACTGAACTAAACTGAAATAAGGGAGAGTAAAGGAACATAAAGGTTTTTACACTTCACTCAAACTGGTAGAATGACAATACTAGTCACTGCAGCAGTAGATGAAAAAGGTAACAGTACTTGCAGAATTTTAATTCTGTAGGTCCTCCCACAAGTACTATTACCATCTCCATTATATTGGTGAGGAAACAAAGGCTCAAAGTTGAGAAAATACTAGCAAGATATTTTACTTAGTAAAATGCAGATACTAGTAAGTGGAGAATATGAGACTCAATTCCACAGTCATCTGGTTCCAACTGCTTTTTTATTTATTCATTCATTTTGCATTAAAAAGAGGTTCCTGGGATTAAAACTTTAAAAACACAGGAGAAATTTTTTCATTAATCTCTAACCAGAAATTTAGCACTTCCCTCAATAAACCACAGTAGCAGTATCTGTGACTTTCTTCAATAGAAATCACAGATATTTCATGTAACAGCTTTATAAATAAGAAAAGCATTTACACTCAACATGCATTAAAAAGATTTCTGTTTTTAATATTTTGATAATTATATTTCAAGGCAATCAGTTTCTTCTATAAACCTATGTAGTATACATTTAAGAAAACAGTATTCTGAGGAGTCCAGAGGCATCACCATAATCCTAAGAGTCCTTTGTACCAAAAAAAGGGTAAAAGAATCCTTGCATGTAGAACATTTTCCAAATTCTACTACAAAAGTCTTAATGGACCACAACTTCCACTTGCCTCTAGAATGATAAGAACGGCTCTTCTTATGAGAAGACACCACCAGAAAACCAGTAAGATTAAACCATGCTAGAAGCAAAACACTTTTTCAAGTTTCCAAATATCAATGAGTCCAGTTTTTACATGACATTCAGAATTCATCCAAAATCACCAAGTGACCCTCCAACTTACATCATGAGTTAATTCGTAGGTAACACTCCCAAAAGGAGATCATTCAATTCAAATCTCTAAACTCCAGAACAAGAGCATTTATTTCACCTTCCCCAACCTCCCAATTCTTACCCACTCTACCATACCCACTTCCTCTTAAGCACATATTATAATCTATAAATCCAAAGATGTCCCTAATCATCACGTTTTCAATCAATTTCTTTATTGAGGGAATTATCAACATCTAAGTGTACATACTTTTACATTGAAGAACACAGAATTCCTATTCTCTCTTACCTCTCCAAAAAGCAGAAGTACCCAAAAATAAAGGCAACGCTCTCATATGAACAACCATCAACAGCATTTTTTCTAATCCTATAATCATCCAAACTTGAAAATATGATTCCTTTTCATTCACAAGGCCAAATGGGAAGCACATTTTTAAAATAAATATTCCTACTCCCCCAAATTATCAGTTTTTGATGAAAATAGTCCAGGAATTACCCATTTTATAAATCAGTAAATTTCAAGCAAGTATTAGCAGAAAAGCACACATCACAGATCTAGCATAATACTCTAAAATCTAGATAATAAAATCTAGATAATACTCTAGATTTTCTTTTAATCCTTATTCACACCTACCTAAAACCACATTATGTGAGCCTTCATTTTTCTGTATCTACTAATAGCTTAAGAATTTTATTCTGGGAAAAGTTAAAGGTACCAGTTCTTCATACAGGAAATTTAAGGCAAAATGAATCATCAGTTCCTGTAACCACCGAGATGAAATCAGATACTATGCTCTGGAGAAATCTGGGTATAGTAATTTTATAGCAACTGGGTATAGTAATTTTAAAAGCAAATCACAACACATACACTTATACATACACATTCACACAAAACAGTTTTGCTCACGATCTCAATTATCAACTTTTTAATATAATTAGAATCACAAAGTTTTATTTGTTGTTTGAATAGACAGGCAGAAAAACCAGTTTCCCGCCCTGAAGGAAAACCCCTAAAGAACACACTTGTGTCTTGTCAACCAAGTCATGATACCTAGAAGACCAAATGAAAGGCTCAAAGTTTCCATCTGAGTACATACTTAAGTCAATTTAGAGCACATTCTTGTTTTTAAGTAACTATACAATATCTCAGAAAATATTATAAAGAAAAATATTAAGACTATGTATACTTACCTCCCAACTTAGGAAATAAAACATTAGCAGTATGATTGTAGACTCTTATACGTACCTCCACAGTCACATTCCATGCACCCCCCAGCCCCAAAAGGAATCAATACCTAAATTTGGTGTCTGCCATTTTTATACAACAGTGATACTTGTTAACATAGACACCTCAGTCTTCTGAAGCCACATGTTCGACAGAGGGTTCGAATACAAGTCTCCAGCCCCACACTAACTTTTATCAGTGCCATCCTCAGATTCATACTGGTAACAATCACAGAACAGAATTCCATTTACTAAATGAGTATGGGTCACTCTTTTCAGTTTCCTCTATTAAGTGTTGGCCATCTTTGTTCCAATTTTATATTCCTAGTTCTGTAGAAATACTACTATATTTTTAGGAGTCAGGAAAACCAACTTAAATCCCAGCTTCACTGTTTCCCTGCTATATAGAACCTTAAGCAAATCACTTCTTCCTAAGCCTCCATTTCTTTTATTTTCCTCCATGGAAATAATGATGACCGTGACAACGTCATATCGCCTTCCAATCATAAAGGGTAGATGCTACTATAAAAGGAAATCATGTATTCGGTTGACCAAAAAGTTGTTCAGGTTTTTCCTACCCAATGAACTTTCTGGACAAGCCAATACATAAAAGTTCTCCAAAAACTAAAAAGTTATGCAAATGTAAAACATCACAAAAGATAAATGCTAGTTATGACTTTTTTAATTAAGGAAGAATTATTTTTAAAAATTAAAGTGTAGCCAATTATTTTAATAATTCACAAGATAGTTCAATTTTTAAGTACTTTTTGAGTAGGAAAAACATTAGACTAATACCTGACAGTCTGTTTATAGCACAATAACTTCTACAACTAAATAATCTGTTCTAAATGTCAGTGAATAAAGATTCTCATTTCTTTAGAAATCATGATATAATAATTAGAAACTGTAAAACCCTCAAAAAGGAATTATACATAAATCATGTTTTTGAAAGTAATAAACCCTATTGTACTCAATTGTTTTGTTTTGGTTTTTTTCCTTCTTCTTCTTCTCTTTTGTATGAAGTAATTCAGAAAACTCCAAGGGATGACAAATTTAATTCTTGACTGTTATGGGAATGAGTCCCCCACTTCCACCCTCAAGCCACCAAAAAAAGAATACCACTTTGTCTTCCAGTTTGGGAAGAGACATTATCGAGGTGTGAAAAATATCATGGCCAATCCAAAGCAATAAGACATTTATATGTTATACAGGAAGAAGTAGGAAAACAACTTTTTAGAAACCTTAGGGTGGAAAAGGTCAAATAGGATATAACAATCTAACTTTTTAAAACTTCAAACTCATGTATTTTAGAATCTGAAAGGATCTCAGATGTAATTTGTTTCAGTCACTTCGTTTTATAGATGAAAAAAATCAACATGAAGAAAGTGTAGATCCTTCTAAAGAATAAGGAAAATGTAGTAACTGAGGCTTTTTGCCCCTAAAGAAAATATGAGTACAAGTGTTCTTTGAAGGGATTAAAAAAAACACTCGTCACAAAACACAAATTGAAGACAGCAAGCTTAGTAAGAAAGAAACAAGGAAAGGAGAAAGGTGCATTCAAGAAAGACAAAGAGACACAATCCCAAAAGCTCAAAAATAACTAGTATTAACCTGGCCTCAGGATCTCTACCCAACATAAAATATTAATTACAAAGGGAACAGCAGTAATTTTTTCAACAATTAACTAAGGAATCAGATTTCACATCGACGGTTGGTAATGTTGCCTCCTAAATATGATGGACTAAAGAAACACCTTTCTTTTATGGTATTTATGCCAAAACTATGCAATTTGATTCTAATGATAAGAAAACAACAGACAACCTAAAAATAAGTGAAAGTGAAGTTGCTCAGTCGTCTCTGACTCTCTGCGACTGCGTGGACTGTAGCCTACCAGGCCCCTCTGTCCATGGGATTTCCCAGGCAAGAATACTGGAGTAGGTTGCCATTTCCTTCTCCAGGGGATCTTCCCCACCCAGGGNCAACAGACAACCTAAAAATAAGTGAAAGTGAAGTTGCTCAGTCGTCTCTGACTCTCTGCGACTGCGTGGACTGTAGCCTACCAGGCCCCTCTGTCCATGGGATTTCCCAGGCAAGAATACTGGAGTAGGTTGCCATTTCCTTCTCCAGGGGATCTTCCCCACCCAGGGAAGTACTCGGGTCTCCCACATTGCAGGCAGACTCTTTACCATCTGAGACACCAGTTGTGGGATATTTTACAAGTAAATGTCAAGACATGAAAAATGCAACACATGCAATCCTGGACTGGATCCTGGATTGGATCTGTCTTGCATTTATAAAGGACATTATCGGAACCTTTGGTGAAGTTTCAATAATGTAAGTTAGATGACACTATTATATCCTGATGTTGATAGCTATACTAAGGTTACATAAAAGACTCTTTTTTGTTCTTTAGGAAACAAACATTAATGGGGCATTTCCTCAGGAACGGCTGGGATGAAGCCTGAGTCACATCTAGAAAGATGACTCAGAATTAGGTTAAAAAGGCCTACTTGGTAAAGGATGCAGCAAGAGTTATGAATGTACACTTCACACAGATTGCAACTAAGTGCGATCAGACGTGTGAGAGCAGGAATTTCAAATAGGTGCTGGGCAGGTGTCGGGGGATGCCAAGTCAGGGGACAGCAGGAACCAGAAGGGCATGTGCAGCAGTAATGGGAACCTGTGGACAGACAGACAGGAGAGCGCAGAAAGGGGGCAGACAGATGCTATGCACAACACTTCACTCCCTGCTCAATCCCAGCTCTCCAACGTTCAACTAAATAGAAAATACTTCATGAACCTACTCAAAGAACAACTTAAAGACTTCATTATTAAGGTAACTCGTTAAATAAAATGTTATATATGGGCTATGTGATAGGGGATAGAGGAGAGTGAAAAAGTTGGCTTAAAGCTCAACATTCAGAAAACTAAGCTCATGGCATCCAGTCCCATCACTTCGTGGCAAATAGATGGGGAAACAGTGGCAGATTTTCTTGGGCTCCAAAATCACTGCAGATGGTGATTGCAGCCATGAAATTAAAAGACGCTTACTCCTTGGAAGGAAAGTTATGACCAACCTAGAAAGCATAGTAAAGAGCAGAGACATTACTTTGTCAACAAAGGTCAGTCTAGACAAAGCGGTGGTTTTTCCAGTAGTCATGTATGGATGTGAGAGTTGGACTATAAAGAAAG